>JBBPDE010000140.1:4703981-4717720 GCA_037974605.1 Nannopetersius ansorgii
TATATATATAAATTCCTCGACTTAGATTCTTCTCTAGGGCTTCTTATGTATTGTTGGGTTAGTTGTTGGCTAGTTATTATTTGGACAGTTGTATAGATGCTCAGACTGCAGTATCTTGGTTAAATAGTTGACTCAGATTTATGCTGTTTTTCAGGTAAGTAACAGTCGTGGAATTCTTAAGCACTGATGTACGTAGCTCTGGATAAGAGCATCAGCTAAATGCCGTAAATGAATGGACACAAATTCCCTCTGAAATTCTCCAAAATCTTGTGCAAAGCCTTCCAAGAAAAGTGTTATAGCTGCAAAGGGCTGTCCAACTCCATATTAAAGTCTATGAATTTCAATCCAATCTAGTGTTATTAAAATCCCTGTTGGTGTAATGGTCAGGTGTCCCAATATTTTTGTCCATATAGGGTACAAGAACAAGTCTTGCAGTAACATCAACAAGCATCTCTTTGGTCTCACATGCATTTGAATAGAACTCAATAAACTACTGAAAGTACAAAAGTACAGTGCAACAAAGCATACATTGTTATTACAAGATTTACCTCTGCACTAATAAATGGGCATTTATAAATCCAGATACAACCCAGATGTCTAAATAAAAGTAAGACTATATTACAAGTATGCTGATAATTTTCCTCCTCTCTTACCGACCTTATCAATGTACGCATCCAGCTGTTGATCCGTGTCATTATCTCATCTTCCCTGTTGTCAATCTTCAACAGGTGTGTGTCGTGGGAGGTGCTGACAGCATTGACGATTGAGTCTTTGTCCACAAAAAGCTAAGGGGATGAAGAAAGCAGTAAGCTGTCACGGTTCGGTCAGTGGCCGTTGAGGACCACTGCTTTTCTGTTGTGTTTTAGTTCTGTTCTTTGCTCTGTTCTGTTCTGTGTCCTGGGACCTTTATGTTGGCGTTATGTTTTGTTCTGCTTGTGTCACATGTCCTTGGTTACCACCTGTCTGTGTTTTGCTCCCTGATTATGCTTTGTATTTAAGTTCTGTTTGTGTGACACTCAAGCATGAGTCCATCGCCTCTTTTTATGGCGTTTATGCCTTGCCTTGTTCCCGTTTCACGTTTCAGTTTTCTAGCGGCCCACGTGCCTGTTTCTTTTGACTTTTTGTTAATAAACTTATCAGCATGGATCTCGTGCCTGAGTTCTCGTCTGTGCCTCGAGGCTATGCACGTCCGAGGGTGACATAAGCACTAATTTATTCCCTAAATATGTGTTTTTTGTGGCATAGGTGTGTAAAACTGCATCAGTTTTGGAATGTTAGTCAATTATAATTTATTACAATATTCTAAGCATTTGCTTATATTTTGGCCACATACTTGGGCTGTTTTTCATATGTAAAAAAAATGATGATATAAAGTAATCCAGCCGCTTACAGTCACATGTGAACAAACCACAACATACAGTGTGAAATTCCACCAACAAGGGGCGCTCATGGGCAGCATGTGGGGACAGTACCTTAATCTAAGGAACCTCAGTGTTGACACTAGTGTGTTGGGAGCAGGAGAATGTGTGATTTGTGATTTCAAGATGCACTGACCAAGTTGTAAGGGCTCAAAATACCCTAATTGTGTTATTATCTCTATACCTACACTACTTCTCTGAACATGATACCCAAAGTCATAACTCAACATCCACCACTGACCATGATCAGGCAAATCCTCCTCCAGCTCGTTCTTTGCAATGCGCTCTAGCGTCGCCACAGCGATCTCGAGCAATTTCTCATGGTGGTGGTTCTCCAGATCTCTGCACTGGGCAAATGTGGGGCACAGTTAAGGATGCTAATGGACAATGTGAAAAAATGCTTCAAATTCTCCACTGCAAGTGACTTCTTTGATAAAAGGATATATTCCTTGTACATGTTCTGTAAACCCTCCAACCATATCTGAGATGTTCCTCTCAAAGTCTTAGATGTTATCCTATAAAAGACAGTTATTAAAGATTAAGTACACTTAAAATAAAAGTGCACAGACAGTGGACTTAGTTTGAAAACTCTTCTAAATGAATTAATCATATGAAGTCAAAACAGTAAGTTATTCACGGAGTCATCAATAATGTCCTATTTGTGACATATTACATTAGACCTTAGGAAATCTTGTCTGGTACAAAAACATACACAAATATAGAGCATAGAGCATTTATGAGGTCCGCCACTAATGTTAGACAAGAAGTTCTGGCTCACAATCTCCAATCCAGTTTATCCCAAAGGTGTTGGATGGGGTTGAGGTCAGGGCTGTGTGCAGCCAATCAAGTTCTTTCACGCCAAACTCATCCAATCATGTCTTTATGGACCTTGCTTTGTGCACTGGGGCACAGCTGGAATAGAAAAGGTTCTTCTGCAAACTGTGTATACAAAGTTGGAAGTGTGGTGTTGTCCAAAATGTCTTGGTCTACTGAAGTATTAAGAATGCCCTTCACTGGAAGTAAGAGGCCTAGCGCAAATACTTGTCCCAATACTCATTGTGTTGCCAATGTGTGAGAATGAATTGTTCTCACAGCCTATGTGAGTTATCAGTCAAGATAAACCCTCTGCTTTGTTGTCAAGAATGATCTACATAAACTAGATTGTGAGCGTTTGCTTCACCAAAGAAACCCATAAAAACGCTGAATATATAACTGTTAGCTTTGGAAAGCACTTAAATGGGGAATAGGACAAAAAGCTTCGGGTTAAATAAGTCTTTCCCCAGTAGGAGGCTGATAGTGAAAATGTGTGTTTGGTACCCGGTTTCAGATATCTAACTAATCTTTAAACCCCTAAAGCAGGGCCACACTGTCATGGTTCGGTCAGTGACCATTAGGGCCACTGCTTTTCCGTTGGGTTTTGGGGCTTTCACGTTTTTGCCTGTGTCACCTGTCTGTTGTTCTGTTCTGTTTACTCTTGTTGTAGTGTCTCTTATTTTGACATGTTCGTTTGCTTTGGTTCTATGGTCATGTGTTCTGTTAATGTCATGTGATTCACGTTTACATCTGTTTTGTGTTAGGTTCCTGATTCTCCTGTATGTTTCACGTGTCTTAGTTATATGGAGGCCCGTGAGCCTGTTTGCTTTCGTAGGCTTAATAAACATATCAGCATGGAGTTCTGGTCTGGCGTCTGGTCCACGCCCCGAGGTAGCTCCGGGTTGGGGGTTAGTCCCCCGTCCCGTGACACAAACAAATAATGTGTCATTTTTTCAGTTATGGTCTTTGCCTTACTTATATACCAGAAGGCTGTAATATGCAAATAAAACCTCAAACAAATCACACCTTTTCTACTGTGTGTTGGCAGCACTGACATTGTCACGCTGATGTCACGTCTGGGATGAGGAGATGAAGAGGCATGGGTGCAGACGTCCATAGTGCAATCAAAGAGCTTTATTTACACGTGCAAAGAACATGAAATCTACAGAGAACAATGAACTAAGGCGGCATAGTAGGGTTGGAGCCAGGAACATCATAAGGAGAGTGTGAGTGTATGCAAGCATACTAAACTACCGGTAAGGCAACTATAAATACAGGATGTAACACAAGACAGACCAATGGGGAACCAGAAATAATCAGGAGGGTGAATAAATTCAGGTGAGGAAGGAAAGCCAGGTGAGGGAAATCAGGGTGGAAAAAAGTCCATATGGCAGTTCATGGTCATTTGGCGACCCCTGGTGGCTGCAGTCTGGAACTGTCCCAGGTAGGAACCGTGAAAGACATTCCAGATGACTTTCTGGGTTGTTGAGGAATCAATACATCCACATATCCAAATATTATGTAATATATTGGTTGAAATAGTGAAGGCTGAGCTTTAATATGACATGAGGAATACACCAGTGTGTTTATAGCAGAGTGGGGTATCCTGCCTTGCACAATGTAGTGTTTTCCTTGCTCTTACATATTCACAGAAGCCTGATTAGTTGTATTGGCAGCATGGAAAGCGGTAAAATATGCACAGCAGGGGGGTTCAGGACCCTGGTTAGGAAACCACAGGCAGGAACGCAGCAACCGGGGGGGACGGGTGGACACACAGCCCCCTCACTTTTAGAAACAGGTGATTCTGTCCCCCGCACTTTTTTTTGACCTAGCGCCAATATTTCCGCCCGTGTTCTCTGATTTGTTTATTAGATTTGAGTGAAGTAACGTTTAGCCAATCACAGCGCGAATCTCTTGGGCGTCTGCCATGAGCTTCAAATCTTGTTGCTCTTGTGAATTTTCATTCGTTCACCCACTTGGCTGTCTGGGGTCACATCACCATACTTGGGTCACTTGACACACACTTTAAAATTGGCTGCTACATCCCTGACTCTACGTGACATTGCACATAACGTAATGGTAACTTGTAACAAGTAACATCAGACAAGATCATTAATAGATTTAGTAGATTTGTTTAATTTGCAAACAAACATTTGTATTGATATTTGGATGATTTTATTATCTTTATTTTGATTTATTGTCCTGAATAACAGATACAGGTCAATGATAATTCTTGAACTCTGTGTACGTTCTTGTTCTGAGATCTGAGTTTTGATTGAAGTTTCCTGCCTAGATTTAAGAGAAACTTAAAATGTAGAGATCGTAACTCAAGGTGCAGCAGTTCAATATAAATATGCAATAAATCAGTGAAAACACAATAACTCAGAGTATATAAGTACAAACGTGACATTAGTGGTTTTGTGCAAGCAGCTGCATGTGCATCATAAAAGAAGGTGGAAAGTTGAATCAGTTCACAGGTCAGGTGTGTGTGTGTGTGTGTGGCGGGGGGTATGCCAGATAAGGACAGTGTGAAGAGTTCATGTGATGGGTGTGAGGAATCGCATACAATGCAGGAGGCCTTCCTGATGCAGCGCTTGTGCAAGTTGTCCTGCTGTGAGGGAAGAGATGCTTCAATGATGTTTCTAGCTGTTTCAACAATACATTGCAGGCTCTTTCAGTCTGCAGCATTGGCATTGCTGTACTAAACAGTGATGCAGCTGGTTCGGATGCTCTCTATGGTGCACATGTGCAACACTGTGAGGGGGAGAGGGTTTGTCTGTTTCAGTTTTCTTAAGAAGTAAAGATGTTGCTGTGCGTTTTTGGTGAGAGAGGTGGTGCACCCGAGAAACCTTACCATGGATCTTTAGATGGCCGAGTCAGTCAGTTGATGATGAGTATAATACTATTTCTTCCATAGAAAGGACAGAAAAGCAAAGACTGTCTGATTAAATTGTAAAAAAATACAAATGGCTGCAGAGATTGAATTGATAGCGTGATATTAAAATGCCACTGAGGGCGAGTAGTAATTATGGGTAAAAGAAAGAGCCAAAAGTATAGGAACAGGGCAGAATATTCTACCTTTTCCAAATAGCCAAGATGCATCTTAATAATAAAGAAATAATCAGTCCTTGATTAAGAATTGTGCATGTTGGAGAATAGCGCCAGGGGTCGACACATGCTGCATCATTAAAGGAATTCTAAGCCTTTTAGAGAGAGCATATGCATTAGGACTGGACCGATCTAAGACAGTGTCCATAACACAGTGAAATTCTCCTCACAAATTAAGGAAATAACATTTTGAATCGAAGCACCTGCAAACAAACCTTTGCACAAACCACACATCATCCCAGGTGCACTGACATTCACTGACAGTACTCAAATATGATGGTGGAGGGAGTACATTTTTGTATGTATCATTATTGCTGTTTCTCTTGCCTTAACCTTGAAACTGATGTGAAAAATTTTCCCAACCCTTTTTCTCTTTAGTTTTAGATGGTATGCAATTTACAAACAGCTTAAAAAATAAAGGAGGTTTAGTCATTAACCACAGTATAACAGGCATAATATCCCTAACCAGAAGCCCCGGATGCATCTTTTTAGGACACACCTGGTCCAGGACCTTCCACTGCCCCTTCAACCTGTTGGCTCAATCACAGGTGGTGTTAAAGTCTTGGTTAACACCACCATCACCACCACATTAGTGTCCTTTGGGAACTTGCTGAATAATTTTGTTTCATGTGAGTTAGTCCTGTAACAGATGATAATCTGGATCATATCACTATTTGTTTGTTAAAATGTGCTGAGCTCTGTTTTGTGCTTTAAAGAATGAATCTGGAGTTCCACACTGTGGCAGAATGTTGTAACAACAGGAGACATTTCTGTCTCTTATTTTCTTTCTTTCCTCTCTTTCTCTTTAAAGCATTTGCACACACAGACTAGTACACCATGTGCTAATGTAGTTCATAGCACACTTAGGCAAATGTCCCTGCACACACTCATACTTTCAAGAGGTGTATCAAATGAAAGGTCATATGGCTGCAGATACTAGAATAACGACAGCAATGATATATCCATTAATTAAACTGTTGGCTCCTAATGAGCTGGAACATTAATGTTTTTTTTCCAACAAGACAGTGCCTTTCAATTTTGGTATCTATCTTGATCTCTTCATTTAGTGGCAGTGTTATGTATTATTTTGTCAATGTTTAGTATTTTTGTGTTATTATCTGGAATAGCTGGAATTTTCCAAATATGTTTGTCCAGCTGGTTGCTCCCCTCCTCTGACAAGTATTAGTACCTTGGAATATACACTGGTTAACCATAACAATAAAAACATGTGCCTAATATTGCACAGGTCCCCCATGTGGCACCAAAACCACTCTGAACCATCAAGGCATGGATTACACAAACGCACTGAAGAAGCTAACAGCAGATTCTCTGAGTCCTTTAAGTTGTGAAGTGTAGCCTCTATTGATCAGACTACTTTGTCCATCACTTCTCACAGATGTTCAATTGGATTGAGATCTGTTGAATTCAGATTCAACAGCATAAACTCATGTTTCTCAAACCATTCCTGAACATTTTTCAGTGTTATCCTGCTGAAAGAGGTCACTACAATTAGAAAACACCATTGCTAGGAAAAGCATACACTTGGTCTGCATCGATGTTTAGGTAGGTGATGCATATAAAAGAAGCTTCAACATGAATGTCCCAGCAGAACATTGCCCGGAGCATCACACTGCCTCAGTCAGCTTGCCTTTTTTTTACCATAATGTGAGGTGGTAAGCAATGCACACATACTCAGCTGTCCACAATGTAAAGAGTTAGACAGAGGTCAAAATGGGCAACCTTACCCACCTGTGGCACATTAATGAGCCTTTAGCACCCATGACCCTATTGCCAGTTCCTTGATTATATTTTTTGCTGCTTGTGTATATCCTATATGAATGACTATGCATCATGCAGTCTACTGAAGAGCAGGAGGTAAAACCTGCATGGTGACCATATTTATACTCAGTTTTACGTAACTTAAACATCATAATTTATTGTGAATCTTTTGTCCTGCGACTGAAATCGAGGCAGGGAAACTTCTTTTAACCTTAAGTAAGCAATTGTCATGTTTGACATACGCATTTTATGTTGTAGCATGCCAAAGGCAAAAGTGCCAAATGCCAGTGAGTTTAAATGTGTGCGCATGTCTGTGTGTATGTGTGTGTGGGGGAGAGAGAAGGGTGATGATGGGTACAGCTGTATAATAAATGGTGTGCAGGTTTATTTTTAAATCTGAGACAGCTCACTGAGGCCTGAACATCATGTCGCTATATGCGTATGTCTGTGTGCATGTCAGTGAAATCAGAGACATGTTTTTTATGTTTACACGAGAGACAAAAATAAGGAAGTGAGCCCAGTAATATGGTCGTTCTGCTGAATTCCAGTGTTTCAAAGAGCAGAAAAAGTTTGGTGACTTAGCCATTTGAATGCTCCTGTGAAACCACTCTGCCTTTTAGTCCAAAGCAGCAGAACATTCGGAGTACCACAAGATTCTGAAATTCACAAACTATGCCCTCATTTTCATTTTGATCACATTACTGTCACATCAAGGTTCCTCGCTAGACAATATTTTTGAAATTGCCAGTGTCTGAAAGCCGCTAAGATAAAACAGGAACTACCTTTAAAGGGGAAAATGCATTTGTATCATGGCTGTGGTGGTATTACACAGTCTATGTCATCAGCTTAATTATAGGTAAAATAATATATGGAAGTAAATAAGGAATATATTTTTCTATGTTGTCACTGTACCATAAACCTTGCATCTGCTGAATGGTAACTAAGATTTTTGAGAGCCCACCATAGATGCTTTGTAGATGCTCATATTCTCTTTAACTGACATTCAAGCAAATATAACATAAATGCAACTGAACATCTAGTTAATAGCTTCATTGTATCTGTTATATATTCTGTTAAATTTCACTCTAAACCTAAACCTAACCTCATCTTTAATTCAAACCTTAAACCTAATCCTAAACCTATCCCTAACACTCCCAATAACCAGGGAATCAGTTGTACCAGATAGATAGATTGATCAATAGTAAATAATCTTTGTGGGTAGTTTTACAGAAGGAAAAAACACAATTTCTATATATATATATGATGCTATAAGATGTTATTATTTTTAAATAATTTTAGACCATTTTATATTGGTCATTATATGTCATTATATGTTCACACAGTGAAAATGAAAATGAAATGCAAAAAAGTGACAATACACTGACTACATCAGAAAATATATATATAGGATGACATTCAGTTTAACCAGTCTCCAGTAAGATTGTATACACTTCCATAATAGATTTTGCTCATTCAAGGGTATTAATTATAACAGCCTCCAGTATTCTGTTTTTACATGAGAAGTTTACATGAGAAGTTAGATCTATAAAACTGAGATTATATTTAAGGCATTTAGCAGATGCTTTTATTCAAAGCGACTTCCATTCCTTAACTACAGGGGACAGTCTCCCTGGAGCAACTTAAGGCTCTTGCTCAAGGGCCCAGTGGTGGTGCTGAAGTATCCTACCCACTAGGCCACCACCTCGACGACCCCTACATATTATATGACTTTCTTGGGCCCTCTCTCGAATTGCTTTTTGCTCTTCCACATCTAGGCTGTCTGACCCTGCTTCTTTACCCACTAATTTCACTCGTCAGCAGCCACTCTCCTCCCAGGTATAACGGTACCTCCCCTGGCGAGGCTCGAAGTTTGGGCTTTGGGTGCAGCAATGCCCAAAAGAGAGAACAGGCGAGTGGAGTAAATGCTATGAACTGTGGGGCTACGGGGTGGAAATCATTTGGCTCACTGTCCTTAGCTAGTGTCCTCTCCCACTCACTCCACTTAAAATATTTTTCATATGCAATATTGTCCAGAATGCTCTCGGACCAGGGTAGTCTTCCCATTAACATAGCATAGATTAGAATTCCCAGTGCCCAGCTGTCTGTGCTGGCCTCTACTGAGATGAATGTATGTTTTTCTGGTTTCTTTGGTGTTCCCGCTTTTCTCTCATTGCCATTCTCATCCACAGAAGAGGACCCCGAATCACTGCCTTCCATCTCCCTCACTATCCCATCTTCAGGGGTACAGTAAGGGGAACTGTACCACACACAGGGCACCCTGGCGCCCACAGCCTTCACCATGCCAAAATCACCAAGCTTCACCCACCGACAGTCACGGTCACACAGAAAGATGTTCTCTGGCTTAACATCTCTGTGGACAAAGCCAAGGGAGTGGAGGTGAGAAAGAGCTCCACTGATCTGAGAGGCCACCCTCTGAGCACAGCTCTCCTCAAGGCCCACCTAAAGGGAAGAAGGGAGAAGCCCTACTTAAAACAACACAGCTGATATATCTGTATCATACTGTTGGTTACAACAGACAATTCATTTGTCATGTTTCTCGCAATTAGCAAAAAAACAAAAATCCTGTAAAATGGGTAAATATTTCAAAGGGAATTCCGCTGACCTTTCAAACGTTCTGCATAATTACGTTATGTTTGTAAACATATTAATTCAGAGAGGTTTGATGTTAAATGCATAATCCCAGAGAAACCTAACAAATCCTACAGACGACGAGAACCAGATGTTTGAAATGCATTTATGGTGGAGAGGTAAATTCAGAGCATTAAAGCAAAATCGGATCTTTTTTTTCATTTTTTCAGATGTACCACTATTTTACATGATCAAGATCACATGTAAAATGACTTTCTTCATATCTGAATGATTAAACCATGCAGCATTCTTGGAAAGCCAGTGAAATTATTTGTTAATTTTGCAAATATACATCTGAAACATATGACTTTATTAAACAAATTCATATACAGCAATTAAACTTTAACAGATAGTATGAATAGAAAGGCAAATTCTAAACATTTAGAGCTTATTTTATTTATAACTTCTTTTACTCTTTATAGACTAGGTTGGGTTAAGTTATTCTTTTAACTAGTCGATCAAAAATTAAATTAATGAAACAATTCAGTAAAAAGTTACTTCAAATGTGCATAAAACATGCACTGTTTTATAAGTGTCATGAGCAAATATGTGTGTTCTGACCTCTGATTAGCTATTTAAGTGTCCCTACAGCCCCCGGGGTGATACCCCAGGGTGATTAGTTTTGCAGATATTGCAAAATCAACTATATTTCTTAGAGGAAGGAGATGAGATTCCAACTAGGGGCCAGATACTAGTTTGTTAGCTGAGTTAGTAATCAGCTATTGAAAACCTTTTCCGTTCTTTTTTAAACAGTTCACAGGAAGCTTTTGTCAAGACTAGTTGTGGTGCAGTGGGGTGGTGGCAGTGGAAATTTTTACCAACCTCAGGAATAATGACATCATATAGGTCTCCATAGAGACAGGGTTGCTGGGCAAAGACATAGTGAGCTGGGGTCGAGAAGGCAATTCCTAGAGCAGACGTGAGGGACGGGTGGGTGCAATAGGCCAGACAGAGATTGTACTCCCTCAGAAAGGAGAGGAGAGAGGTTGACTCACGAGGAAAGTATTTTAAAGCCATTGGTGTACCTACGGTTTGAGAAAATAAAACTAAATTAATTTAGATAAAAGTAAAGGAAACAGTGACAGAAAAATCTCCCTAAGACAAAATACTGGAACAAAATACTCAGAGGAAGAAAAGCTAAAAAAAAAAAAAAGCTGAATGCATCATTCTTTGGTCAGTATTGCATAGCGGAATGAACTGAATGACAGGAATGAGATCCTTCAGATAAGCCAGTTGTTCATGTCAGTGGAAACATTTGTACATAATTAAATGGTTAAAAACAAAGTAATTCAGAGTGATTTGTGTAGTAGATAAATTTCAACCAAGGCAGTCAGACAGTTGAGGCTTCCACTGTTTTATTAATTTCAGTGTCATGGTCAATTGAGAAACAAGTAGCTAGCTTGTTCTGAAACAAGATCTCTGATGTTACAGTTTTTATAGCCTTTTCCAGACCACTCCTTCTGGCCAATACAGGACTTGTTTAAGTATTCAACACACTCCCTACTCTTTCCTATTATGGCTGCAGTTGTCTGGCTACTACTGAATTAGCTCCCTTACGTTGCACATTACCTGTCTCTTATATGGAAGGCCCTGAACACTGTGCCTTTTCCAGCATAGGATCACACTGTTTGACCCCTGACCTCAGGCCATTCCCCTCAGCTAACCTTAGCTTGGTCATAACAGACAGTGACACATGTTTTTACTATATTTGACAAAGCCACACATCGGCTCACCTACTTTCCTGAACCCCCAAATGTTTTAACCATGATTTCCAAGTGAATTTAATTTATGCAATATTTTTATGATGAATTTTCCCATCATTTGATGTGGAATTGCAAGTCTAACAGTGCAGCAGTGGTGATAGGAACCAGAAGTCTGAATTGTTTAACACCTCTTTAATGCCGACCCCCATCCTCCCAAATGCATAATGTGGAGCGTTAGCATCACCCACCTCTCTTTTTATGCACTGCCAGCATGACCTTGCCATATGATCCTTCGCCCAGGAGTTTGATCACCTGGAAATGATCAGATGGATCCAACGAGGTCAAGGACTGAGCAGTTAGGTGGCACAGCTCATCCAAAAGTCGCATGGCAGCCTGTGAGGAATGCGATCCAGGAGCCAGGTAAAGTGACAAACATTAGCGAGTTCCTCTTTAATTTGAGACTGTTAGCAGGCTTCCTGTTTCTAGTGACACTTGGACATTATTTGAGCACATATTCATACACACTGTTATTAACCATATTAACATTATTTTGCATGCAGTATTTCATCCTAGTGCCTCTATATGGTGCATTGCTAACCCTCTTTTCCAGCTCCATCACACCTGATTCATCTCATCAAGAATCAGCAAGTCATACAATATCAAGGGGTCTTAAGGGAATTAGAGAACAGCTGTATTGTCAGCTTCCCAGCTATGATCAGTGACAGCCAAAAACAACGCTGGCAATGCTAAAAGCAGTCACAGTGTTAAGCAGGAAGTGATCTGGCAGAGACAGCGATACAGCAAAGCTCTTATCTCTAGGGTTCTTCCTATATAGTACGTTTTGAAATACCCTGGTGTTCACAAGTTGGGTAGGCTGGTAGTCACACAAGTCTTTTGATGCTCAATTCTAAGGATTAGACATCCAATCTGTCCAATCATCGCCCTTTGAATGTCCCTTGACAGTCTATATTTGGGACTCAAGTATGTGCTACAGCCTTATCTCAAACCATGTGTCAAAAAATACTCAACACCTACCATATAATAAAAGAAAAAATAACAAACTACATAAATAAATTAATCAACGAATAAATCAATGAATGAATAAGTAGAAAGAGTACAAGTCAAATGAGCACCCTTGTATTTTGCCTATTGTTTATTTAATCTTGTATTTGACTGTCCCTGACTGTATTCTCGGTTTTGATGCACAGTTCTAGGAAAAATGAAACTTTAATTAGTATCATTCACAAAAAAAGATAATTGGAAGAACTTTTCTTTGAAAATGTCCCTTTGATGGCGTCGCTCCCAGCAACCTCTTGAATCACCTTTATTTTTAAGAGTGTACAATATGACTAACTTATACATTAGTATCTAGTGTCTATTCTTTCTTTTTGTTCTTCATTTTGGTGTCCTTACAAGTTACAGTAAACCAAATAGATGAGCTGAATGGCTTGGTTATATAAGAGGGATCTACAACACCTGTTGTCCAACAGCTATGTGGGACTGAGGACTCAAAGACAGACATGTATGTCCCCCAAGAAAGGTTAAATAGACATATCATGGCACATCTCTAATGATCTGAATACTGTACATTTTTAACAACACAACATGTGCACTGGGCTTGTGAAAGAAAGTGAATTCATTCTGTGTCAACATGAATCATGTCCAGATGTGTTGTAATGCACCGATTGTGGTGGTGAGTAGTAGATTTTGCAACAGCAACTGTATTATGTTCATTAAAGGACACAATAATCAGTTTTTGTTAGCATAGTCTAAAAACACATCAAAAGTAACAAATTGAATTAACCTGTTAATTGTTTAAAGAAATTACAACATGAACAATACATTTTAGTTTGTCTGAAATTATTTTTAAATTAAATATTCAGAAAAAGTTACTCTTGAAGTCCAAATAATAAAACAAGAAAGGCATGTTTTTATTAATATAAATTTGAATTAGAATTACATAGACTTACTGTCATACTGGCTGCAGGTGAACACTGTAGAGCTGTTCTGTTCTATGCCTGTTCTGAAGGAAAGCCACTGGTCACAGAAGCGCAATATGTTAGCTGGTTGTAATTCAGGAAATTTGCCATAGCGTTACTCTCACTGTTGTCTGTTTATGCAGGTGCGGACATTCGATCTGTAGCTTTACTGCATGTTGACTCTGCTGTTCCATTTCTACTCTTCATTCTGCTTGAGTTTATATACCAACACATGGTGCCTTCCTCTGCACTCTCTCACTCTCACTCACACACACACACACACACACACA
>JBBPDE010000140.1:4737189-4750696 GCA_037974605.1 Nannopetersius ansorgii
TTTTTTGCTGCGGTAAGTTTGGGTTAGTGGTTTCCAGGGCCAAACCTGATTTCGGGGTAGTTCTACGTTAGAAATGTTTTGTGCACTTACACTGGCTGGACAGCGGATAGCGCTGTAGAGGTAGCGGCTTATGTGCAATATACCATCAATATACCATCAACACCCTCACATATACAAGAAAACAGCTTTTGAATAGTCCACTGTAGTGACCATGATGCTTGAAAGGGTTAATCATGTAGGCTACTGCTCACAGCTCCCTCTATACTGACAGGGTGAAGGTGAGACCCAAATTAGAGTCTGGAGTTTAACTTTCGTTTCTTCATGGCAAAGGATTTGTTCTACATAAAAAGAAACTGAAACCGTAAATCGTCTTGTGCAAATTATTATTAGGGGTTCGAGCGCGTAGCGCTGAAACCCTATTGTAATTGTAATTATTATTATTATTGTTATTGTTATTACTTTAATAAAACTACAGTAGTGCGAGTCAAGACACGTGACTGTCGGAGCTATAAAAGCCGGTGAAGAGCTTCCTGATTGATACGTAAAGCTGGTGAGTGCATTAAGACGCTTTCATACACTGCCGATTGTTTTTCGTTTTTTTATTTGGAGTATTTTTGACTACTGAAATAGAAGTGATTGTTGTTTACTTGAGTGAGAAATTGGAAAATGAAAGCCAGCGCCATTAATGACATTTCAAGGGTTAGATACTTTAAGAAACAGCGGCTGCATTCATACATTACTCGTACTGATGTGTATTTGAGCGATCCATTAGATATGTGTTGTTCTTGTTTTCTGGTGGCTGAAATATTTTCAATGGGAACCAAAATATTGAGACGTTTTGAGAGGTTTGACACTCAGTGTCGGCATATCACCATATTGCTAGCAGTAATAGTAGGTTAGTAGTATTAGCTGTGAATATTTATTCAACAACAGAATTTGCTGTTTTCAAAAATCAAAGCTCTTAGAGGATTGCACAAAGCTGGGGGAATTTCTTAGATTGTGAAATATATCTGAGGCAGGAAGTCTTAAAGCAGTGAGGGCACATAAGGAACCAGAAAAAAAATGTTTCTATGTAATTCTACTAATTAATACATTTTTTTTAAGTGTTGGTAGCCTATTCCTTTAAACGTTTTATACTTCTCATACGTTTTGTGTATAAACCATGTTAACTTGTTCATATGTTTGTTTGTGCCCTTGTTGTTTAGTGTAAGCTAGTTTTTGCTATTTTCTTGAATTTTAAGCATTTGTTTGTGTCCAGATCCCTGTAGTAATTATTTACAGTAATCTCCTAATAAACAGAATAGATTTTTATATGCAAATGCCTCAAATCCTTAGTAAACACGACTGGCTGGACTGGTGTGGCACAAAAATGAATGAAGAGGAAAAAGAAGAGCTGCCAAACAAACACGTGTCATGTGTAATGATGATCATGCTAATGGTTATGTCTAAATGTAATCTGATTAAATTAATCAGATTAAGCTATTTGGTTTGAACCGAAATAGCAAAATGAAGCCTGATACATCTCAAAATATATGTTTTACAGAAACTATGATGGAAAGTGATCAAGAAAAGCTGTCTGCTTCTGTGACATCGCAAGAAAAAACTCCTGACCTGATGGTATTATTGACACTCATTTATTACAATGTACAAAACTACATATAAATGAATATAAATATAAATGTCTCATGTATAAAGTCATAGTTTGCTGTTGTGTCCTTTCTTATCTGTGAGTGTTCTTTTGTAAATGGGTGCAGAAATACCGTGATGTACTTCAAAACATAAATCAAATAAAATAAAATTAAATCATACAATATCACGTCAACCTAGAACTTCTCTGCTATGACACCCAGCCAAACGTGGAAAATCCACATAAATTATCACACACACACACACACACACCCACACACACACACATTATTATATTCAGGGATGGACTGGGACAAAAAAAAGACCCTGGCATTTTGGGGTAGAGCATACACCTCCCACCCATGCGCTTCCATGAATATGTATACTAACAAAGTAGTATTTAATAAAAGTAGTATTTAATTAATTGGTGAATTACCCTTTCAAAACCCTCTGCAAGTGCAGAAAAAAAGGGAGGGCATTCTGTAGATGTGTGCTTGTGACAGAGAGATTTTAAAAAGTATGGATGTCTTTATAGTGAAAGTGATCATTTGTGAACACACCACAGCGTGAACAGCATTCACCAAGTGAAGCAGAGGGCAGCCAGGAACACAGCACCCGGGGAGCAGTGTGGGGACGGTACCTTGCTCAGGGTACCTCAGCAGTGCCTAGCGGTCTTGGGAATCGAACCTGGACTTTCTGATCACAGGGCGAATGCCCTAACCGCAAGGCTACCAGCTGCCCCATATTGTTCATAAATACCTACAGAAAAGCTGCCTCTAACATCATGCCCCAAAAGCTGTCTTCTACTCACCCCACAACCAATAATAGATTGTTAATTGCTTTCTCACTTTTAATGTAGATGAAGGCTTGTGTCAGTAAAGAAAAGAACCAATGGACCACAGATGATTGTTTCAGTGGTCAGGAAATAACCTACAGTGCTAATCTTTTGACGAATGCATTGCACACTTACAGGAGCCAAAGCGGAAAGGGGTCAATTGGGCTACAAATCTTATTGGCCGGTCAGAGCAATAAATAAATAAATAAATAAATGAATAAACGGCCCAAATAGTACGTCGGGCCATCGGGAAAATGCCCAACAGATGGTCAGTCCGACCCTGATTATATTACACATTATTGGTGTCATTACATAAATACTTTCCTTTAGGATTAAAACATTTTCTGATTCTGATTTTGATCATATTTTAATGTATGTACTATTAGGACTAGAACCTAAAATATAGATATAAATTACGCATTGTAGATCCATTACTTTGGTAAGGCTAGTACACAAGATTATGTTTCCCCAAGTCCGGAGCTTGCTCCTAGCTGTTGTGAGGAGTTGTGCATCAGCGGACCTAAGGCAATGTCCTGGAGCTTGGATGGGAGAGAAGGTCAGGGAGGTAGGGAGGAGGTTGGTTGTTGAGGGCTTTGTAGGTGAGTAGCAGTATTTTGAAGTTGATCCTGAATTCAACAGGGAGTCAATGAAGTTTGCGGGGGAAGGGGTGATGTGTTTATGATAGTTTATGACTTATATACATGGCTAATATGCAATAATTTTACTCTTTGGTAGGAAACGCACCAGGTCAGCACTGGTGATGGTAAGTAGATCAAGGAGCACCATTGTGATACGAAAGGTAGAAGAAAAATCGCAAACCTAATCATGATCAGCACTATCACAATATATTCTCCAAATTAAGCTCTGACCTATGGGCATATGGGTGATGTTCGATCTATGAAAAGCTATGATTACATACACGATATGTAATTTTAAGAAATCTTTATTACATGGGATACTGTGTACAGTCTCAATTTGCATCTCTGGGGCCTATGTGGTCTTCCAGCCCAAACTAGCACTGTATTTTATGCTGTTATCTAAATTGACAGTAATCCTGGCATTAAATTTTTATAAGGTATATAATAAGCATTTATAATGTATAATCAATATCTCTTTGGTTCTTGTTTTAACTGATTGAGGAATGTGTTATTAAATTCAACCTTCAGTATATCCCTTTTTTCAGTAGGTCAGAGACATTCAAGAATGAAAAAGATGTGTCACCACCCAGGAGATCACGGGCAAAAAAAGATCTTGCTTCAACAAGATGTTAAAGATGCCCACAAATCCACCATGACGGGTTTGTTCTCAAAGTTTCATTTATCCTTCTTCAGTTTCTTAAATGAACAGGAAGTATCCAAGGAATTTTCCTCTTCGTCTTCCTGGTTTGCATCAGTGCATCGTTTCATGCTTGTTCTGTAATGTAGTCTTGCCGTTCTGAAACCAAATGTGCAGACCAGGATGTGCAGAAGCAGGAAGAATGGGAGCACAAGTTCACTTTGTGCTCGGACAAACATTTCAAGACCAACATTTGATATTCTGTGATAGTCGTTTGACGTTCCAGCTTCTTCCAAATCTGTGTGTGAAGACAGCCAACAGTGAAATAATGCTGCTACACTTCACAGCCAGAAGTATGTGGGCACCCCATCTCCATACCTCCATGTAAGAGTATTATATGGGAGCAGCATGGGATGCATGTAGCACATGAAAACATCTAAAAACAACTGTTCTTGTTGCAAGTTCTAGACTGCGTCTGGAAGGAACATAAAAACTGTTCATCTGCAGCTTTATGAATTAGATGTACATGGACAACTGCACGCAGCCCTAGGATCACTGTGCATAAGCACAATGTGGAGTGGTGCAAAGCACACCATCACTGGACTCTGAGACAATGCTAATGGAGGAGTACAGAAGAACCGGAATGCCGATGATAACTCGCTGTGCCAAACTTCACCAGCAACAAAATCTAGAGGAAAGCCTTCGTGGATCACTGGCCACGGTTTCAGCAGGAAAATAGAACTAAACCCATGTTAACACTCGTTTTTTTGGAATGTGTTATTTACCAAGCACATAAAGATGAGATGTCTGGATGCCCACATACTTTTAGCCCTGTGATGTATGCCATGTATCTAAAGTAGAAAGTCTCTATTCCTTTCCCTTCAAATTCCTCTGTGCACTTGCAGAGGGATCGACATATCTAAAGAAGAGTGCCACAAAGACATCCCGACACAGGAAAAAGGATGCATCAGAGTGAGTTTCTTGCTTCTTTCTAAATTCAGGACACCGTCTCTCCTTCATAAACAAAAAGACCAAACTCTTCTTGACATTTCTGCCACTTTCGAGCCGTCTCTTTCACATTCAAGTTCATTCAAGCTAATACTTGTTCAAGCTGTCAAAGCAGGAGTTCAGGCACTAAGTAGATTCTTAAATCTAGGAATCTCTAAAGATCTTTGTATCCAAAGGCAGCAAACCGAGCTTGTGTAAATCTTTGCCCCAATATTTGTTGGGAATTGGCACAAACATCTGAGTAAGTATTTCATAAAAGAAAGCATCGGTATTGTACAGGTAAGTATTGAAAGATTGCAGTGTCTGCTTTAGAAACAACAGGAGAGGAAGAAGCTTTAAGTGACAGATCGATTCCAGGAAACCTTGGCGAGAATTTCTTTTGCCCATGTTCTTGGTATCCTACATTCAATGACAAAAAATAGTTAAGCACCCAGAAGGAATTTAGATGTAATGCAGTACACATGCAGACCAGTGATGGGTCTACAAATGATTCGGTTTGCAAGGACCTGGCATGTCTAGTCACCAGACACAGAGGATGCATCAGACAACATTACCAGCACTTTGATAGGGGTCGTATTGTGGGTTTTCATGAGGCCCGGAGGCTGTGTTGTGCAATTGTCCGGCATGTGGGGTTTACAGACGTCACAGTGGTCAGATGTTGGAACAAATGGGCATGCGAGGGCACCCACACACATTGTTAAGGTCACCCAGAACAGATCATACCAAGCGAAGGGAGGATTGTCATATTGTGGGCCCAGCATTACAGAACCCTATGACATCTGAGACAGACACAGGTATTGGAATCCCCGCACCGTGTCTCAGCGACTGGCATCAGCTGGACTATGGGTTCACCACAGTGTGGCTGCTGTTAACACCAGTGCAGAGACAGCTACATTTGGAGTGGTGCATGTACAGCTACCAGGAGGCATGGACTGATGGCATCAAATCACATTCAGTGACGATTCGTGGTTCTGCATTAACACGGATCACCACCATGTGCACATATGCTGGTACTGAGGGGAGAAGACAAATCCTGCCAATGTTGTGGGGAGACACATTAGTGTTACTCCTGGCATTATGATGTGTGGAGACATAGGACATGACCTCATTTCATCTCTGGAAATGATAAAGGGGAACCTGATTGCACAGTACTACCTCAGTGACATTCTGTGTCCGCATGTCTTATCCCTCCTGAAACAGCAGCCTGCTACAACGCCTATCAAGACATGGGACATGCACTGACTACACTGTGCTGAGGTCCTCCCAGGGCCACCCAGGTCACGCGATCATTTCCCTGTCAAAGATGTGTGGAATCAGCTCTAATGTAAAATCAGACACAGTGACAATCAGCAGGATATTGAGGGGCCAGTTACAACAGCTGTGGGCTAACTTGCCCCAGGAGAGGATACAACGGCAGTACAACTCCCTTAAGGATTGTGTCGTCGCATGTTTCCAAGCCCAGTAGAGTGCCTCACCCTACTGACAACCAGCAGTGTGCCCATACCGCCATCTTTGTTGTCTGTTTGATCTGGTAGTAGTATCCGGTGGCATAAACGCACTTAAAAACACTTGCCTGTGAACCTGATGACCACAAACATGCAGGTTCAAACCTCCACTTTCTGCCATTGTGTTCTTGAGCAAGACACTTAACCTTTAGTTGCTCTTGGGGGGCTGTCCCTGTAACTAATAATCATTAGTCGCTCTGGATAAGAGCATCAGCCAAATGCCCCTTTTACAAGGACTTTACCCACAATATGGATAAGAAGAGCCTTGTTGACATACAGAGGAAAAGATGTCAGAGGCTTGAGGATGCTGCAGGTATGCAGGTTATCATTTGGGATGTTGAAGTCCCCAGGAAGAATGAGTGGATCATCATCATCTGGGAATTAACTAAGGTGATGTCCAGTTTTGCGATTATGAATCTAGACTGGTTTTAGGTTCCTACTGCCCAAGGAGACAATATGCAAGGATGTGGAATCTGGTGGGATAAGTTACAGTGACACAACACAATTCAAAAGATGAAATATTAAGAAGTGAACAGGAGAGAGGTGTGATGCGCCATTGGAATTGGAATAAGTGAAAAGATGCAAGAGCAGAGATGGGATCTGTCTTTCATACAGAGGACTAACAGTTGCATAGACCACTGCAAATCAAAGTTTCAGAATGGATGGACGGAGAAGATTCCATCCATTCTATTCATATCATGTATGGGTTCAGTTCATTTCCGCTCAGTCTGAGTGCTTAGCTTTTTTTTCACTAAGTATATACAACATACACAACCAAAGAAAGATGGGATCAAGAAGTGAAGTGAAGAGTTTGTGTAGACATGTTGAGAATAATCTTGGCAATTCCAAGATGAATTCCAAACACACAGTTTTGCCAAGACCTATGTCGGTTTGAATTCCAACAGGAAGAATTCAGAAATTGTGTCAGCAAATGAAGATTGTTGTTGAATGTAAACCACTCCAGAAATGAAAGGAGGACTTATTGGCACCAGGCTAGAGATATGTCAACCATGAATTATCACTTAAGGCCCTATTCTTGTCGAAACTCATGGTTTGCCAAGCCAAGAGTGGCTGAAGATCTGGATGCAGCTTAACCAGTTTATATATAATTGCAAAGGAAATCAATATTGACAACAGGAATCTTAAAACTTGCATGAATTCTGTTCGTTTTATTGGCTCAATCTCATTGTGAGTCTACCACAGATGACATTAGGACTGCCATATAAATATTTGTGAACATGCCTATGGTTGCATAGGCATGTTGCACCTTCGCTGTGGCAACCTTTAAGAAAAGGAGTTAAAGAAGCATTAACAAAGCCAAGAAGTGAATAGCAGAATTTGAAGATCCAGAATTTAAAGCACATTGAAAGATTTGCTACACTAAAAGAAATGCTAAGGAAAAAGTGAAGACACACACTACTTCTCAAAAAAGAAGTAGTTCCCACTACTTCTTTTTACCATGTAGGATTTTCAAGAACTCGCATTTGTGCCTTATTTTTCAGATGTATTCTTCATCATACATTTGAAAACTATTCTACACTTGGTTCTCTGACAATGCTGATATATGGATTTGGACAGCCTTCTTTGCCTTTGTTTCCTTTTCTGACCTCTGGATCCTGGTTTTCTGTTCAGCTATTTACCGCACTTTGGACATTTACTTCCAATTTTCTTGATCTGCTTTCTCTTCTGACTTCTGGATCAGCAATATACGGGATTTGAAATATCACATTTACATCTGGCCCCTGAACACTGGACTGACACATTTTTGACATCTTCATTCGTTCACCAGTACCAGCAGTGAAAAGGATCTTTTGGTGTATGTGGATGCCACTGACATCACTGCATCAACTTCTAGAGATGGGAGCCTTACAGTGAGTTCCACTGGCTTCTTTCACTTTAATTCCAGGACAAAAGCTAGTATGATTCTATACTACAGTCATCTTATTGCACAGGACCAGTTGCTAATAAATGAAGGTAATGTCTTGTCATTTCTATTTAGTATTTCTTAGTGTGTGATAAGAGATTATTATCAGCATTAGCTGTGATTTGGCATACAATTTAAAATTAGTTTACTGCAAATCCTGCAAGTAATTTCAGTTGAATTTAAATTTTAGAGTATTTGTCTCCTCAAACAAGCTTAAGGTTAATTATTAGCGGAATTAATAAAAACAGTTACATTACAAATTGTATTGTCCTCTATGTAAACATGAATCCAATTTTAACATGCATTACCCTGAAAAAGGACACATATGTACAGGACAGACCGGCTTCTGTACAGCATGTGCACCCAGGAAACAACGTTGCTAGTGGTTCTTGCCTCAAGACAATACCCTGTGATGAGGATGCTCTACAACCAAGCAACAAAGGAGGTTGGTACAGTTTATATGTTTGCTTCTGCACTTAGCACCTACAGTAGTGTGCAAAACTGTCGTGGGGTGGTGGCCTAATGCAGTGGCCCCCAATCCACGGGCCATGGATCGGTACCAGGCCGTGGGTCATGTGGTACCGGTCCAAGGGCTGCACAGAAAGAAAAAAAAAGAGAAAAACTTGCTGAAAATACTGTTAATAAAGCTGCGAGGATACATTGGATTCACTTTTATTATTATATTTTAAAGATACCCCCATCATTATATTTTTTAAATGTCCCCATTTTTATTCATATCATTTATTTGTATAAATACGTATATTTATCTGTCACTTCTTAAAGGCTGGGCCGTGAAAATAGTTTCTGATATTAAACCGGTCTGTGACAAAATAAAGGTTGGGGACCACTGGCCTAATGGTTAGGCTACGAGGCTACATCCCTTAGGCCCAAGGGGTCATGAGTTCAAATCCTACCTTCAGCGTTCCTGAGCAAGACTCTTAACCCCAAATGCTCCATGGAGACTGTCCCCTGTAGTAAGGGAAGGGAAATCCCTTGTTGTCAAAAAAGATATTAACATCTTAATAAAATAATACATTTAGAAAAAGTCAGGTTTGGTTCCTGACTTCTCGCTACACACCAGTCAGTGTGTTACTTTAATACCCTGCTCTTGTCCAACTCTACCTCCCTGTAGTCTGTAGTCAGTTCTAGTAGAGATGGGTCTGATTAGCTGGTAAAAGCCATGTAAAGTACTTCATGTACACACACAAAAATGAATGGGCATGTCATTTATATTTCAGCAATTGGCAGACACTCTTATCCAGAGCAATTCGAAAAAGCACATGTCAATGAAAGCAGGCAGAAGCACAAAGAGCAAAGTTGGTTCCTAGTATTGTTAGAAATCCAGACATAGTAGAATACAAGTGCAGGGGTAGTAACCAAATAGTGGTGTGTGCAAACAGCACCTGCTGAACACACCCAGCAATTCACAGCCAGTCAACACACACTAGATAAAGCAACAAGGTAGCTAACTCAAGGCAGTTAAGGTTGCAGCAAGATAGACACTTAAAGCATGCAAGTTAAACTTACCAGATAAAGACAGCTCACATACACCACACAACCACAACAATACCATTACATTGTTTAAGGCTTAAGACCTTTGCACATCCAAACTTAATGTAATACATTAACAGCAAAAACTGCCATTTAGCAGCTATATCAACATTATGATGTTGATTATAAGCTGAAATCCTTCAGTTTGGTCAGTTGCTGCAAGATTTAGCATCTCTGGTATAAGTGTAAATATGTTACATTACTGTTATTTTGTTGATATTATTCTGTTGCAGCACCTGGACATAATGGCCACAAGAGGCCTAAATCTACGCATGAATTTGCAGAGTGAGTTCAGAAGTCTGTTGTAGAACTTTGCTATCACTAAAAATCGAATTACTCTAAAATCTAATTTAATTAGAGTTGTTAGATATTGTTCTTGCTTTCATTTTAAATTTGATCCTGATTGTGGTTTTGTCTATTTTTTGTCCAGGGAATGCAATGAGAAGAGACCGCTACTAAATTGTTCAACCACACCTGAGAGCCATAAGAAGAGAAAAACAAGGTAAATATAAACACTTTATTCCCAAAGATGACAGTTCTGTACCAAATTGTGCAATGTGTCCCATTTGGAATAAATCCTCGATTTTTAAAATTTGAAAACACCAACTGCCTTTTACTCTACGTCTAAAAATTAAATTACATGAAAATATGACAAAGACCTTATTACTAGTATTATTAAAAGAAATAACTAATCTAAAATTCTGTGGACAGTGAAACTGAAGCTGAAGTTCCTGTTTCGTCTGAAGAGGTGAGAAAAATATGTACCTGCATATGTAATGTTTAGGTAATGTTAAAATATTTGCTTGACTTAGTCAATGTTATCTGGTATCCATTTAATAAATAAGAATCTTGCAGTTTGCTGTGAGCAGCTCAACCAGAAACAGTACAATATTTGCAATAATTATAATAATTGCCTTTTCCACAGACTGCTCTACAGAAGAATGGAGATAGACAGTTAATACTTGTGTCCCTCAACACCCAGGAGATGAAAAAAACTAATTTCTGGCCCCCTTTACTGGAAAATACCTTCACATGGTCGAAATCGAGCATATTCAATCTCGATTTCTTGACTGCTCAAAAAACGACCAGTTCAGCGAACGTGTTCACACTGCAGGATGGAACAGAAGTACATACTGTGTGGGAGAGAAGTGGAGCCATACAAGAAATCGCACAAATTGCAAACAATGGACATGAGACCGTGGAAAATGGTGGGCAGATTACAAAAACTATAACCCTGCCGTGTGGTTCAAGGAAAACAGTCATCGAAAATGGGGGTTTTCAGCAGTATGCCCAAACAATTCATTTTCTCATAAATAAATGGGCAGGAAGTGCAGATCTAGAACAGGAGGACATGTATATAAGGATAGGGAAATATCTGCTCAGATTGCAGAAAAATGACTTTTATGTTGTTCCACAGTACATGTACTCTGATGGACATTATCGGCCCAAGGAATGTCATGACAGGAATCTGTCTTATGCAAAATTAAACCCAACAAAACCTGTTAACAACAGATACAGCGAAGCACTTTTCAATTACATCATGGGGAATGAAAACAAAGTGGACTCCTCCGTGAAGAGCCAAGATGATGCTATAGCCATTGCAGCTGTCCTGTTCTCAGAGGTCATCAGGAACCCTGAGATGTTTTTCCACAACATTTTGTTGCTGTATTTACTAAAATCATGGGACGACTTCTGTTGTAAACATCCCATGGTGAGAGGTGGATCTTGGAAACAACAGGCTACCAGAGAAAACCTGCCCAAAAAAGTAATTAAGAAAACACGAGAAAATCAAAGAGACTTCATGCAAATGATCTTCAGTGGGAAAGGTTTAAATGCATTCGCTGGCTGAGTTTGTATTATTATTGTCACAGTCAGCAGATGATCTGGCTGTACTGGACAGTTCTGCCTGCGACCGCCTGGGGGCGCATTGACCCCATGGCCTCCTTTCATGTACAGACTTCCTTTCACCTGTTTGTCTCCCCATTGGTCCCTGGCCTGGTTCCCCTGTATTTATAGTTTCTGTTTTCCTTGCATCTGCAAGTTAGCATACATACACGTTGGGCATCCTACCCTGGTCTGTGGTGTCTTATGTGCCAAATAAAACACATCAGTGTTGTATGGAAGTCTGCTCTGGTGTCTCCCTTCCACACACACATTACCAACCGGACCACAGCGTGACAGAACTTCCAGAATCGCGGATTATCCCCAGATGACCAACCGACCTACCTCGCGGAATTCTCTCCAGCTGGATTATGGCAGCACGGAGGAGGACTACAGTGAGGAAGAGTGGGGTGAGAACACCAGAACTCAAAGAGGGTTGCCAGTCTTCCTCCCGGGTCTTATCTGGCGTCCTGTGGACCTCCCGAAATTCTCACTTACCTTAGCGACGAGGACAAGGAGTTCACGTATGGCTGGAGTGGACTACCAGGCGACCGGCCGGTGAGGATGGCATACAGAGACCTTTTCGGGGGGGAATCCGCATCACTGGAGAGACCTCGGAACCGGAGAAGGAGAAAGAAACGAGAGAAGGCGAATCGGCCGGTCAAAACATCTGTGCTGATGACTGCTCAGCCGCTCCAGTCCGTACTGATGACTGCTCTTCCGCTCCAGTCCGTCCCGATGACTGCTCTGCCTCTCCAGTTCGTCCCAATGACTACTCTACTGCTCCAGTTCGTCCTGATGACGTCGCAGCCGCTCCAACCTCTTCAGCCAGTCAAGCCGCCTCTTCAGCCAGTCAAGCCGTCTCTCCAGCATCTTCAGCCAGTCAAGTCGTCTCTCCAGCATCTTCAGCCAGTCAAGTCGTCTCTCCAGCCTCTTCAGCCAGTCAAGTCGTCTCTTCAGCCAGTCAAGCCGTCTCTCCAGCCAGTCAAGTCGTCTCTTCAGCCAGTCAAGCCGTCTCTTCAGCCAGTCAAGCCGTCACTTTGGCCGCACCAGCCTGCCCTGATGACGTCTCAGCCACTCCAGTCCACCCTGACGACATCGCAGCCGCTCCAGTCCGTCCTGACGACATCGCAGCCGCTCCAAACTCTTCAGCCAGTCAAGCCGTCTCTTCAACCAGTCAAGCTGTCTCTCCAGCATCTTCAGCCAGTCAAGTCGTCTCTCCAGCCTCTTCAGCCAGTCAAGTCATCTCTCCAGCCTCTTCAGCCAGTCAAGCCGTCTCTCCAGCATTTTCAACCAGTCAAGCCATCTCTTCATCCAGTCAAGCCGTCTCTTCAGCCAGTCAAGTCGTCTCTCCAGCCTCTTCAGCCAGTCAAGTCGTCTCTCCAGCCTCTTCAGCCAGTCAATCCATCTCTCCAGCCTCTTCAGCCAGTCAAGTCGTCTCTCCAGCCTCTTCAGCCAGTCAAGTCGTCTCTCCAGCCTCTTCAGCCAGTCAAGTCGTCTCTCCAGCATCTTCAACCAGTCAAGCCGTCTCTTCAGCCAGTCAAGCCGTCTCTTCGGCCGCGCCAGCCTGCCCTGCCAACGTCTCGGCCGCGCCAGCCTGCCCTGACAACGTCTCACGTCCTCAACGGCGCCACTTCCTCAACGGCGGCTCCCGACCTCCTCTCATCTCCACCAGCTTCAGCTCGTCTCTCCGCGCCGCCGGCTTCAGCTTGTCTCTCCACACATACTCCAGCCTCACTCAATCCTGCGTCCCACACTCCAGCTCCACGCCTTCCAGCCAGTCAAAACATCTGTGCTGATGACTGCTCAGCCGCTCCAGTCCGTACTGATGACTGCTCTGCCGCTCCAGTCCGTCCTGATTACTGCTCTGCCGCTCCAGTCCGTCCTGATTACTGCTCTGCC
>JBBPDE010000140.1:4756962-4769614 GCA_037974605.1 Nannopetersius ansorgii
ATGTGTGTGTGTGTGTGTCGATTTGACTGTAGAAAGCGTGAATAAAATCAAGAAGTCAGAAACAAACTGTGCTTGAGAAGACACGCTGAGTCTTTGTTGCTAAGTAACAGCTTAATAATGTTAAAAGAGAGGTTGTTTTCGAGAAATGCAAAAGACGAACAATACCGACCGGAAAATGGAGCTTAGCTAGCAGTAAAGAGAGAGTATAAACATTCAGTCGAGCTCAAATCACTCCTTTTACTGAGACAAACGGCCGGTGGTTTTAAAACTGGGGCACTCCGCAAACTCTACGAAGAGTCAGAGGAGGATAAAAGTTAGGAGTTGTGTATGAATCTCCCGGCTAAAGTGGCCGAGCCGGAGAGAAGATGGTGCTCAGGCCCGGTGGCCATTAAAGGGGAGAGGAGAGGACAAGAGCTCGCTCTCACCTCGTCGGGGCGTCCAGGCTCTGATCGAGCATATCCATGAAGGTAGGCGATTTAAAACGTGATATTCAGCGACACTGAAATACGGAGATGGAAGTGCTGATCACGGGGACAAACACGCGGGTCATGTGAGAAAGACAGTCCAGGACACGTGAGGCACAGGCTGGGCGAGGAGTTAAAATGGAGACCGTTGAAGAGACGGAGGTCGCTTCCTCTCTCCCTCCGCGCTTTGTTGTTGTTTCTCTCGCTCTGTGCATGAGCGGGAACGCGGTGCCGAACTACTACTCCAGCCCGGACTGCTCTCCGAGCACCCAATCTTTTATTATTTCAGTCGATTTCAACCTGTAATGCCACGTTGATAATCTACACTCGTGTTGTTTAATAGCTGACCGCGCGTTCTTCACTTTAAACGCCTCGTTTCTTTGATTTTGTTTATATCGACATGGCGCAATTTTGTATCCATCCGCAAACCTCGGAACAGGGGGCCTATTCACAGACGGAAGGCTCGCGGAAGACGTGGGGTGGAGCGTTTCTGATACTCTTTACAGTAGACGAGCCTTTAGTACCATTTTCTGTAAGTTTCATTGAAAATATACAAACGAATCTCTGACTGGAGGGTTTTGGGTCATTTGATGTGGTTCTGTGTTTACTATCCATACTGCCATTCTGTTTGCACAGTTATTTAAGAATGCATCCTTACGTTGCAATTTTCACGTGCTTTCCACTGTTATTCTGTGAGTACAATTATTTAAGAATACACAAACGTTAAAGAATCCAGATTTAAGCTGCTGTTTTCACTTGTTTTATACTGGAAACACCGTCCATACTGTATACAGGTTGTACTGTTTGCAAAACCACTTATACACTGCAGATTTTTGTTTTAAATCATTGCACATTTTTACTTTTTATTTCTATACAATGCACAGAGAGCTGGCCACACTCCCATGACTGGTTTAATCTCACTCTTGTTTTATATAACTCTATATTATTTATTTGCACTGTTTAGTTGCCCTACGTGTACAGTGTGGGGCCTCTCAATTTCGTCTCTCTATTCTTGTGTATGTTTCAGACATTATGGTACCATCATGACTTTAGACTGGTTTTAAAAATTAGGGTTCCTGACCTGTTAGGTGATTTGGAGAACAGAAATAGCTCACATCTACCAGTCTAAGGGCATGACAAGTAATGGAGCGAGAGAGCGAGCTCCCTTCTCAGGTGATTAAAGAGATCCAATCCGGGTTTTAGTTGAAACCACATGACGAGGACATTGGCTGAATGTCTGCCTGGTTCGTACAGTAACATCCAGATGACGAGTGGACGTTATACGAGCTGGGTCGAAGAGTTACTTATCACTGTTTTTTAATAAGTGTGTTGTCATTGCTTAGCGTGTAAGTAGTGCAGAAGGGCGCCTACGGAGTATTTAACAAAGTGGACCAAAATATGGGGACACGTGTTTTTTTTAGGGTTTGGCGACAACTTTTTTCTTCCTTTTCGTGAAGGCCTTCATCTTCATGCTTCAGCATAAAAAGACTTTTTGGACAGCGTCATGATCTGTGGACAGTTTGGGGGAGGCTAACTCCAAATCTATGTTGTAATGCAATGTCATTAAAGTCCCTGTTGGTGTCATGGTCGGGCGTCCCAATACTTTTGTTCACCGGCTGTTCAAATAGAGGAGTATAGATGAGTTTAGTTCTATTTGCGATCTGCAACAGTCACACGCGAAGGCTTGCATGTTCAGTAATTAGCAGGTTATTCTTGATCAGTAAATTCTTCAACAGGGTGGAACAGCAAATATTAAACACAGTAATACACTGCTGCACTTGTCTAGCACCAGAAAGAAAGAGGCTGTTACCAGTCAGAACGAATTAATGATCTGATCTTTTTACAGATTCAACAGGCAAGTTATTGAATTAAACGTTTAAGTAAATGCAAATGACTTTTGAGTGTTTTTTTTCATTGTTATTTTGGCCTTTGAAAAACAACAGAAAAACGATATTGATGAAATATTGGATCAGGAGAGTAGTGAAATCTCACCTTTTTTCCCCCCATAGATTTGTTGTACATCTCGTTTCAGCAGTCCAAGAGACCGTTTTGTGTTCTTTTTCTCTCAAGAGCATCTTACAATGCTTGTGTACGAGTACATACACAACACGCAATGAAATGTATCCTGAACTGCTCCTTTTAACTGTGCAAACATTATGGGCAATACATACATTTTAACAAAAAAAAATCTGGAATTTTCTGAAACCCAAATCTAAGAGTAAATAACTTAAACAAGGCACACGACAAGAGATAAAAATTTAAGCTAATAAAATTTGAATTATATAATAGTTAATTATATAAATGTAGCAGCAGTGTGTACAGTATGCAAATGGAATGTTAAAGTGCATTTTGCCATACTAGCTCAGCAATGTAAAACAGCAATGTAAAACAGCAATGCAAGCAGTGTAATATAAGCAGTAGTGTAGCAGCGTGTGATGAAATTATAAATCAGACATATGAAGTATGACAGTTCTCAAATATGAAATATACACATGTGTGCAACAATTTATTCTTCATTAATACAGTGTTGAGATCTTTATTTCTTAAAGATATTTAAAACTAAAAGTTAGTTTTCTTTACTGCTTAAACTATCATTCAAGGCGCCCGTGTCATCAAAAATCTGAAACATATCAGACCCCGAAATATATTTATTTCTGTAGAATTACAAATGTCATATGGCTGCATTTAGATGCATTTTTCAGGCTCATTTTCAAATTGTAATATGATTTTCATGCCTCTTTTACATAATCATGCGAACAACACATCTGGGACCTTTATTATTTAGAGTGCAGTTCTAGAAATCTTTTATGGGTGGTACACTTGCCTGTGTACTGCATTTTACAACATATACATAGATAGATAGATAAGCTTTATTGTCATTGTGTGAGTACATTGAGATGATGTTTAGGGCTAGCCCGCAGATGCACACAGTAAAGATCTAGAAACATAAAAATTAAAAATATAAAAACAAAACATTTTAATTACAGAAGGCTTGGAATAGAGTTAACTGCTAAAGAGACAAGATGTGCATACTTATATACACGAATGCTATAATAATATACAAGTGGAATATTGCACTAGACTATGAATATCAAAAAATAGATATATAATGCACATATTGCACAGGAGATGTATTTATATTACATATACACACATGCATATGTGCGTGTGTGTGTACACTACTGTGCAAAAGTCATAGGCACCTGTGCAAAAACAGCTGAATATTAGAATAAATGCAAGCAAGCAGTAAATTCTTTTTTCTAAAATGTGGTCAGTATTTTGTGAGCTGGTTAGAAGAACACAGGTTTAGATCCAGGTTTCTGCTCAGGGCCTCCAGTCATTGGGTAAATTAATAAAATTCCATAATCAACACTTAATTTAATCTACTGAAGTAAAAAGAGCCAAACCAGGTATTTGATGGAGCTGCAAGTAAGACTGGGCTTCCATGAGGAAAGAGGTGTAGAACACCTGGTTAACACATGGTTAAGCGATCACTTTGCCACACATAAAACCACCATTTACTGTATTAATATTGTTTGTATTTGTTGTAATGTGTTTTAACACTAACAACACCACTGCCCAGTAGTAAACAGCTTTTAATCATAATTTTCTCAGGTGCCCAAGACTTTTGCACTGTACTGCATGTACATATATTTTTTGCATAAAAAAATGAATAGGGATGCTAAAGTTATATACACACAGAGGTATAAATTGCACAGGAAATATATGACAAGTGCTGGACCATACTATAAATACATATATATGTATGTATGTATGTATGTATGTATGTATGTATGTATGTATGTATGTATGTAGTACAGCACTAGTACGATTGCACAGCTTGCACAGTATTATTTTATTGAAATAATATTACGGACCATAAATATAAGTATCTATTGCACAAGAGTACCTAAGAAGGAGAGGGAGGGGGGAAAGACAGAAAAAAATTGCTTATACCACTGGTCCTACTGTTAGTTTTTGTAAGGTGGAGACTGCAACCAAAGTAGCGCAGTTCTGGTCCCTTAGTGAGGAGCCCCCAGGCCTGCAACTTTCTTTGAACTTCACTGAAGCTTCTTCCCCACATTTATCTGTAGTCTGCAACAGAGAAGTGCTGCCGTTTCACCACGAGTGATCACCACACATTCGCAACACTATCGAGAGTTCTTTCAACCACAGGATTTCCATTTGTGCGAAATGATGCTTTTCGTACTCATTCTTTAGAGCTCCAAGCAGCAGGGGGTGCCAGAGGGTTGCATCCAGGGAGAATCATAAAAAAGTAATTATTATGAAGTAGACCCTTTCTTCTCTGGTGCACTAAAAGGCTCTCCTTCTGATTGTTACTAAACAAAGATTTTCTTTATTACAGAAAGGACAACTTACATTACAAAAGGTCAAGGCTAATATGTAGGGTAATCTGAGACACAACAGAGCGGACAGCATCATCACACACAGAACAAGACTCTTCAACAGCTTTTCCCCTGCCACAGTCAGACTGATGGCAATACAAAAAAACACTGAACACTTAAAAATAACACCACACTACCTCACCTCACCTCACTTGTACAGTACAATGTGATAAATCATTGTCTGTTTAAGGTGCAATATGCTAATTGAAGCAGCTAGACTTTAGGTGTAATATCAGGTGCAATATTCAAAATGTGCTATATTATAAGTGTGCAATACTTGAAATGCTATTTGGATTCCCCTTGGCAAGTACGTTGTAGAGATGACCACCCTCTTTCCTGTCTTTTATACCAATCATAAAAAAATGTAACTTGACTCGGAGAGCTTTTGAACAAGAATTCCAATGTGCACGGACTGCTGGTCTTATGCGCAAATGGCAAATAAAAATCTGCCATTTTTTTTTTAATCTTATTCTTAATCTCATGTCAGGTCACACAGAGAAGACAGGGAGTTGTTTGTTTGTTTTTTGTCATTTGTGTTAGGTTAGTTTATGACATGAATGTGAAGTTATTATCCTAAGTGCTCAGTGAAGACGAAGCACTATTTGAATAGAATGAGGGTCTAAGCAGTTCTGACAGTCAGGAGAAGTTTGTTCCACCATTTGGGTGCCAAAACCAAGAAATTCTTAATGCATGTCTTCGACCATCCAGAATACGAGGATCAAGCTAATCAGTGATGATAACTAAGATGGACCTGGAGCATTATTTATTTACATGTTTTTGTATATGTTATTTTATTTTTATTTTAATGATCTTCCAGCAGGTAAACTAAAAAAGAACACTGACACAGCAAATCTAGTTATTTGAACAATCAAATTCATGAAATTGAATGTGAAGAGAGAGATGTTTGATAAGCATTATCAATATCTTAGCAAAATATTATATTTACACTGAAAACCCATCCCGTTTAGGAAATCAAAATGTTCTATTTAGAAATAAATAGTACTAAATGTATTCTTAATAAAGTGAAAAATAGTTTGCAGGATTTAGTAGCCAATCATGGCATGTGTTTATAAACCAAGAGCAGAAAAGAAATGTAAAAAAAAAATGTGTTACTGGGTATTTTGGTTCTAATTTGCTTTCAGTTCCCAACAATACTCACCTGTACACCAAACACCACTGGCTTTGAAACCTTACGCATTGACCTTGCTGAGTTATAGAAGACAGTTTCTTGGGTTTGGAACTCATAACAGTATGGCAGAACTGGAACCTACCAGCACCCTACTGTTAGTACTAAACCTAGAATGAGCATCAAGTTCTAGAAGTCATTAACGTCCAAGTGCTTATCAGATAACTTTGAAAGCTGAAACAAATACGACATTTTGCACTTGATGAGTCCAGAAGCAGGTGCAAGTGTGGTTACCAAGAGAACCAAGCAAGAATATGTCATTAAAAGCAATACATTGAGAGACCCTCAAATGCTAAATTTCTTAGAAACTCCTAAAGACACAAAAATATTTAAATGAATATTTGCCTGTGTGAATTGTATGGCAAGCTTCACTATATGACTATGTAACTGCCAATTGACAATTTTAGTCAGTAACTGAAAAAGACAAGCATAGTTTATGGGTATTTTCAATGTATTTTTATTACAAACTCCAAAAAGGCAAATTGAAGTTTATGTTTTATTACACTTAAACTATTAGAATACTTCTTTTTCTCAGTTTAGAGCAATATTAACCCAATAACTAAAAATTAACCTATAACAAACATAACATCACATAGTGATTGGCATGAAGTGCATGCCATAAAGACATGCCATTCAATGCCAGATATCATGATACTGTCGTGGCCAGGGGGAAGGATAAACCCCCACGACCACGAGCTGCCTCGGGGAAGGGAACAGGCTGGAGAACAGGAGTCCATGCTTGAGTGTTTATTCAATAAGGAACACGAAAAGTGAAACAGGGTAACCGAGGATAATAGCCGACAAACTACAGAGGTATAAGCAGAACTTAAATACACAGACAGGACTGGGGAAAACGCGAGACACCTGGGGAACACAAACAGGGAACAGGTGAGGGGGAACACACGTGACTAGGACTACAAAAGGACTACAAGACACAAGACACGTGACACAAGCAAAAACCAGAACACATATCAACGTAAAAGTCCTTCAGAATGTAAAACAGAAAATAAATACAAAAAAAACAGAAAACATTGGCTTCACACGGCCTTCAGCCGTGACAGATACGTTGTTGTGAAGTGCAACATCAATAGAAATTTTAATTGTCTGTATAATATGATCTTTGCCCATGGTGTGGAATGTTGGAGTCATTAAACTGACACTAACTGGGATGATATATAAAAAGTGTCTGAATAAAACTATTTCACTTGGGTAAAAAAATAAAATAGATTAATATATAATATAGCATGTGTCACAATGTTGATTTCCAGTGTTGATATATTTACGTTATACTGATTTTGTGTACATGTTATAATGTTTGATGCATCGGCAGCGTTAAAAGTACAAACATGAAAAGTAATGTTGGGACAACTTTTGCGTATAAGGTTGAAATTATGTTTAAATTTGATGGCAATGCTGAATCTTTCAAATTTAGTATTGACAACATTGAGACAACTGTGTTACAGCATTCTGACATACCTGCTGGATGATGTTCTGATTATGACACACGATTAAAGAAGTCACTCAAACAATGTAAAGCAGTATAACAGAGGAAAGTATGTTACAAATTACTTGTAAAACTTGTAAAATGTAAATAATACTGCACAATTCCTTAGTATTCTTAGTAATATGTAATATGCAGGATATTTATTGGGTCTGCACAAGGGTTTAAAACAGGGCATGCCAATCTTACTCCTATAGACTGGTGTGACTGTAGGTTTTCATTCCAAAAAGGACGTGCACAATTAATTTCACTTGTTTAATCAACGGGTCTCAGTCAAGAGCTGACTATATCTGACTATATTCCTGTTTTGTTGGGATGAAAACATATAACCACACTGCCCTTTGAACATAAGATCAGAAATCCCCAGGGCAGACCAACATTTCTATATACTGAATATACACAAAATTCAGAACAAACTGCTTAAAACTGGGACATAAAGAGAGTGGTGAAGCCATGATTCCACTTCTTCGCATCCGAAGGTATACATAGAGAGATACAGTAACCCCTCAGTTTTACCCGGATTGGGACTCGCAGATCCAGTCACAAGCGATTTTTGAGAATAAAACTGATCGTTTTATGTGGAAATCTTCAAAACAACGCGGAACCTGCAATATTCTCCGCTTTTTTTGTGGCAATATGTGTTTTTTTCTTTATTAACTCGTTTTAGTTCTTTTGGCTTCCTGTGCGTGGCCGTGGGGACTTTAAACCTCTCTCACTCTCTCTACTCTCTCTCTCTCTCTCTCTATCTTACTCTCTCTCTCTCGTTCATGACTTTTCCGGAGCGCGCGGATCGTCTCTCTCTGTATCTCTCTCACTTGCTCTCTCTCTCTCTCTCTCTGCATCTCTCGCGCGCGCTCTCTCTCTGTATCTCTCCCAGTGATCTGGGAGCACATTTAGGGTTTACACTATTAAAATAGGCATTTTAAGGCGTTTTTTCACTATACGCAGGTGCTCTTGTAACGCAGTCCCGACGAATAACGGGGGATTACCGTATACACAGATACAGTTGGTTTCAATGTAAATAGTACAAGAAAAACAATGCTTTGGTGTGTGTTTTTTTTTGCCCTATTAAGAAAACACACCAAAGCACCATTTTTATCTGTTCCTTTTAAATATTTTCAAATGTGCTGAGACTTGAAACTTTGCAACTTGCTGTCTAAGCACCCTGATGTCCTGGATATTTCTAATCCTCCATGCTATTTTCTTCCAGATCCACATCAATTCGTTTTGTATGAGATCTGCCCAAATCTTCAGCTAGTTTCATGCAGTAATTCTTTGTTAGGTTGCATTGCCTTAACCTGTGAGAAGAAAAAGGCACATGTAACCAGGAGGTTGTTTTTAATATTTAAAAATTGAATAGTTTTAAGGGTATGATAAGTTTATGTCGACACAATAAAACAAAATTAGCTTACAGGGTAAATAGAATTGTGCCATTACTTCAACTAATTTAAATTCCTGTTCAATAACCATATTCAAACTTGCATGACAATGGATCTAGCAGCTTGTTTTGTTCCCCTTGTATAGGATAATCACAACTTACCCCAGTCTTAGCAATTCACAATGTTTATTAGTCAGCCAGGGTTCAAGCGTCTTCATTCCTGAATCTGTCAGGTTGTTGAAAGAGAGGTCTAACTCTTTAAGGTAAGATTTCACATTCTGTGAAAGTGCTGGTGCCAAATTGTTACAGGATTCACCTGTAAGGTTGCAGGCTCCAAGTCTGTTTAAGAAAGAGGGCATCACAAGCAGTGAAAGACAATGAAATCTATGGAATGGGTAGTAATGACAATTAAGGCAGATTACAAGAAAAGAATCAAGGTTTTGTATTTTGAAGTATCCTGATAGTGCTTAATTCCATTACTGCTCTGCAACTTGTTTTGACAACTTGTATAGGTGGGGATTTGGCTGCAGATACCTCAGTATCTCAAGTCGGCAGTGTGGGCTCTTTAGTCCTTGGCAGAGGTGCTTTACTCCTAAGTCTTGAATGCTGTTGTTACTCAGATCCACCTCTTTTAGAGAAGAATTTCCTATCCGAAGTGCAGAGGCCACTGTATCACATGCTTTTTCTGACAGTTCACAGCCAGAGAGTCTGCAGTCACAAGAAAATAGCATCAAATAGAGAACCATATTTTAAATTTGTTAAAAACTTCAGATGTGACATGGCAGTGGGGTGTACAGCTAAATACCCCCTACCAAAAAACTAACCATCACTACTTACATGGCCTTCTTTGATGTTCTGATGATAGGCAGTAATCTTTGCCGATCCCTTGATTCTGTTTTGTATTTTCTTAGGTCAAACACTTCCACCACATCCTCTGACATCAGGCAAACAAATACCAAGGCTTCACATTCTTCTGGTTTCAATTCTTTCTCAAAGATTGCCCCTGAATCCACACTCTTCTGGATGTCCTTCACTAACCAATTATTATTCATTTCATTCAAGCAGTGGAAAAGGTTGATGGCTGCTGTCTTTGTCATGTCTTCCTCAATGATCTTACTTTTGATGAAGCTGACAATTTCATCGCTTTTATGGGCGAGTTTCTGAGGGTGCGGTAGGAGCTCCCGGAGTAACTTCTGATTGGACTCAACAGAAAGGCCAAAGAGAAAGCGTAGAAACTGGTCAAAGTGTCCATTCTTGCTCTGTAAGGCCTTGACCACTGCACTCTTAAGAACATCAGTCAAAGTGGTCTGCTGTGTTCTGGCCTTAGGGTTGTGTGACTCAAGAACATTATTGCCTTCATTCAAATATGTGCACAGAACGTGAAGAGCAGCCAAATGCTCCTGGACACACAGGTGTAAGAAGCAGAAGACTTGTTCTCTGTACAATCCATATTCTTCTCTGAAGAGCTGTGTACACATGGAGGAAAAGTCTGATGCTTCACTGATGCCAATACCACATTCCTTTAGGTCATCTTCATAGAAAATCAGATTACCTTTCAGTAACTCCTGGAAAGCTAATTTTGCCAAGTTCAAGATCATCTTCTTGTCATCTTCTGACATCTTGCGCAAATCTTCATGCAAAGCTTTCTGATATCTTCTGTTCTTCAAACCAGTCTGAATGAGTAGGTAATGTGTGTACAACTGAGTTTGATTTTCTGGAATTTCACCAAGCTCTGTGTCTTTTAGCAGTATGTCCAAGACAGTTGCCATGATCCAGCAGAAGATTGGTATGTGGCACATCACATGTATGCTTCGAGATGACTTCACATGCTTGATCATTCTGTTGGCCAAATCTGAGTTGTTACATTTCCGGCGAAAGTATTCCTCTATCTGTGGGTTACTGAAACCTCGGACCTCTGTCACTCGCTCGACACACTGAGAGGGGATCTGATTGATTGCAGCAGGACGAGAAGTAATCCAAATCAGAGCATTGGGAAGCAGATTTCCCCTTATAAGATTCGTCAGAAGCACATCCACTGATGCTCGCTCCACTATGCTATGACAGTTCCTAGTGTTTTGAAAGTCTAAGGAGAATCGACATTCATCCAGTCCATCCAAAACAATCAAAATTTTAATGCCATTCTCGATGGTTTCAATAGCATTGAGCTCAGGAAAACACCCCTGCAGAAGCTCCATCATACTGCGTTCTTTCTTCTCAAGGTTCAGATCACGGAAGAAGAGAGGAAGTATGAGGTCAATGTCTTGATTTGCATTATTTTCTGCCCAGTCCAGGATGAACTTCTGAACAGACACTGTCTTTCCAATGCCAGCAATTCCTTTGGTTAACACCATTCTGATGTCTCTCGGTTCAGGTGGTGACTTGAAAATGTCTCTTAACTTAACTGGTGTTTCCTGTCCACTTAAATTCTTTGCAGCTTTCTCAATTAGCCTTATTTCATGCTCATTTTGGGGAGCATCACTCCCACCCTCAGTAATGTAGAGCTCTGTGTAGATGTCATGCAGCACAGCTTGTGTTTTTGGTAGTGCAAGTCCTTCACGAATGTGATTGAATTTCTTTCTTAGCTTTTCCTTGATTTTTTCTTGACATCTGAGAACTTGTTTGACTGTGGAAATATAAACAGGCTTAAAAATGAGTATTGAAAACCACTAGACAATCAATTTGGGAACTGTATGAATAAATTATTTCTTGATATTAATAAAATACTTGAGTGTGCAGTTGCAAACATGGAGGGCATACCTGATGCCAACTGAAATGTGACTTTCAAAACCTGATCTTCAGGGAAGCTCAACGTCATCCTTTCAGCAAGATGCTGAGCACTACAATCAATCTCCAGTGACTGAAAGCATTCTGGGTATTCATGGCATAAATTTCTTTTGAACTCTCGGAACTCTGAGGGAGTCATGTTGCTCAGTATGTTCTGCAGAGTGGTTGCAGTGTCTGGTACAGTTGGAATCTGGAGCAGCATTAAAGTACCGAATAAGCAAATCCGTTAGATATTAGTAGACATATTTACTTGCACTATACTATTTTCATAATTACATTTGTAAAATTTACTGACTAGGAAAGTGAGTGGTGTTACAGATTACAGTTGATACTCTTTAGGAACACTCATAGACCGTGTAAGATGTATTGAGATTTAAAAAGTAACATAACCCTCTATGCTATATACCTTTATGTACTGCTTTTCATGCTCTCTATGATCCTGCACTGCACATTCCTTGCAAATAGCAATCTTGTCAGTGATACAGAATATAGCCAGAGCTTTGCAATGTTCCTGGCAAAGATTTAGATTAATGTCACCAGTCTTCATGGCCCCGGCAGAACCAAATTGTGTTGCTTGTGATTGAATTGTTGAGTCTTTACTCTTCATTGAAAGATGGTCTGGTGTTGGTGAATCCATTTGAGCCCTGAAAAATAGGCTATTATTTCAGGATTGTTATCTACACTACCGGTCAAAAGTTTTAGAACACCCCAGTGTCTCAAGCTTTATTTAATCGAAATTCAAACAGTTCAAGTCCAATAAATAGCATGAAATGGTACAAAGGACAGTGCTGAACTGCGAGAGGTTTAAAACTTGGGTTTTAACTAAGGTTACCCAGAAGCAGGAAATAATTCTGTGGCTCCATGCAGTTCCTCTGGTCTGTGCCTAGTTGGTGGGGTTCATCCTACAGCAAGATAGTGACCCGAAACGTAAGT
>JBBPDE010000140.1:4776803-4787072 GCA_037974605.1 Nannopetersius ansorgii
CCATCACCTCATTTTACCCTGCCTGTATCCTGCCTGTTTGTTCCATTTTTGAAGCCTGGAGGCCACAGTGCCTATTTCTTTTCTGTTTATTTTGTTAATAAAGTTTGCTGCATGGAACACCTGACTTCTGCCTGTTCCGTTCCAAGAGGGAGCTCAGAGTGCAAGCCTGACGGCCTGCACTCTGACAGATAGCCTTGATTTTCGGTAATTAATGTAGATTCAAAGAATGTTAGAAGTACAAATTTTAAGTTCATTTTAAATGTGTACTTCAAGCAGTTATTTGGTTTTCCAGCAAACAGCATATTAATTATTCAGATTAACCACATTAAAATCTACAAATTAATAATAGTAATAAAAAAGGTTCTTGTAGGATTCCTGAAATTCATAATCAGGTGAAATTTGAACTCTGAAGAAGTCACATAATAACATCACATTTACCATATGTGATATTAAAAATGATAGAATCTGGTGCAAACTGGTTGTATGTGCATCTTAATGAAGCATGGTGACATGTCAGGACCTACAACAGGGTCCAAAAGTCTAAGTACAAACTGACAATCTAAGAACCGTGAATATTAAAAATTGGATCAGATAGATCAGATAGATCAGATCAGATTGGATCAGGGTAAATGCTAAACTAAACTTTGAGCAACATGCCATTAAGGGAGAAACACAGACGAGGACACGAGAAAGACTGTGTCTCAGATGGCTCTTTATTTCTTTTTTTACTGCCACACTGTAGGTGAGCTGGATTCGAATAGCTTGGTTACGTGTAGCAGATTTACAACGGTTTAATGGAAAAAACTCTCCTTTGTTTCCCTTTCCTGTGAGTTCTGTTTGGTGATAAGAAGTGCATTTGTTTATGAGTCATTATGGCCACCCTCCATCACTTCTGCCAGCATCACCCACAATTTGCATAGAACATTAAATCTCTCCCTTAGGCTTTGTCAGATTTTGGTGTGATAACAGAAGTGCACTGGTGAAAGCATGCATATGTATAACTGAGGTTAGTATTTTTGTCTTAACACAATCAACCCAAATGCAGGATTTACAAATAGATATATACTATACTTAAGGGCATACAAACCACCTTTAAGAAATGTCGATGATTCATGTGTAATCATTTCTATAAAAAAAGAGAAAACAACACAGTCCCATTTTTAAGCATCTAAGTAAGACATCAGGATTTATTTATATGTTTTTATTTATATATATTTCTTCAATAAACTGAATAGATACATTTTAAAAATGAGCGACAAATTTCATTTACATAGCTGTCAGGCAGAGTTGGTCTGCAGATATTTTATTTTGATGCTGAGACAAGACATGTGATCAGATGTAGAAAATAACAAGTAGGAAGTCTGCATTTAAAGGGCACTAATGTAACTTTATCACATAATATCTATCATGCTTGTCTAATCAGGAAGTATTTGCATGTTCCTTAGTTTTCCTCTTGCTCTGGTACTCAGAAACATTTAAATATAATACAGTCCTAGGATTAAGTCCAGCCTGTCCAGCGTTGCTACTGTCTGCTGTGCGGGAACACAACATGTTCTTGCAGTTTTGTGCTCGGTGGAACTAACCGGTTTAAATCCGAATACTCTTGAACAATGGTGTGTTCATTTCTTCACAAATTTGAATTCGCTTTCACATATGAAGTTTCTTTATTTTTGCCATCTTTCTTGTATTGGGAGCCAATCTGCTTTTCAATCAGCGAAGCTACCCCTACCACGTTTGCCAAAGGGTCCTTCACAGATACAGTACCCTTTTGGTGGTTTTGTGGTGCTTGCTTCCCAAACAGTCTCCCTACCAAGTCCTTGGGTGTGGAAGGTGACAGCATCAGCATTACCACAGGCTCCAGGAAGACGTTGCAGGAGCTGGATATGATGGCCTCACTCCGCCATGTCACATTCTCGCCTTTCGCAAAGCCCACCACATGTGACACATTGTAAGGTGCGTAGCACACCACGAAGACGAAGAGTGCCGAGAGTTCCATTGCCAACACTCGCCTCTTGCTTCCAGATGGAAGGCAAGAGCGTCTCACCAGTGCCAGGCAGCGGATTGTGCAGAAGGCCGACAGCAGCAGAGGCACTAGAAAAAGTAGAAGTGCCATTTCCAGACGCAGTGGTCCCAGCACCTCCAGCTGGTCTTCCGTGAAGTTCTCATAGCACTTGGATGTGTTGCGCTGGACCGATATGAAGTAGGCCCCTTCCTCCGCTACCAAGGCCAAGCCCAGATGCAAGAGTACCACGGCCCACAAGAGGGCGCTAACCAGGCAAGAAGTGCGGGCCCGGCGGTAAAGCTTGTAGCTGATAGGGAAGGCGATGCTCAGGTAGCGCCCGACCGCCACAGCCGTGAGCAGGAGGCCACTGCCGTAGAGAGAGGCGAAGAGGAAAAAGTTATAGACTGGGCAGAGCAACTCTGGCAGCGTCCAAATCTGTAGGATTGTCTCAGCAACCTTCACTGGCATCCAGGCTACTAGAGCCAGATTAGACATGCACAAGTTGATGGCATAGACCACGTTTGGAGTGGCACCTCGTTTCCGAGCTTTGCGAACATAGACGAAGAAGACCAGGAGGTTGGCAGGAAGTCCGAGCAGGAAGGTGAAGGAATACACGGTCAACGAGATGCAGTCAAAAACGGAAAAGTACCCCATACTTATCACCGCTGGAGAAAATGCGTTAGGATGTATTCCTTGTCATTAGCTATCCATATAATACCCATATGTATAGGTACTTTCTTTCCTTCCTTTATAAATTCCAAAGCTTTGAAGTAAGTTCTCCAATCAAGTAGATTTTTTTAACCAATAAAATCCAAGGTGATGATTACAGCTCTGTGGAAACAAACAAAATCCAATCAGGTAACTAGAGAAAGAGAGAAAAGTGTACACAGTGGAGGCAAAAACAACAAGGTATTGTCAAAGTAATGAAGAGATGGGTGTGTATGGCAGGGTATAAAGATGACTGGTCCGTACCTTGAGGGGCTTGGCTTGATTCTGTCATCCAAGTGGTCAGAGTGAGCACTCAGGCAACAGTAATGGAACAGGATGGCATTTGCTCAGGCTGGTGCAGCCTTAATTGCCTTCAGTGAACACGACAAGTGCAAGGCCACATCAGCCCCCTTTAGTGAAATGATTCAGAATAATTGAGCTTTTCAGGAAGCCATGCCCCATCCAGCTCTAGCTCGCTCTCTTCAAATGAACGGAGGGGTTAAATCATAAAGCCATAAAACCAGGCTGGTTGATGGCCATAACATGGAGGTGAGGGCAAGATTCAAAAAGCAGGTGATAGGACGATGGTTGTTATTGCACAATAGGGATTAAATTTATGTCTTTATAGGAGGGGGAGAAAAGCACATCGATCGGTAGGTTAAACATATTTATATCTGTGAGAGTGTGTATGTGTGTTGTGTGGTGTTTAATATGCACATGAGGAAAATCTGTAATCAGCATTCATGTTTGTATTGGTTTGAAGCCAGATCTGATATTGTGTATGTGCATATGTAAATAACTGGTACATGTTACAGGGAGAAAAGGCTTTAAGCCGGATTTAAGATTTTCCTAGTGCTTTGAAATGGGGCAACAAGTAAACTGTGTTTTGTACCTGATGGTCAGGCACATAAGTTGACTCAAAAGTAGCTGGACAAAGAGCAGAGACAAATGATCTACAAGCGCAGTCCGGCTTTGTTGACTAACTTGACTTTACTGAAGAGTCACATCCCAAAACAGTGTGGTTTAATATACCACGCCTAAACCACATCAAGTATGTTTATCATTGGAATGATCACATTTTTGTGTGAGGATCCTGCATATTATTGTCCACAGATGTTGCTCAGTCTAGAAAGAAATGAAAGACAAGTTGTTATCATGACAGGTTTGCTAAAACCGAAGTGCCTTGATGAGTAGCTGACAAAACTGCTGAAAATGCTTTGCACACTATATCATATGCTCACTATTCAACACTATACATAATAATATTTTAAATCAATAGTGATTTGCTGGACTTGTAGAAGTAAGTAGCTTGACTTACGATTACATAAACCAACCTGAATTAAATTAGTTAGAATTTAAAATGACATAAACCAACCTAAACTAGTTAGATTTTAAGCTTACTTGAAGCAACCCGATGAGCTAAATTGCAAGGTTACGTAAACAAACCTTAAGTCGCTTGATTTTTAAAGAATTGTTAAGCTAGCAAATTCAATTCAGTTGGTTTAAGTAAGTCTAAAATCTAGATAATTTAAATCAGGTTGGTTTAAATTAGCTGGATTTGCTAGCTTAACATTTTACCCAACACAACCTGAAAAATGTTCTACATTTTAAATTGACCATGTTTATTCTGCTAGTCAAAAAATACAATTAAAATAGTATAGAACCACAGTTAAGCACTTTTTAAGTTGTTTATTTAAGTTCAGTCATCTGTCCTTGATCCAGCGTTCATCACGGCACATCTATCAATACAAACACAAATCGCCTGAAAATCCCTCACCCACTAGAAGAGCCACAAAGTACTAAGCTTTTGAATTTGTTGAAATAAAATCGTTTATGTAAATACATACCAAGTATAGGCTCTCTGGTGTGCTGGGCAGAACTCGAACATATTTGCGAAGCATTACATTTTACTGTGTAATATCCTCTTCCTCTTTTCTTTTCCCCAGAGATAGAGGGACACAAACAGGCTCATTTAGAGACATTAAGGTCACAGGCGGTGCAGGCACACAGCAAACTGCAGGATCAATGGGACTCCGTCTAGCCGTGTGTGAGCGCGTGTGTGGGAGAGAGGATTTCTTAATTATGTGTATATGTGGGGGTGGGGGGTGTGTGTGCTCTTGTTGAGCAAGCCTTTTCTTCACCTTCAATATCAAAACAGTCCCATCTTTTTTTAATACACTCTACTTAAAGGGGACTTAAAGAGTTAAAGAGTACATTTCTCTACTTAATTCATGATCTTAAATATATTATAATAATACTTTCATTAATTAAATTTGCTTGAATATTAATTCATCTGAAAAGCATTTTCTCCCATCTTCTATATAACCTTGCAAACAACATAATTAATAATTCACTCTGACAGACAATGCAGGCCTGGAACAAGGCAGCAAAAATGCATCCAACACATGTAAAAACAATTGTATGTTTTGCATATATTTGTCGATTATAATGGAATGACGTGTCAATGAAAGATCAGGAGAAGTCAGGTCAGGCTGGATAACAGCTTAGGCTAGCTGCAGCTTGTGCCTGTTTCTGGAGTCAACAAGGGCAGCCATGGAAGAAGCTTCACTTTGAGCAGTGGAAGACAAGCGAAGGCGGATCTGTGTGCTGCGCTGCTCCAAGGCCAGGGCCTCCTGTTTACGGGACAGATCTTCCAGCATTTGGGCTTCATGATGTTGCAGAGACTGCAAGGAGTCCCTGCAAATCAAGAAACTTAAGTGTAGACATGAAACTAGTTTTGGAACTCAAAAAAAGATAAGAGGTAGCTTTTTATTTTGTATTCCTTAATTAAACACTCACTGGTCACTTTAATAGATACACCTACTATAGTCAGGTTAATTTGCTGTGGTACAAACTATCACTTCTGCTATCTATGGTTAGAAGTGACACAGATGACACATAAAGAGTATAGCACACCTACATTGGGCTCCTGTAACATGAGGCTACCCTTATAAAATAACTAGTGAATGTAAGTGCAAGGTAATCCTACCAAGTGCATATTCTAAACCCTGTTATAGTTTGACTGTTGCTGAAAAACTGAAAGGTCAAATTTATTTGATTAGGCTGTTACGTCCCTCATGAGCTCTTGATGAGTTGGGTGTTAAAATGAAATTTTTAACACGCACGATGAAGACAAACTGGCAGAAAAAGAAAAGATATAAACTTACTAATTGATTGATTGATTTACTGACTGACTAACTGACTGATTGCTTGATTAATTGATTACTTGATTGATTGATTGATTGATTGATTGATCAATTGATTGATTGGTTTGGATAGCACAGACTTACTGAGCCTGAGACAGTTTGTTTTTCAGAGCCAAAATGGTAGAATCCAGCTGCTTGGCCTCCTGCACCAGCCCATACTGCACCTAGACAAAGTGTATTATCACAATCAGACTCTTTCAATCCTAATCTGCAGACAAACTTGGACTGAAGAGCATTTGCTATATGAAATTCTAGCAGAAAAGGTTCTCAAATCCTGAGGTTTACCTCATCTCTGCACAGGTCCACGCCAGGCCTCCTGGTCCTGTTCTCCAAACGAGTGTGGGCCAACTTCAGGGGAGCCATCTTAGCCTGCATGTCCTTCTCCAGACAACGAATATCTTCCTCCAGCTCAGCAATTTCATCTCGAGTCTGACAGACAGGCAAGAAAAAGGAAAGAGACCAAAACAAGTTGAATCAAATCTCATTTCCAGTCATTGGGATCTACTTTTGACTAAGAAACATGAGCTGAAAGAGGAGAAGATGCTGGAGAAGGTTTACAGTTTTTAGCTGCCATTGTAGCTCCTGGTGGGCCTGATTCAGATGATGAGTGCGTTTACGGTGGGCAAAATCTGTGGCAATCCGCTGAGCCTCCAACTCATTCTGCACCTGAGAAAGAGGATGTGTGTGGTGTAAAAGAATAATTCCTTCCTTTCTAAGGCTGTGACAAAAACTACCCTAACATTGTTTTACCACTCATATCATATTGGCTCATTTTCCATCAATAAACAAATGACCAAGTATAAAATTGTTGCCTCATGTTTTGGAAGGAAATACAAAAATTCTTAAAGGGTTCCCAAACTTTCAAGCATGATCTTTTTCCAAACATTTCAGAAATTCTGATATTAATAGCATAATAGATAGTCATATGTCTGTTATCAAACAACATGACTTCTTGTCTTTTTCAACAGAAATTATGAAAATATACATTATTTTTTTAGAATAAAATAAAATGCTAAATAACATCAATAACATTTGATGTTTATAAGTACTGCCTTGAGATTTGATCTCCAATTTTGTAAACATAAAGAAATCTTAATATAATAATCTGAATAATGCTAGCATGCTACTAATTATTTGAAACCTGAGCATTTCATAGACTTGTCTGCAAGCAAAATGTCTTTGATTGCTAACATTGATTCCAAACTTCTGAATGGTTATGTAGAGACAGAACAGGTCTGAATAACTGAATAAATAAAATAAAAAAACATGCCACTAAACACATGCACAGATCAAACAGCCTACCTGTGCTCGCGTGATTTTGATATTCTCTCTGAGCTGTAGTGAAGCCTGCATCTCCTCTTTGGCTCGGGTTATATTGTAGTGGCTGAACTGCTCCCACTGCTGTGGGGTTGTGGAGCTGCAACCATGATTTTCAATTGAAAGTGAGCTGTGCGGTAAAACTAAGTTGTACTTTACTGTGACTGCTATTTCCTGGTGCCCCCCTTAAACACAATATTGGGTCATATAAATAAATGTATTATAGGTGTGAATTTGTTATGCAGTAGGTACAGGCCAGCTTTTGACACAGGATATATCTTTCAAGCACCTGTGCCTCAGGGACATGAGGCCTTTTACCAACTGAAGAGGGCAAACATATCTGGTATTATGTTAGATGGCTCATATTTGCACTGATTCTATTCATTCTATTCCAATTTGGCCAATGAGCATGAAGTCTTTGGTCTACTTGTATCAAATGACAAACACATGCCACACATTCTCCTCTAATAAAAATGTAGCACTGAAGAGTTTCAGTGTATCTCTGCAAGTTTAATTTGTTTTTGTTATTATCGGGTAAGAATTCCCTTACAAGCATTACTTCACAAGAACAATTCTTCGGGATGGGCAAGTCAGCTGAAATATTGACCTACCCTTGAGGAACTCTGGTGGGATTGGGCTTAAGTGAGATTTCAGGTGATGTCACTGTGAGTGACAGGCAGGACATGTCCACGTCCAAAGCCTCCGTCTTGTGTTGGAGATCAAGGGTCAACTGGTGATGAGCTTCCTGCAGTGAACTGAAAATATATACATACGTGTATATATATATATTTATATATACAAGTTACTTTTGATTTTGGAGAGTTTTATGCTGTCCTTGTTACAGCAAAATCTCTGAAAATCCACGTTTCCTTTCATTTACACTTTTGTCACTTCTAAATGCTTGCGCTATTACCACAGCTGTTCGAAGGCTTGGTCAATATGCTGCTGCAGGGCCCGTTGAGCTCCATCAATCACATCCACTTCCTTTTTCAGCTCCGCTTCCACTGGGTCACTAACAAGCTCGCTGCCGCGGCGACCCTCTCTCAAGGTCAGGCACTCAGCTGTGACCTCTAAGGGCAGCACTGTGGCTGCAAGCTCTTGCTCGGTCTCTTCCTTCACCTAAAAGCATTTTTAAAATAACTTTTAGGAAATTGCAACCAATAAACACTACTGTGAGTAGTCTTGGGGGGGGGGTCAGGGCATTGCCCCTACAATCGGAAGGTTGTGGGTTTGAATGCCAGGGCGAAGAAGATACTGTCCCCACACATGACTCTTTACTAGCTTGAAAGGAATGCATAACAGTCATATGACCTTCCGTTAGGTATCCTCAAGTGTCTGATGTATTTCTATGGTCACCTATTCTGTCAAAAAGGCATCTGCCAAATGAATGTAATGCATTAAAACTGTTGTCTTGTAAATGAAATTTGATGAACTGAGCTCATTTGATCAGGCACATGAATTAACATGGTAATGTTAAACTGGCACTTGTTGTTGGTCACTAGTTATTTGGAGTATGATAACAATGTACTAACTTGTGTAAGGACATTGATTTCTGCATCCACTTCCTGTGCGCAGGCCTCCAGGCTTGTTTTCCAGCGTGTGACTTCACTGATCCTGTCACTCAACCGGCGACTGCTGTCATACTCATCCCAGATCGTCTGAGACAAAAAAGAAACATGTAAGATTCCCTTTCTATCCATATGTTTGAATATTCCATATATCCATGCTCATGAAAGTTTTTGTGCTAAAACCTAATTTGTGAGTTCTGCCACCCAAAGGCCCACCCCTTTCTGAACGGATTACTTTGTTGGTGGTCTCGTTCCGCAGAGCCCTCCCTTCTTGCCGTATTTCATGAGAAATGTGTCGCCTGTGCACTGCAGTTTCTGAGATCTGCCTGTTGCTGCTCTCCCAGTCAGGCACTCTGCAGCGAAGGCCTGGCTTTAGGCTCAGGGTGGCCATGACCAAAGCACTGCTGTGGCAACCTGGGAATAAAAGAGAATGTGCTCAACGCAAGAATCACCATCCAACTGAATCTATTTATAGCGGATACTACTAGCCCCTGAAGGTTAAAGTGCATAAGCAGTGATGCAGAGAATCAGAATGACTACAGAAAAACTGAAAGCAGATCTGAAATCAGCATGAAAAACTGGTTTAGAAAAGTGTGGGGGGGTTCTGATGATTACAAAATGTATTTTTTTTGTTGACCTGCGTTATTGAAACAATGTTTCAATCATGCCCACTGCCACAGGTTTATCAAGCAGCCAGCAATGCAGTCTCCATTAACAAACAGTTGGTGTAACGTCCTAATACTTTTGTCCATATATGTGTATATTCTACTGTGAAAAAACTTTCAGGCCCCTCAGAAAAGTAAATATAACCACTAGACAAGTCCAAAGTGGCTGTCTGGAGAACAAAGTTTTGTTAACTTGTATAATTCACTAGTCATAGTGTGGCCAAAACCACTGACACTGAAGAGCTGCCTGTGGTTTAAATGGGTTGAGAGTGTATTTAAAGAACAAATCTCTGTGACTGTTGAATTCTAGCATTTGTTTGCAACACTTATCTTGCAACTCAAGCACAAATTTGGGCTCCAAAATGGCTAGGCAGATTGACTATAGCTAGCATGGGAAATTGTTTTAAATGTGATTTTTTGACAAAGTACTCTTTTAAAGGTTTATAAGACCTACCTTTGTCAGTTTAGCATCAGACCCTGTCTGTTGTCAGGCTTAATTTATCTTAGATTTATCTTAAAATACTGACCAGTTAGTAATTTACTGTATGAAAAAAAACACAGACATATGACTCACTACGCAAATAATATCTAGTTAACAGAGACCCTGTGATGAGAAACTGATCAATGATGAATGGTATAAAGGGAGCAAATGGTGCAGCAAACAACAGATGGGCTACTGTCTGTAACTGTACACCTATATACTCAACCTATCAGACACAGTCAAGGAACACAGAATAGGCAATATCATATATAGGCTATGTATGATTTAGGGAAATATTTTGTCAGAAAATTAATGAATGAAT
>JBBPDE010000140.1:4794032-4806935 GCA_037974605.1 Nannopetersius ansorgii
GGCCTTGGCCAAAGAAAGCTGCTATGAATTCCAGACCTTCAGCCGTCAGTCTGAAGGTCTGGCTATGCGAGACTAGGTGTTTTGAGAAATATTGAACGATAGAATGACTATTTTGACTTTGACCACTGTTCTTTTTATAGCCTTACATAATGTTCAAACATTGTTGTTTAGTTTGAACATCGATAGCTGCATGTTGTGCTTAGAAGTTGGTGAGATGCCTGAATATTCTATTAAAATTCTTAATTTAATAAGACCACCAATCAGACAACATGAAGCCAATATGAAAAGTAAATCCATTATATGTTGAGTTTCTTGTCACATTTACTGAAATTTTCTCTTAGGTTTCCCTTGCAACTGGAGAATGGACAGACAGTGGAGAGAACCGTGGCACAGTACTTCCGAGAGAAATACAACCTGCAGCTCAAATATCCCCATTTGCCTTGCCTGCAGGTGGGCCAAGAGCAGAAGCACACTTATCTGCCCCTGGAGGTGAGAGCCACTTGCCCTCTACTCTTAATGTTTAATAGTGAAGGTAGTTTACTGCATGTGTTCTAGTGGGACACAACCGTACCACAGTGAATGTTGTCATGAGATTTTTGTAGATGTTCATTTAGCTGAACCATTTATTATCAAGCTCACCTGATCGGTCCCGCTGGGAATCATTCAGTGGCACAGAGACCCCTGGTAAATTAGCCCTGCAGAGCATAGTTGAAATATGGCCTCTGTTACTGCTTTTATTTATTGTTCCACTTGTCCCTTTTTCTTGCACCCTGTCAAGCGCTTAGAGCCACATTCTAATTATATGGAAGGAGCTACTCACCTTCCATCAGGCAGGTTGTGGTTTCCTAGTGGTACCTCTGGACCAAGAGGTCATGGGTTCGAATTGTACCATCAACAAACTACCACTGGGTTCATGACCAAGACCCTTAACCCCAAGCTGCTCCAGGGAGACTGTCTCCTGTAGTTAGGGAATGGAAGTCACCAAGTTTTTATTCATTAAAATAAATATTATTGAAGTTTATTATTAATAAACTTTTCTCTGATGCTACTGCAGTGTTACTTTTTGAGATGCTTATGCTTTATTTGTGTAAATGTGTTTTATCTGTACTAATTAGTGGTCTTATATTTCCCTCATATCCCAGAGAAAGAAGTATATTATACTCTTCTGTCTTCATACAGGTGTGTAATATCGTAGCTGGGCAGCGCTGTATAAAGAAACTGACAGATAACCAGACCTCTACCATGATCAAAGCCACAGCTCGTTCAGCGCCAGACAGGCAAGAGGAGATCAGCAGACTGGTGAGCATCACATTACCCCCTGGTGGCCTGGAGTAGTAAAATCATTTTTAGACAGTGATCTCTCAACGCTCCTCCTTGAGATCTGCTTTCCTGGATAGTTTAGAAATGTGCTCTACTCACCTAACACGTCTTCATCCAATCTGATTGTGGTTGGAACTAGACTCCACGGGAAGGTTCATTTCCAGTACTAGGGTGACCACATTCATAAAGGGGGGTAGGAGTTGGTGGTTAGGTTAAAATCAGCATTGAAAATTGAAGGAAAATATGGAGGAAGAAAAGAATATTGGAATTTTCAACACAAAGTTGATAAAAATAACTAATCTCTTCTTCTGCCACCTTGTCCCGCTTTTTTTTTTCCTTCCCTCAGGTGCGCAGCGCAAACTACGAGGCTGACCCATTCGTGCAGGAGTTCCAGTTCCGTGTGCGGGATGAGATGGCGGAGGTGACGGGCCGCGTCCTGCCCGCCCCCATGCTGCAGTACGGCGGCAGGGTGAGCTCTGAACACTTTCTGGTACCTCCTCTTCTTTCAATCATGATTTTGTGTGTGTTTGTTTTTTTGGTGTGCTGTGCATCTCAGTGTAGTTAGATAGGAATTGTGTTGGATGTGTGTGTATGTATATATGAAAGCTTGGCGTCAATTAAAATGTATGGTTTTCTGCGATTAATCGCAGGGTTATATACTAAATTCAATAATTAATTGAAAAATATTTTATTGCGCAACTTTATTTTTAAACTACTACTATATGAAAGAGAATTCAATAACATTTGTTTTGCAAACACTTTAAATAAATAAGGACCTATTTAATAGCAGTGTTCCCTTTCACACAGAGTCCAGAGCATGGGGGGGTGGAACCACTGTAGCATGCAAAGAGGGACCAACTCCATTTTAAAGTCATTGTAAAACTAAATGCAGTGAGCCCCACAAAAACCAGCCGACATGCACAGCGTTCCCGTTACTTCGGTGATAGCACTGAACTTTTAAAAAAGAAAGGATTTTTTAAAACCTGCATTAACGCGCAATACAATAATTGTTGCTGTAAACAATGAATTAACCCATATATGTGTGTGTGTGTATACATATAAAACACTGAAAGAAATTATTCTTATTAAATTATTAAATGAAAAAGGGATGCAGCGAAATTATTTATTTATTTGTTTGTTTATTTTTGGGCTGAAACCGAAAATGAGGAAACACTTGGCACGGCAGACATCCAATCTGGCGCGTGGTTGTTGATTGCATCATCACTGTTTCGATCTCATAAAAAAAAATTCATCCGAAACCGAATATACAGAGTTTGTGTGTGTGTGTGTGTTTCATTAGTTTCCATATCTGTCTAGATTTAGTGGATTGGGTTTGTGAGGGCTATTGTTTTTCTACTAGTGTGTATTTTGTATGTTTTTGATGCATGTTGGATTGCTGATTACAGTGAAAATGTGTGTTCTTTTATGATCAAAATAATGTTTAATGTGGAGCACCATGTTCATATCTCTGATTTGATTGAGTAAAAAGTAACTACATCTGATACACGACACCCCATTTAATTACAATTTGTCACTTTGTATAGGACCTGAGGTTAAACTCATTATTGTAGTTGAGTAAACATATTGCATGTCTGTCTGTGTTTTTGTGACTGTTTGCTGAGTAGATGATCCGAGGTTTGTTTGTGTGTTGTGTTTATACACAGAATCGTACAGTGGCCACCCCAAGCCATGGTGTGTGGGATATGAGAGGGAAGCAGTTTCATACTGGCGTAGAGATCAAAATGTGGGCCATCGCCTGCTTTGCCACACAGAGACAGTGCCGAGAGGAGATTCTCAAGTATGTCCTGTCTTAAATTCTCTTCTGCATCTGCACCCGTGATTTATTTTGCTGCTTAAGCAATTTATAATATCTTCTGATTCTTATTCTAAACCCTTATTATTAGGTGATCTTTATAGCACAGCTGTCCAATCCTACCTGACTGATGACCCACCCTCCAACAAAGTGTAGTTATGTCTAGCATTCACTTCTGTGTAGCCTTCACATGTCCATGAACAGGTGTGTCAGATAAGGGCTGGAAATAAACTTTTCAGACTACGATGAGGTGGGTTGTCATACCGAGTTGGGATTTCTACATTTTGAACCTGCTCTGTTATTATTTAGGCCTTGGTGATGAATCAGAATTGTTTTCTTTCTTATTTTAGATCAACTGATTGCTAGCCATTCACTCACAATGCAAGGTTGTGTTCAAAATTGCATTCTGCCTAAAGGGATTTGGGGCAGAGCCCATCATATTTTAGCTTTTGCATAATAATTCCTGAAGTATCACTGTGGTGGTTTTAGGTTCTCAGTGTGCAAGAGCAAAAATTAACATGAAAACTTTAAACTGTATTTTCTTTACATTATCTCAGTAATACACTTTTGAAAAATCTGAGTAAAAACATCCAGGAAATTTAATATTTAGAATTTATTTTGAGGATATTGACTGTGTTTGTTTGCTATAGGAGGCCTTGACATTAAAAGCTATACTTCAGCCTGTATGCACAGTTCAGAATGGTGATCAAATGCAGCCATCAAGAGAATGATTAAAACAATAAGATGATTCATGTAGCACTTTTAGGTGCTTACTTTCATATGTTTGTTCTCCTTTATGTTCGTCACAGACTACATACTGCTTACTTCTTTTGAGAAGCACTATTTTAGCTGCCTAGTACTGGCTTTAAAGATTGTACATTCATATAAACTCTAAAAGTGACAATGTAACATTTAATTGTTCATATATTTATTAATCACTGTATTTTATATAGGGGGTTTTAATGGTTTTACAGATCAATACAAATGGAGATTTCGTGATGAATATTCTATTTAAGATTCTTTCAAAGGTTAAGAATATTAATCAACTATAATGGTATTGAAGTGAATGTTGTAATAAGATGTTTTGGGCATATTTTTAGCCCCTTTTTCTGTCACAGCTGATGCGATATTTTTTTCTTGCTTTTTTGTTCTGGGCAGGAGCTTTACAGACCAGCTGCGTAAGATCTCAAAAGATGCTGGCATGCCCATCCAGGGCCAGCCGTGCTTCTGCAAGTACGCTCAGGGAGCTGACAGCGTGGAGCCCATGTTTAGACACTTGAAGAACACCTATGCTGGCCTTCAGCTGATCATCGTCATCCTGCCTGGGAAAACACCTGTCTACGGTAGAGATCCACAACAAACACACTGTCAAGATGTAAAGGCACACACTCCTCTAAACCACCAGACAATATTCACACATCAGGCTATTTAGAAACAATCCGTTTGACAAAGACAGAACCAAGTGTCAGCAGTCAAAGACTGCTAAGAATGGGAAAAAATCTCACAACGAAGCATTTGTCTGCTGTTGAAATACTACAACCAAGTTAAAACAAGTTCACACCTATTTCAACTAAATTCAGTTTTCTTAGTACTTTTTACAAACAAATTCATCACAAAGCAGCTTTACAGAGTCCAGGTCCGAGCCCCTAGTAAACCAAAGGTGACAGAGGTGAGGTAAAACTCCTTAAAGCTGGAGGAAGAAACCTTGGGAGGAACCAAGACTCAAAAGAAGAACCTGTCCACCCTTGGTCAACCCAGAAAGAAAGCGCATCTCTATAGAGATAACTAACAAGGGAAGGCCTTTATGTACAAACTTAATAATTGAACAACAGATTGGCCATCTCCGGCTAGCAGAGTTGGTACAGTTAAAAATCAATAGATTTGGAATTTGTTGGAAGAGCAGTTGAGAGTCACTAGTCTGCAACAACAGAAATAACAATATCTGCCTGAGCTTTAAACAGCAGTTGCCCTTGGATGGGGGAGGAGCACATGGGGAGTCAAAAGCAGGTGAAACAAAGGAGGACAAGCTGCTGAATTACCCTGCTGAATTAGTTACTTAAACGTGCCTGTGTTGAATTTGAAAAACACCTGATTTGAACTGAAAAATGACAAAGCATTTTGCACAGTCCAAATAAACGTACCTAGTGTACCAGTCATATAAACTTCCATATAAATTCTGTTATAAGGGATCGTGTGAATGTATTCAGTCCAAAAACTATTTCTCATCCTGAAAATCTCGATGCTCTTTGCTGAATGGGGTTCCCATTCTTGGTGCTAGCATTTAGGTTGATGTACACTCATTTGTTTCCCATCAGATTCTTTCCACAGAAGCATAAAAGGGAAAATTCTAATATTCCTGGGGATTTTAGAATGGTGTTGACCTCATGTTACGGTTATCTTGTGAAGAGAAGAATAAAACAGAAACTCTTGCAGTGCAAGCCTCATAGCTTCAGATCCAGCATTCACAAGAGCATAGTAGTTAGCTACTAACAGAAAAACTTTTCTTTCTGACCACAAGACTAGACGATTGTTTTTTTTTTATTGACTAGTTGATAACATCAGTAGTTGTACACCCCTCTTCTCGACAGAAACATCCTCTCCCACGCCCACTCAAGTTTTTTGGCACCTCACTGATTCAGTATTGGGTGGATGAGGTGTGTTGTTAAAGGTGCTACTGAGCTGGTACTCATGTGCTGTTGTATTTAAATCTGTGTGTGCAGCGGAAGTGAAGCGTGTTGGAGACACTCTTCTGGGGATGGCCACTCAGTGTGTGCAGGTGAAGAACGTGGTAAAGACTTCACCTCAGACTCTCTCTAACCTCTGTCTCAAGATCAATGTCAAACTAGGTGGCATCAACAATATCCTGGTCCCTCATCAACGGTACAGTCTGTTAACTTGTCCTTTTAGCACACAGAAATGTACAATGTAAAAGTTTGAAAAGCAAGACTAATTTTCACCTTTCATCTCTCTTTTTCCAGTCCATCTGTGTTCCAACAACCAGTTATATTCCTCGGTGCTGATGTGACTCATCCCCCAGCTGGAGACGGCAAGAAGCCCTCAATTGCTGCGGTTAGAACATTTTCTTTCACTTTCTGTCTGTCTCTCTCTTTCCCTGCCCTCGCTCTACCCACTCTCACACAGGTTTTTCGATCATTCTGGCATAGTTAGGGACACATATGCATAGAATTGACGTCTTTTTTCAAACCAGTAAAGGACTGAAAATTAATATACAACTAACAGTTGTTACATCAGAATTTCTCTTTCTGTGTGTTCATGTTCTCCATGTAGGTGGTGGGGAGTATGGATGCTCACCCAAGCCGGTACTGTGCCACAGTGCGGGTGCAAAGGCCCAGACAGGAGGTCATCCAGGACCTCGCATCCATGGTTAGAGAGCTGCTCATCCAGTTCTACAAATCCACCCGCTACAAACCTACCCGGCTCATCTTCTATAGGGATGGCGTGTCCGAGGGACAATTCCGACAGGTTAGATCTGCTGCATTTAGGCTCTGTGAGTTGAGAAAGTGGTGGTCACTACGCTACTGGTGGCTATTTTTAATTTAACAAGTCTTTGGAAATGAGAAAGTGGTGTAAAAACACTAGTGTGAAATGAAAGCTTGTAGGAAGAACTTGATACAATTCTCATTTGTGTATATGCTATTCCTTTTCCTCTAGGTGCTTTACTATGAGCTGCTGGCTATTCGCGAGGCCTGCATCAGTCTGGAGAGAGAATACCAACCTGGAATCACCTACATTGTGGTCCAGAAACGTCACCACACCCGCCTTTTCTGTGCTGACCGTAACGAAAGGGTAAAAACAGCTTTGCCTTAGACCAGCTTTGACATCTCATTTTTCGGACCCTTACTAATTCACTAATTCTGCCCTGCGTTCTCAGGTTGGACGGAGTGGAAACATTCCCGCTGGTACAACAGTGGACACAGATATCACCCATCCATATGAGTTTGACTTTTACCTCTGCAGCCATGCTGGAATACAGGTAAAGACAAACCATTTTTTTACCTCTTTATCTGCCACAGATCCCTACATCACTGTGTGTGTGGGTTGAATGATACAGAGAGATCTCTCGTCCCAGTTATGCATGTAGTCAGTATATACTGCTATTACAAGGAATATCTGAATCTGCTTAAAGATAGTCGTCTGTAATCTGGGCAAAACTATTTCAAAATGGTGTTCATATCTCTCAGCCGGTAGACAACATGCTTTTGATGGGTCTGAATGCTTATTGGCCTAGTGGTTAGGGCATTGTCCCTGCAATCAGAAGGCTGTGGGTTCAAATCCCAACACTGCTAATGTCATCACTGAGGTACCCTTGAGTAAGGTACTGTCCACACGCACTGCTCCTTGGGTGCTCCTCATTGTTGCCAGCCCCCTACTTCACTTGGTAAATGGATTTCTCGCTGTGGTGTGACTATAAGGGGCCACTTTACTTTATAAAACTTAAATGAGGAATATAACTGAATGCTCAATAAAAATTACAATAAAAAAGAAATAAGTAAATAAAAAATCTGGTAAATCACATTTTTATTAAAGGCCGTTTTATGATGACAAATAGCAATGGTCTCCTCATAACCCTGGTGTTAACTCTCTCAATCTCTTATCTCTGACCTGCCACAGGGCACGAGTCGGCCCTCACACTATCACGTGCTGTGGGACGACAACTGCTTCACGGCTGATGAGTTCCAGCTGCTTACCTACCAGCTGTGCCACACTTACGTGCGCTGCACCCGCTCCGTCTCCATCCCGGCACCAGCCTACTATGCCCACCTGGTTGCCTTCCGAGCCCGCTACCACCTGGTAGATAAGGAGCATGACAGGTGAGTGATGGGATGATGCACATTTTCCTGCAAAATTGTAACCTTTATATTTTGATGCACATTTTCCTGCAAAATTGTAACATTTATACCAGCTTTTCTGTTGTAGTCACTTAACCGTTTGAACACCATGAATGCATTTCCTATCAAATAATTACATAAATAAGTCGCCCTGGGCCTTCATGCTTTATGTTGTTTTTCAGAATGGCTAGCTAATGGAATTAAAATATTATAGCCCAGTAAATAAAGTGATGCAGTTACTCTCATGAATGACCCAGAGTTCAAAGGGCTGTTATTACTTTACATGACCTGCATGTGAATAAGAGAATCAGAATCAGACGACTTTTTTTGATCCCAGAGGAAATTGCTTATGTTATGACTGCGAAGACATACAGAGACAGACATGAACAATATAAATTATAGTCTAAACAAATCTAAACAAAAGTCTGTAGAAGAGAACTCAGTATGAAAATACACTGTGTTATAAACACATACTATAGGTAGGTGTTGTATTATAATAGTAAAAGCATGCTACTGAGTCTCTTATGTTAAGGTTTGGCAAAATATGCTGTATATTTACTAATTCATATTAATAATTTATTCATCAGAATGGACAAAATGAAGTTACTGATGATGTATTCTTGTTGACAAAGTAACTTGAGAATAAAATTAAATACATATCAGGGATACGTTGGTAAAGAGGTTAGGTATCCCTCCCTGTTGTGGGAATGGTTGTCAGATTAAATTGAGATATTAATCTCTTCCTTTTTTTCCCCACCTCTCAGTGCGGAAGGAAGCCATGTGTCTGGTCAGAGTAACGGTCGGGATCCCCAGGCTCTGGCCAAAGCTGTGCAGATTCACCACGACACTCTGAGGACCATGTACTTCGCCTAGGCCTGCCTCCTAAAACACTCGTCTGTCAGTCACTTGGCATCATGCACTGAGCTGAGGAAGGCTCCTCCCAGCCGCGCTGGCAACCTACCCCAGGCTGCCCTGCTGCTAAAACGAACCAAACGTAACTAAAAACCAATGGGAGGGGTGGGATTAACATTGTTATGCAATAGAATAGAAAAAAAAAAATCAGCCAGTCTTTTCTGAGAACCCACTCCTTTTTTTTCTGTTTCTTGCCACGACAGTCTTAAGAAAGAGGCGTGGCAGTAATACTGTTATTTATTAGCGCTGAGTTTGTTTCTGAGTGTTTGTCTGTGAGTGGATCTCTTTTTATAATGTTCAAGTAAAGCAGTATAGTGACTGTAGTGACAGTCAGTAAAGTGACTGACCACGAATAAATGTTTTCAGGAAGGTCAGGCAGTTTCACTATGGTCAGTTGAAGTTAAGGTCACCACCAGAGGCCACTATGGCATCATGAAACTGGTTACAGCACGAGACGGTAAGGACTGGTAGATGTAACCTTTTGCTTCATTCTGATCATAGAGCTTCGGAGAAGATGATTGAGTCATCACCAAAAGGCATCACTTTAAATACATGTCTTATGCTTGGCCTATATTTATTTAATTAAGTGATCTAGGATTAGTTTTATTAATAAATTCATCTATTTAATAATCCAAACAATGCTCTTAGTCTGAGATGCTAAATGTGTCTCGGACCCCCTTTTCCACTGTTTTTATACACAAGGTTGTTAGGTGATAGACTTTTTCTTTTTAACCTACTTACATCATCGTTTGTAAAACTTACACTCATTTAATGCCTGTGTCTATGCACTGGCTGGAAAACATCTTAGCTTTGTGTTCGTTTATGATTACCCCATTTGTTTTGTTTTTTTTCCCCCTCTTCTGCGCAAGGAGAGTGACACATTAGCTAAGAACTGCGCTTTCACTTAAAGTACAACCTCTGAACATCCATTACATTCAACTCAAGGTTGGTAAAAGATTTCTGTTCAGGAGGGTGTGTGCGTGCAAGTGGTGTGTGGTTGTGGCTTCTAGAAGGTACTGAAGAATTATGTTCAAGCAAGGACAATGAATGATCTCCATCTTTACTTTACAAGAAGACCTTGGTATTTTAATCTCATATCTGTCAGACTAGACATGTCAAACACAGTCTTTTCTCTTGTCTAATACACCAAATTCAATTCATGAAGGCTTTGCTCATTAGCTGCTGACTTGAATTTGGCGTGTTTAATGCAGACAACAGAGCTGTGGCCAACAAAGACCAGAGTCTGACATACGAGCTTAAGGCTATTTATGAACAAATGTTGCATTTATCAAAGAACTATGAATAGTTCATCTATAAATCATCCAAATAAGCAGTGGTGCACTTTTTTCATTCTTCACTGTTGACTTTGACTGTCCAAAAAGACTTTCAGTGCAATAAGTCAGCCTTTGTCGGTTACGATATATTGTCATTGTCCAATACATACTTGTGACCTAAGATTTTTTCATGTTGGCTAATATGGCGTTTGGTGAAGGACTTTGAATGTTCGGAAACAGAAGGTGAATTTATTCAAATGGTGGGAAGTTAAGCATGCAGAGATTAGGGTGTTGTATTACCGTGCCCATGTTAGAGATGGGGCCTCTTTTTGGGAGGATGTTAGTTGTGTATATGAAACAAAGTGCCTGGAAACACCTTCTGAACACATCCAGGCCCACGTGGAGAGGTTGAAGTGTCTGTGCCATTGAACCATGGACTGCAGTTGCTGCGAAGCAGTGTTTTAGACGTTTTACCAAATTGACTTTGAAACACGTGAGGAATGGAACTAATGTCGGATCTATCCTTTAAGCATCTCTGAAGAGACTGCTTTGTGTCCTTTAGGAATTTGCCTTCATGTTTTAAAATTTAGTTTAGAATCAAAGGACATTTTATTCCTCCCTCTTTCTTTTGCTGGTTCTTCTCTAGCTCTCACTTCTCCCTTTTTCTCGTAACTTGACAGTGGGCGAAAGCATATACTGCCATACTGAGAAGTACTAGTAGTGCACTAATATTTTTCCAAATGTGAGTGTGCTTCAAATGCCCCCTTTGATCCACTTCTTAATCTACCACTGTTTTGTTTTTTTTCCTCGTTGGATCTAAAGTGCTAACATTGCTGATTAAAGCTAGCAGCCGCCAATTAGCATTATGCAAATGATACCATGCCATTGGGTGGATCTAGCTGTTGTCATGTTTTTGGTCAAACCTTTCCATTCAAGTATGATTGCACTGATTACTCTTCAGGAAGGGAATAGGCCTTGTGACCCTGAAGTACGGTGTAACCAGTAAACAAGTGGACATGTGGGGAAAATCAACATTTTCTTTGATTTTTATGCTCAGTGTGCTGTTTTTTATTGAGCTTTGGAAGACGGCTTGAGCTTTCGCTAACAGCTGCGACTGACTTTTTTTTTTTTTTTTGGAAAGTCTCGTCATTTTCTTGGATCAAACCAATGTGCCTCGGTAGGTTCGGGGGGAAACCCGTGGGAGTTCTTTCTGGAACATGGTCCCAGTTATAGGTCGAGGGCTGTTGTATTTGTTAACTGTGACCTCCGCTTGCCTGTGTCGTTGGCTTTGCCAGGTGTGGTGCTGTGCTCTTCCACTGTTTCCCCTCTCCTTAAAGCCACAAACCAGGGTGGGGTTTTTTCACAAGGGTATGTTTTTTATTTTCCAGCAAGATGAACAACTTAAGCTCAAAAGGAGGACAGTCCAATTAGAACTGTCTTTGACATCTCCTCCTTTTGGACAGACTTGACACTGAGCTTAAGTTATCTAGCTGATTGCAGCGATCCTGCTTTGTGAAATACCTCTCAGTGTAGCTGCTAATCTGATACTACAGAGAGGTCTGTCTTTGTAATGAGAACGGGAGAGAAAATGAGCCTTTGTGTGAGGAATGACGACGATTTTACTGCACTTAATTGTTTTAACCCACTGTATGGTCTCAGTTTGGGCTAAACACCTAAGGTGCTAAGAGGAGCGGTGCTGTAATTCTGGGATTTGGAAAAACACCAGTCCCACAACGTTCCACAGCTAACCGTGAACCCTCGTCACGTTTATCTTTTTTTTGTTTGTTTGTTTGGGGTTTTTTTTTTTGGGGGGGGTGGGGTGCAGGGTCAGAATTTCGAAGAGATTGGATCTTGAACTTTAATGTCATGTTTAGTGCAGGTTGGATTTGCTTGTTTAAATTTTGCAATGACCGAGTAACTAGTTCATTTTAAAGGGCCAGATGTTCAAAATCCATTCATTTTCTTTACTTGGTGTGGGATGAAATTAAAAACCTCTTTTCAGCTGTTATAGTCGAATTATCCTCTGTTCAGTGTTCAATCCAGGATTTGAAATCTTATCAGATGACTTTTGAACAACTGGTCCCTTACATAGTTATAACTGAAAAAATGTGCTGTTGCAGGTTGATTTTAAGGCTCTTTCGCAATACACCACCCACATATTCTTATACTCCCTGCACATTTCACTCCACACATCTAAAATGACAAATGATTATATGCTTTAAATAATCTTTTTTATTATTATTATTATTCCATCAGTCTGCAGAACTAGCCTTTAAACGTTCACTCTGTTGAAAACTGTGCAATGTAAAAGGGCCCTAACCGAATAGTGGGTAAAAAAAACCCAAGAAAATGTAAGTCCAGTCTATTGAGCAGCTCTTGTTGTGTGAAAATAAGTTTTGCCTGCTTTCGGTTGGCTTCGGCGTGCAGCACTTTGAAAACACCCAAAGTTTCCATACATTTGAAGCATACCTGTTACTTTTCTGGCACTACCAGCATTTCATTTTACTTGAAAACTTGAGACTGATCAGTAGGGCATGCACTGGTGCACATGTGCTGTAGAAGTCCTGTTGTTTTGTCCTACAGTGCAGTGTTCTGTAGTAAGTTCTCTGTTTACTCAAGTTGCCACGGAATCGGTTGCTAGATCCAAGTAGGCGGGGCATTTTATGTGGGGGGTGGAGCTGTTGTGTGGGTGGAGCCTAAACTGTGATGTTATACACTCTTGACCCCCTCTCCC
>JBBPDE010000140.1:4827472-4839306 GCA_037974605.1 Nannopetersius ansorgii
TTCTGAATAAAGTATTAGAAGTTGGCACCTCCACATCATTGCATTCAGTTTTTATTCACGATTTGTATAGTGTCCCATCTTTTTTGGAATCCGGTTTGTAAGCCTTCTTTATTGTGTAAAGTTTCCTTTTGTCATAACACACCACAGCATTGCACATAGGGTGAACAGGACAAAATTATTTTGCTGCATTTAACACATTCACCCAGTGAAGCAGGCAGCCAGGAACACAAAGCATCTTGGGGGCAGTGCGTGGGGACAATACCTCAGTGGTGCCACTGGCAGCCCTGGAATTCAAGCCCAAGATCTTTTAATTGGAAGGACAGATACCTACCCATCAGGCCAGCTAATGAACCTTCAAATAATACAAAGTTTTATAGCAAATCAAGATTTGTTCTCTGAACTGTATGGACTGATTGAACTGCAATACGATTTTTTTCCAAAGCTCTTCACCCAGTACCACAGAGAAGAAGGCAAAAAAAATCACTGGACAGTTTCTTCATGTTCTGTGCAACTGTTATATTCCTTTTTTGCGATTTTTTTAGGCTAATTACTTACTATAATTTGAATTATGTTTACATTTATTTAAGATTTAAAATTATCAAAGAAATATTTATATATTTTTTTCAACACTGTTCAAAGGTTTAAATGTTTTATGGGCGGCATTAAAATGCTCTGTTTAAGTAAATTCTTTTTTTTTTTTTAAACATGTTGGAATGGAAATATTGCGTTTCATTTTTTTTCTGCACAGGCTAGTTAGCGTCTGGAGTCTATATCACCAGCAAATCCAAAGCAGAAAAACATTAACACTATAAAGGTCAAGTTTTTACTCACTTATTGCATGTGATATTGCCATCACAACACTCACCATTATCGCATATCGCATGTTTTCCTACTATCATGCAGCCCTATTGTATGTGTTGAGCAGTCTGCTGAATTTTGACTTACCAGATTTAGAATTTTGACAAACGCCTAGTTTAAGATCCCAATCCTACATTATTGTAAACAAAGATAATATTATGGCAAAAAAAAGGACCAAAAACACTTCTCTCCTACTGGATATCTGGATTTCAAATATATATATATATATATTTATCAAAACTAGGACTGTTGCAGTTAACTAATTAAAAACATGTGTTGTTGATAAACATAGTGATTTCTTTGACATTTCAATGATAAACAAGAAATTCCCAAGTCATAAAGCCATGTTTAGCAATCAGACCTGTCCATGAGGGGGAGAATTCTTTTAGCACTCAGTTTGTTTTTGTGAGCATTAATACTTACTTTTTGCTGCTAAGGTGTGGGTGTATGTGATTAAGGAATCGTCAGTGTCAGTGTTCTTGATTACAGTTATAATCTAAACAAAACTTAAATAACTAATTCAGTCAAAAGTCTCTTTGTGGAGTTGGTTCCCCCTTTGCAACCATTACAACTTCCACTCTTCTTTAAGGCTTCTACAAGATTTTGGAGCGTTTCTGTGGGAATATGTGCCCATTCATTCTGTAGAGCATATATGAGGTTCAGGCACGTTGGACAAGAAGGTCTGGCTCACAGTCGTGCTGGAATAGAAAAAGTTCTTCCCCTAACTGTGTACACAATGTTGGAAACATGGCATTATCCAAAATGTCATGGTATACCGAAGCATTAAGAAAGCCGTTCACTGGAAGTGAATAATTGAATAATTAAGAAGTGTGCCCCAATACTTTTATCAATATTGTATTTATGTTTTTGATATCTGCGAAATGAACATGCTCAATTTAATTGCCTCTAGGCAGAATGTAATATCAGTTCAGTTGCACTGTTTACCACCATGTTGTCCTGAAAAAACAGTAAAATATCAAATAATTGTGTAACAGCAGAGTCATACCAGACTTAATGGATCTGTTATCCATATATTGGGTTTCTGATTGTCACAAAACACTTACACTTCACCCGGGTACATTCATTGGGCTCCGTAAGAATGTTGGACATCTCAGAGACTCTCTCTCTTCCACCATGTCATTAAACATCCTGACTGCAGCCACAATGATGTACACAGTGACATCACACCCATTAAGATGGTTAAGCTTTTCCAAGCTGCTGAATGCAATTCCACCTTGCTTGACACGGCGCTCATCATTGGTGTTTTGTGCGTGGCCATAACTTTAACATGTCCTTATGGAGTAATGAAAAGAGAGACAAAGAAAGAGAAAAAAAATGTTAAAGGACAAAAAACAGCTATAAATATCTTGACACCCTAATTCATCTTTTAATTGGATTGTCGGATCACCACAAACCAATTATCAGTCAACGGTGCGCACTGTACAGTTGTCTTGTACTACCTCCCACCTCTCTCTCATCTCTCCCCCACTGTGTCCCTCTCTCTCACTGTGTCCCTCTCTCTCTCACTGTTTCGCTCTCTCTGTCTCTCTCTCTCTTTGTCCCTCCCCCCAACCCCCCCCCCCAACTCTCTCACATTGAGCATAATCACTATATGCAGCCACCCTCCGTGCCTACCAGCTGTTCCCGTACACAATGTTTCAGAGTGGAGATGCACCAAAGTGTAGTCTGAGAAAAATACCACCTTCTTCAAGTTACAGTAAGATCTCATGTGATGGAAACACTTGAACTGGCTGTTCTTCAGTCACAGAGTGGCTGTTCAACAGGTAAAGCTGGAGCCATAAAACAACCTGAAATAGCGATAACACCCCACCACCACCACCTCCACCACTGCAGCTCCGTTGACTGTGCTTAACTGCCCCTCCTCCATAAGCAGGAGGAAATTCCTCCATAAGGGAATCTCTGACTCCTCGTAGGACAAAGCCAGGAGACTCATGCCAGCCTCATGAGTCATAACCAAACCCACATCTGCACAAACTTGGTCAAAACTACTGTACTACATCTGTTATCTGTATTATAATCAGTAAACAGTAAAAATCAGTAAAAAACGTATATGGTTACTGGTTACCATATGGTATATGGTTACTGGAGAACATTCATAGGATGGTCAAAATCACTAAATCAGCACCAGTTGGCGATATTTCTACTCAAAACACACCTAAACCTGGAAATTAAATGAGCTTAATCAGATGCGTTAGAGTAGGAAAATATTAAACTCAGGTGTATTGAAATCATACTCAACGCCACTGGTATATAAAATCAAACATTCCATGCACATTTAGAGAGTCCTGATCCGACTCCCTAGTGAGTAATTCAAGGGTGACAGAGGTGAGGAAAAACACTCTGAGCTGAAGGAAGAAACCTCAGGAGGAACCAAGACCCATGTCAATAGTATTGACATTACCTTTCATTACTAAATTACTACTGATCTCATAAGTGCAATAACGTACTTCAAACTACCATTTGTGCCGGTAGATTCAATTCAGCTGTGTTACTTACCTATAATATTTAATAATGTCTAATTATTTATTTTTACATTGTTCTTGTCTCTGTGTGTCTTTTCAATCATTACATACATTTTATCTTTTAATCACTGCTGTTGTTTTAATTGTATTGTACCGAGAGACACCATCTGCCGGAATCAAATTCCTTGTATGTGTTCGCTCACATACTTGGCCAATAAACGCGATTCTGATTCTGATTCTGATAAGCAATTTCCTCAGGGATCATCTGGTCGACCTGGAGAGAAAGAGAGAGAGTCTCTGTGGGAATAACTAACAAGCGAAGACCTTGATATACGGCCATCTATGCCTTCTTGTTTTCTTCCATGGTGCTGGACGAACATTTTCTATCACTGTGTACTGTGTGTGTATGGCTGAAATGACAATAAAACCTACTTGACTTGACTGTAGGATCCTCCGAGCTGCAGAGGGCAGTGGTCGCTCTCTCGCTCTCGGTGGAGAGAGGTCGACTGTGTTGAAAAAAGGAAACACAACAAAAGAGGCGAGTTGGCTAAAGGCGAATATAACCGTTTTGGAAACAATATTTGTTAACCTAGCGAATTACCTGATATATATGTCCGAGAAGACACCGTGAAAAGGAGTAAAGGGTACGTCTTTTTACGCAAACCTCGAAAAAAGTCGAGTTTCTTGTGTTTAGCTTTAGCTTTAGCTGTTTTTACTGAATGTCGACGATGTAAAAGATAGTAAAATAAACTAACTAAATGAATTTTTAAAAATTAATTTACAAACAACTTGACATCACATACCGTGTTTCACTACCCAATAACAACATGTAGTTACTTTATACTCTATATACAACGGTTTGTTTTTCTTGAACCGAAGCCAGCGAGCTAAAATGTTAGCACCCTGAATTAGCCTGGCCGAACTAGGACAGATTATGTCAACATAAAATAAAACTAAGACAACTTAAAATAAAAAATACGTACCGTGTAAGTGGGAGTATTTGCGTTTCTGGTGTTAATTTGTTAATATATATAATACTGCTAATTTGGCGTTTGGAAATACTTTGCTAAAGGTAAGTCAGTTGATCTTCATTGGGTTCTGGAAACAGCTTAGTGCAGTAATTGCATTATTGGGATAAAAGGGCAAAAAACTGTTCAAATGTTAATGAATTCAGGCTTTTCTGAATCGTCTCTGTCCCGGACCTTTTCCTGCGAACTAGTGTTGTTTTTATTTCTTTTCAGTTGTAATGTGAACGTCTAGCACAAACAGCTGCTTGGGCTCATTTTTATTACAGGACACAAGCTCGCTCTCCTGTCATACACTATCTTGACACAGTATTAGGACACACCGGCATTTCAGGGTTTGTGAGAGCCCCTTATATACAGTGATGGGAAATCTTAACGCTTCAGCATACCAAGACATATTGCACGACGCCATACTTCCAGCTTTGTGGACACAGTTTGGGAAAGGTCATTTTCTATTCCAGCCTGACTGTAATACTGCACAAAGGAAGCCCCATAAAGACATGGCTGGATGAGTTTGATGTGGAAGAACTTGACTGAGCCCTGACCTCAACCCCATCCAACACCTTTGGAATGAACTGGAACAGAGATTTCAAGCCAGGCCTGTTTGTCCAGCCTCAGAGCCTGACCTCATAAAGCGCTACAGGATGAATAGGCACAAATTCCCAAAGAAACACTCAAATCTTGTGGAAAACCTAACAAGAAGAGTGGAAGTTGTCATAGCTGCAAAGGGGGACCAACTCAAAACTGTATTTGGATATTGTAGGCATCCCAGTAGTATTGTCCATATAGTTCATCTCAGAGTGATCAGAATTATTCACAGGTTTATGTTTGGGCCCTTCATGTTGGTTAAAATATCTGATGCCCTTTGGGTTTTTAGCCTTGCTCAAGCTTGACAGTGTTCCTTTAATACCTTAAAAGGTTTTTAATTTATGGCGTTGGTGGCAAACCTCCTTGAAGTGACAGAATTAGTCAGTGCTGCAAGCCTGGTGAGAGTTTTTCAAATGAATGTGGCTTTTTTTCTTTTCTTATTTTGTAGGTGACAGAGGTACAGGTCTATTTGGAAGACCACACGGGGGAGAGAATACACTCTAAGCTCCACTTGCCCGCACATTGATTCACACTGACACAGAGTCAGGCGCCTCAGTCCTGGAAGCTGAACTTGGGCTATTTGCGCACCTTAGGGAAGCGAAAAGCTGTGCTGTGCTTTGAACTTTTGTCTCCCTGGAGTATTGTTTTGTCCACAGACGTGACAGATTTTGAACCTCAGAGAAACTGCTTTTTAACAGATGTACATGTTTTCTGTAATACTGGATTGCGCTTTGAAGAAGTTGAAGGATTAAACTGCGCACACTTTGGAAGAAAAAAAAATAGGGACAACTGGAATGAAAACAACCACATTGATAAATACAGAAGACATCAAAGACAAAGGAGGAGATTGAACTTCATTAATTGAAGAAAAAACATTTTAGCAATACTCTCTTCTTAGTTCATCTTGCCTTAGCTGTTCTATCACAGGAATTGTGCTGTCTCAAACCTGCTTGTGTATAATTTTCTATACTCTCCGCAGGGGTAATATATTTATGCATATAAATGTTTATTTCTCTTCGTTTGGAAGAGCTCTTGTGTTAAATCTATTCTTGTGACGTCAGTTGCTCTTTTTTGAAGAGGTCACACTGTACGTATACGTAAATGCATTTGTAAATATAAAAGGATCTGTTGATATTGAACTCTTACTGCTGCATTGAGGATATTGTAAATAGTTTCTTGAATTTTTTGTAATCCTGCTGTTGTAAAAAGTACAAAAAACAAAAGCAAAAAAAGTAAAAAGCTGAGATTAGGATGGCTAGTGCGAGGACAGAGAACTTAGGCCCTGTTGTGATGGGGATCAACAAGCAGAACGGACAGTTCAGAGGACAGCCCAAGCCACCCTCTCAATCCGGACCCGGAGTTGGAAGTGGTCTCACTGGAAAGGTTCCTGGTGTTACCCAAAAAACTGCTGGCAGCTCTCAAGAAGGACCTGGAATAAGGTGAATGCAACATAACTATTTAATCAGAATGTAAATAATGAACCAAAACAAACATATCTTCATCTGTTTCTCATTGCACCTACTTTTTGTCCTTTTCAGGTTTGGAGATGACTGGAAAAAGAGCCTACAGCTCCCACCTAAAGACAATAGAGTCAGAACTTCGGTAAGTATTGCTCTACCATTTTATAGTCTTTGCACTGGTTGATAAGTAACATTATAACTTTTTTGTGTGTTTCTTTTTGACAGGATGTGACAGCCACCAAGGGCAACGAATTTGAAGATTATTGCTTAAAGAGAGAACTGTTGATGGGGATCTTTGAAATGGGCTGGGAGAAACCATCTCCCATCCAGGTGACTAACCGTCTTTGTTACTTTGCAGTGTCTGTAAAAGCATTCTAATTTTCATTATATGGCAGCAGTTCCAAGGTTAGTCCAGTTTATCGTAGCCAGCAGTTTAAAATGATGTATTTTACTTTGTGTATTCAGGAGGAGAGCATACCCATTGCTCTTTCTGGCCGTGACATCCTGGCTCGTGCCAAAAACGGGACAGGAAAAAGCGGGGCTTATCTGATTCCTATGTTGGAGAGGATAGACCTGAAGAAAGACCACATCCAAGGTAAAGTAGCCTGCTCGTCTTACATAGTCTTTCTGTTTTAGCAGCCTGTAAGCATATGTGTAAGTCCCAGTTATTTGTCACCTCCATCAAAAAGCTTTTCTTATTCTCTGTTTGTCTTGTTTCTCTTTTTCTTTATAGCCATGGTAATGGTGCCCACTCGTGAGCTTGCTCTGCAGGTCAGTCAGATCAGCATTCAGCTCAGTAAGCATCTTGGTGGAGTAAAGGTTATGGCGACAACTGGCGGAACCAACTTGCGAGATGACATCATGCGCCTGGATGAGACTGGTAATAATCAGTCAGTTGACTTGGGGGTATTTACCATTTAGGCTGGTCGCTGTTTGCTCATAGGATTTGAACAACTAGAATGGACTTTTTATACTAAATAGGCTTTTTGAGGTATCACTGTGTTTGATTAACCATTGTACAGTGCGGTGAACTGCTGTGTGTGCACATCCATTTACAGTATGCATTTTCCCCAAAAATTATAATACAACCGTAATCTCTCAACCCTAAGTGAATGACTGGTCACCAATGCTTTACACCTTTACTTACCTTATATAACTATTTTTATATTCTTTTTATCATTTTGCAGTGCATGTTGTCATAGCTACGCCAGGCAGGATTCTGGACTTGATCAAGAAGGGAGTAGCCAAAGTGGATAAAGTTCAAATAATGGTTATGGATGAGGTGAGTAACCATGAATCTTACTAGCATGCATGTGAGGGTCTTGGGGGTGTGAGGTGTACTATAGTACGAGATGGTACTGTTACAGTATAACACTTAAAGTGGAGAACCAGATGATGGTACTGAAGGTTAATTAGCATAGTGGGGCAGTCCTGTTTAGGTACTTTAGAAATGAGGATCTATATTTTTTTTTACTTTTTTGCAATAGAATGAATTAAATTGTTTAAGGTTTGTGGATTGGATATGAATCTTGAATTGAATTTCACTTTAAAACAATTTAGTAGAAGGCAATTTATTTGTATGCGCACATCAAAACCACACATCACACCCTGATTATCGATTTGGACAGAATGTTATGAAGTAAGTGGTAGAATGTTTACCCAAAGGGTTTCTTAGTGTGAAAAGCTCATTTTCAGTTCTGCTTTGATCGAAGGCCAGTTACAGTAGCACCAGTGTTGTTGGTTTGTTTTTATCTACTGTAGTGCAATCACCAAAACGCACTCACCTGCCAGTTAAATAGGTACACTTTGCTAGTATTGGGTTGGTCCCCCTTTTGCCCTCAGAACTGCCTTAATTCTTCATGGTGCAGATTCAGCAAGGTGTTCTAAACAATTCTCAGAGATTTTGGTCCATATTGACACGATGGCATCGCGCAGATGCTACATATTTGTTGCCTGTACATCTGTGAAGCTCCCGTTCCACCACATATCAAATGTGCTTTAGTGTATTGAGATCATATTGGTTGTAATGAGTAGTTCTTTGAGTTATTGGCTTCCTGTCGAACCCTGTCTGCTCATTCTCCTCTGACCTCTGTCATCCGCAAGGCATTTTCACCCAGAGAACTGATGCTCACTTCTCTTTTTTGGACCCTTTTCTGTAAACCCTAGAGATGATTGTTTATGATTTACCAGTAGATTGTCAGTTCCTGAAATACTCAGACAAGCCTGTCTGCCAGCATTCAGAATCACATCACCTTTCTTCCTCATTCTGATGCTCGATTTGAACTTCAGCAGGTTGTCTTGACTATGTCTACATGCCTAAATGCCTTGTTGCCATGTGATTGACTGATTAGATATGTGCGTTGACATGCAGTTGAACAGGTGTGCCTATTAAAGTGGATGGTGAGTTTTTACAGGAGAAAGTAATAATGATGGGGGCAGTAATGTAAAAAAGATCTGTTGTTGAACCATTTCTGTTGATCTCTTCCTCATAGTTTCATGTAATGACTAGTGTTTTCAAACAACTTAAAAAAAAAAGGTTCCATGACATGCTGATTTTGTATGCTATTATATAGGTCTTAGTGGTCCCCTAATACTGTATCTGAAGTCTCTCTCTGAATTTCAGCCTTAGTGCAGAATTACACCCACTTAGAGCCAGTCCCACAATGAGATTTCCAGAGGACACACCGTTTGTGTCTGTAGCTTTAAATGATAATGAGAAGGAGAGAGGTGGAGCAAGGTGGAAAGGCTCCACCTCTGGCTACTGAGGTCATGTAGCTGTTAAAAGACAGTTGTATTTGTCTGTAGTGAGATTCGGTACATTTCCTTGATAGCCAAGCAGTTGAGATCAGTGCCTATAGCCCTGTTTCTGTAAGACAAATTTTACCCATTCTCATCTGTCACCCTGGGTGGCAGAGCTCACTCAGTCATTTCAGTGTGGGGAATAACACTAACAGCAGCACGGTTGTCCAAATAATATAGAAGTACGTCTTTCGAGTTAGTGTGTGTATATACAAACAACTCGTGCACATACCGGATGCTATCTACGTTTACATTTGCGACAGTAGTCTGCTAACTGGGCTGTTAGCTGCAAAGCTAATGTTACAGACACATTCTAAAGGTAAAAGCTAGGTAACCATATACAGCAAAGCAACAAAGTTATATATCGTAAATTGACTTACTTGTCCGAGGTTTGTAGCTGAGCCCAAGAGAGTTGGAACTGATCCAGACTTAATTTTCTGCCGTTTAGCAAGATCAGCTTTGTATTGTGCTCAGCTCTGCATTTCCAGAGAAAATAAAATTAACACACCGGAACTAAAACATACATTTGTGCTTATTTGTACATCTAAGCACCGAGCAACTGCCATGCTTCACTCATTTGCTAGCCATGATGTCTGTAGAGGAAAAAGTGGTCTGTCACACATAGCATTGACAGGTGTTGGAGTTTTTTTTTTATTTTTTTTATGGGAGATGGTAATTCTCCCCTATGACAAGATACATGGCCAAATTCCAGATGGGGCATCTAAACTTTTTCTCAATGGCAGAGCGGATGATCAAAGCACTCTTTACACTTATTGCCATTTCTAACCACTGCAGGACCATAGATAGAGGGAGCTCTATTTTAGTGAAAAAAAAATTTCATGTCAGGGGACCTTTAAGCTGTATGGCAACATGTCTCATTTTTTTGAGCAAATATTTTACACATTCTCAGAGTTCTTTCTCTTAAACGTCCTTCTTTCTTGCAGGCTGATAAGTTGCTTTCCCAGGATTTTGTGGTGCTTATTGAGGACATTATTAGCTTCCTGGCTAAGAACAGGCAGATTCTGCTCTACTCTGCCACTTTTCCCATCACTGTACAGAAATTCATGGTAAGGTGTCAAGATTGGTCAAGAAGTTGATTTTAACAGTGATATTCAGACTTGCATATTTATAGCCGTTATGTATAATGTATTTTGCTGCCGTTCCTTTCCTACAGTCAAAGCACCTGCAGAAGCCCTATGAGATTAATCTGATGGAGGAATTAACCCTGAAAGGCATCACCCAGTACTATGCCTATGTAACCGAGAGGCAGAAAGTCCACTGTCTAAACACGCTCTTCTCGAGGGTAAAGCATAGAGCCACACATCCAGACATTTTGTGATCTTTACAACATGCAGGTACCATTAGTGACTACATCGTGCTGTTTTGTTTTCCTGTGTACAGCTTCAGATTAATCAGTCGATCATCTTCTGCAACTCCACTCAGAGAGTGGAACTCCTGGCCAAGAAAATTACCCAGCTGGGCTACTCTTGTTTTTACATCCATGCCAAGATGATGCAGGTATGTTATGTTAACATGAAAATATGTAATTCAGTCCGCTGGTGTGCTGATATTCTGTTTTGTCACTTTAACTCAGGAAGCTCGTCTGGCATTCAATCTGTGGGAGTGTTGTTCATCTGTGTACTTTGACTGTACCCTTTTGTTTTTTTTGGCAGGAGTACCGAAACCGTGTTTTCCACGACTTTAGAAATGGGCTGTGCAGGAATCTTGTCTGCACAGGTTCGTCTCTATTCCTAAAGTCACCTTTCTGTGTTCAACCACGTTTATTTGAATTTAAAATATTAAAATTTTGTAGATATTTTTTTTAAAAAAACAAGGCACTGTACACAACAACCAATGACTCGACATGGTTCATTTAAATGCATCATTCAGGCACAAACGCAAATGGCTACTTTAGTCTTTAGGATAAAGACAGGTTGAAAAATTGCTGTGTAAAATAAATTATGTATGCATAAAATATTATAAGTGGAACTGAGGGAACAAAACTAATCAAGAAAAACATTTTGTATCGGCATGTTCCGTAATGAGTGGAACCCCAAAAGGTGTTTTGGATTACTCATTATGGATTACTAAAGAAAACATTCAGTGCATTAAAGAATTTACTTTGAGGCTGAGAAATTGGATGCATACCTCATGAGCGGAATGTGTTTCAAACAGATTTGTTCACCAGAGGAATCGACATCCAAGCAGTGAATGTGGTCATCAACTTTGACTTTCCCAAGAATGCAGAGACCTATCTGCATCGTATTGGGCGCTCAGGTGATTTCATCCATAATTGATCAAATTTATCAGTCCCTTCTTAGTAATGATTATTTAAAGGTCAAACAAGAATATAATAGAGCTCAACTACATAAATTAGGGTTTAATGTTCATTAGGGGTGTGATGAGATCTCGTGGTACGAGATCTCGCGAGATCAGATTTGGCATTAAAGCGCAAACAACCCTCTCTCTCTCTCTGTATCCCTCTCTTGTTCATGACTTTTCCGGAGCGCGTGTCTGTCTCTCTCTCTCATTCGTGACTTTTTCGGAGCACGCATCTGTCTCTTGTTCTGGAGCGCGCGAATCCCCCCTCCCTCCCTCCCTCTCTCTCTCTCTCTCTCTCT
>JBBPDE010000140.1:4839406-4854870 GCA_037974605.1 Nannopetersius ansorgii
TCGTCTCATCTCGTTCTCGTGAACCCAGTCTCGTGTCTCGTCTCGTCTCGTGGGAAAAGCGTCTCGTCACACCCCTAATGTTTATTGTTATCAGCAACTGTGTACACGTACGAAGTGTGAGGAGACAATCTATAGGTACGATTAATGCACAGGAGGCAGTTAGCAGCATTGAGGAAAGTGGGATGACAGAATAGACAATATAGCAGTGTAACAGTAGTGTGAGTGGGATGTGAATCTTACACAGTCCAGCAAGTAGACAATAGATAAGTGTGAAAGTGGGAAGTGTGTGTAAACGTACAGGATGGATAATTACTACTGGTCTCATTCCTATGCTTACTTCTTAGTAAATTGCATATGACTGAATAATAATCAGATCCCTATCTTGGCGTCAGTTGTAGGTGTTAGTAAAATCAACATGGTGCTTGTACTTCCTGAAGAAAAATGCAAAAAATAATTATTTTTTTAGAAACTGTGTCTAATTGGGTAATAAGGGAACAACAGCTAGATTCAAGATTCTTTTTGTCACACACAGTTATATGACTACAACATGCAGTGAAATGTACCCCAAATCACACCTAAGGCTGTGCAGATTTCCATAATAGATATTAGATAACTTGGGAGTAAAGAAAATATAATAACAGAATAATCATAGAATGATGAAATAAGAAATAATAATAGAAATAAAATAGAAAAAGTATTCTCTGTATGAAGAAAAATATAATTGTGTATTGTGAGGTAGATGAGAAGTGAAATTACTGTTTTGGGCAAATTGTACAAGCTAACAGTCTTTTCTCTTTAGGGAGGTTTGGCCACCTGGGTCTGGCCATTAACTTGATCACAGCGGAGGATCGCTTTAACCTGAAGGCTGTTGAGGACCAGCTGGTGACTGATATCAAACCCATCCCTGGCAGCATTGATAAAAGCCTGTATGTGGCTGAGTACCACTCCAGTAATTCTGAAGCGGAGGCAGAAGAGAGGGAACACCTGGCAGAGAAGCCTGAGGCGTCCTAAGTACCACCACGACAGAACAGGTCAGTACCACTCAGGGGTTTTTTTTGGCGAATGTGCAGGTGAATGAATGATTCTGTAAGTTATTTTAGGGGAAGCTGAATATGAATGCATGGTGCATAGTCAGAGGAGGCCTTTGTATTCAAACATTTATAAACTAGTGGTGGAAATTTATTTTTCTTTCTTTACAGTTCAGCTACATATTTTGAGTATCGAAATTAGTAACTATTTGCTCTCTTTTCCTCAGGACGTTAGGAGAAACCTGGCTTTGCACAAACATCAGCTTTTGCACACACCAGCGTTTGGCATCTGAGGCCCCCCCCCCCATCCCCCCCCAAAAAAAATCCCAACCCAACTTCCACAGTTTTTTGTTGTTGTTTACTTGTTAAGTTCCAAAATGGCAAGGGTTGAATTGCCACATTTGTTTTATGCTTTACACCAGGACAAGAGATTGATTTTTAAGGAACAAACCTGTACATTCCAGAGTCTATTTGAGGCTTGCAATAAACAAAAAACCCATCAGAACAGACAAGTCAGGGTTTGATTGATGGTGAAAGACTTGCAAACACCTCTGATATTTGAATACATGGCACAGGCTAAATTCTGCAGCGTGGGTGTCACTGCCTGTTTATTACATATCAAGTAAATGGAGTAGAATTCCCAAAGTGACAATGGATAGCTACTTACTATCTACAGAAATAATCAGCTGAGCCTCAGCCTGCCAGATACAGAAACATTTTTTTTAACTCACTCAAGTGCCTTAACACATCTCCATAGCTACAGGCTCACACAAGGCTCTAGATATTTCTGACATATGCTAAATTATGAAATGCTGTTAAAATGACATTCAAGGCATAAAAAGATAAAGTATATGGTGGTACTGGGTGTTCATTTTTTAAGAATGCTAAGGAGGCTAAGTTTAGGAGTGCTAACTTCAAGTATTTGAGCTCCTCCATTTCAAGCTATGAAGTATAAAACAGAAAAGATAAAACTTTAGTACCTTACCTGGTGCTTTTTCAGTTGACCTCCAACCCAAACGATTGTTGCACTGATTGTTTATGTAATTGTACTAACTGGGAATTCATAGCAGGCTCAGGAAACTAAAATTCAAACTTCCCGATAGAGAACACTGCTTTCAGACATTCACCGGTCTGTGGATATATTACAGGAAGACATGGCAGCTAAAACTGATCTTTTTACCTTGATTTATTGTCTTTTTAATGTTTCTAATGTTTGGATTAACATTCCTGACCTAAGTGTAGTCACTGGGAGTAATGTCAAGGAAGTAATATCTCAGTTGTCTTATTGCAGATTCGTCGAACTGCATAAGAGTCGAATGAAAGCTCGGCAGATGGCAGTGGTCTGAGCTGCATGGAGCAAAACTGGTTTTTAAACACAGCGAAGGTGTTTGCAAGTCCTTCTCAATCTTTAGAGGATGAGATGTTTGTGGGTTTTTTCCTCATTAACGACGTTCTGTGTGCAAAGCATATACCTGATTTTATATAAAGATGTCAGGCTTGGTTGAATTTGGAGTTCTTTTTCACAGATTTTTCTTGTCTTGCAAATGAGTGAATGTATGTAGCATGGATTAGTCAACAAATTTCCATTTTTGGCTTTTGCTTTCAGCTGCCTTTTTTTTTTAAATAGAGGAATGCATGGAAGGATCAGATTTTTTTTTCCTCGTTCCCATTTCACGGGTTTTCTAAGACATGGTATGAGTTTCTAAATTACAGAATGAGTTTGGATAGAATATGAATAATTGTAATTTTAAAGCAAAACTGTAGCATCTTACTGTGGCAGCTGTAACTAATTTCCCCATCAAAAATGTTTTTACTGCATAAGATTTTTTTTTTTCTTTTTGGATAGTGAATACTTCCTGAGCCGGGCAGGGCAGTCTGGTGAAGGAACAGTTTTCTGTTGTTTTTAGCTCTTGATACACCCAACAAAACTTCTGGCTTGTGGGAATAGCTGGCTTTACATCAGAGGTGCTATGCAGTGTGATTGGAGTGGTTACAGATGATAAATTCCTTAAGAATGACCATAAGTATAATTCTGCCCTTCAAAGCTTTGACTCTGGAACCCTCAAGTGATATTTTGGAACATTGTGTGATATGTATTTTAATATATTCAAATTATACTGGAAATCCATTCATGGTTTACAACTAAAGCCTGGCCTGAGATATTGGTCCTTGCAGCATTGATGTGGCCAACTATACATTCACATATTTCAAGCCTTGGCAGTATCAGTGCTGCAAGGACCAGCACTGTGATAACATTGAACAAACCATACATTATTGTGCTGCCCTAGATTTAAAAAAATCTCTTCAATTGAGAGTAGAATTATTCTCAGGGTCATTTTTCCCTTCATTTCCTCCTCCAAGCATCCTCTTCATACCAGTAGTGATATTCTGAATCTATAAAATGACAGTTTTCCTTTTCTTTTTTCCTTCTGAGCAACCCCTTCATTGGAGCAATTGCGATTGATTTCTGTATGAATGTAAATCTGTGTGCACAGTTTACAGGCAGATGTGACAAACAAATGGGGTGTAAGGTCTTGAAGGTTTTGGGGGATTTTTTTCTCCCTTCAGATGGGTGATAATGTTGATTTTCAGGACTTAAGCATAACCAAAAAGTATGTGTGCGCATGTGAGTGAGAGAGATGGGGAGGGGTGGCAAGAAAAGGCGTGTGTTGGTTTGTGTACATGATTTGAAAATGCTGCATTTGTTACCCTGTATGTCAATGAATTTGGTGTGTGTGTGTGTGTGAGAGAGAGAGAGAGAGAGAGTGAGTCTGTTGTGTTAGTATCAGTTATTACAGCTGGGGATTTTCTTAAGGGTAACAGTGAAAAATCTGAGCCAGTATCCGTGCAGAAGTGTTTAATGCTACTAGTTGTTATGCCCACACTGATCAATACAGAAAGGTGTTTTATTTACTGAGGTAATACTTTCGAAGGCATTGTTAACGAACATCAAACACAGTTTCTATTGAAGTTTAATGGCTGGTAAAGCGGCAGTTTGCAAATGTTGTGAATTTGAAAGATTTTCTATTTCTGAACCAACAAACACTCAGTTCATCACTATTGGCTTGTTCGGGTTAAGCCTGTTTTTTCGGGGGCGGGGGGTCTGGGTGGGTGAGGTGTTAATGTTTGTTTAGTGGTTAGTGGGTCTTGATAAATCATTTTTGTTTGTGCTGTAGACATTTGGGGGTGGGGGGGGCAATGTCTGCAGCAGTGATGGAACAAAAATGAATGAAAAAAAGTCAGCATTACTTTTCTGTCCTGTTTTGTAGTTGTTGTACGCACCTCAGTGGCTGTCTCTCAAAGTATGTTCTTTTCAATATTTTCCCCAACTCTCGTTCTTTCATGTTCTTTTCAAACTGCCTTGGCAAAGAGTGAGAGCTTCGTTCACTGAATCTTGAACCAGGATGTGTACTTTCTTTGTTTATTAGTTTTTGTTAGTTTTTTCCCTGTGACTACCACTGTGAATTTCATCCTGGAATTTTAGAAATTTGTTTATGTTGAGCTGTGTAAGCAAAAATTTAAATGCAATATAGGCAAATTGCCCTTTCTATGCCCAAATTTGATTTCTATGATTTGAAAATCCAAACGTCAGTAGCAGTAAGAACACACACACATTAAAAAAAAAAAATTGTTTCATCCCCAAATTACAAATGCTTCCGGGGCCCAAGCAGTAATATCTGGATCAGGTTCAAATCTGGGTCCTCACAATCCGTACAAAACAGCCTAATGAAACATGATAAATTCCGAAAGTGGATTCCAAAGTAAAACACAACACATCCAGCATATGGCTGAAACCTGCCCGTGTTATCAGATTAGGTCTTTATGTTCTTGTGCACGTTCTGTACGCAAGTTTTCTGTGAACTCCTCTCTCACTCGGCAGTGTTTTAAAGTTAAGTGTAATCAGTGCAGGGGAGTTGTTCAGATGAAAATAAAACCATTACCTGCATATCGGTTCCTGTGTTCATTTCACACAGTCTGATGCTGTTTGTGAGTCATAAGAAGACCGTTTTCTTGAGTTAGTGTTTTGTATAGAACAGGTGAAATGGCACTGTTTGTGTTCAGTTAAGGTGAGGGCTATAGATCAGCAATAACGTAAAAACCACCTGCTGAATATTGTGTAGGCCCCTCTCTTCCCCCCAGGCTGATCTGACCCGTTGCTGTGGACCCCACAAGGCCTCTGAAGATCTGGCCTTCAGGACACAGAAGCTTTGTTCTGTAAGTTGTGAGGTGTGACCTCCATGAATCAGATTAGTTTGTCCAGCACAACCTATAGATGCTCGATTGGAGTGGAGGTTCACAGCCTTGAACTCTAATATTGCTCAAACCTTTCCTGAACAGTTTTTGCAGTGTGGCAGTTACACAGTGGCCATGAAGTGGTGGTCTTGGTCTGCAACAATGTTTAGGTTGGTGGTTCATGTCAAAGTAACATCCACATGAACGCCAGGATCACAGGTTTCCCAGCAGAACATTGCCCACAGCATCAGACCGCCTCTGCAGCTTGCTGCCTTCTCACTGTGCATCCTGGTACCATCCCTCTCATGTGTCAAATATATATAAGGCTGTCTACATGACGTAAAAAAAAACAAAAAAAAAAGTACGAACAGGCCGATTTTTTTAATTGTTCCATGGTTCAGTTCTAATGGCCATTGTAGGTGCCTCCTGAAGTGTGTAGGGGTCAGCATGGGCGTTTTGGTCTGTGGCTACACAGCCCCGTGCAGAAAGATGAAGTGAAACGTACCATTTGTCATACGTGAACTGCACAAAATTCTTCCCCTGTATTCAACCCATTCACAGAGTGAAGCAGCAGCAGCCAGGAACACAGCGCCCGTGTAGCAGTGATGGGCGCCACTGACGGTCTTGGGATTCGAATCTACAACCTTCTGATCACAGGGCCAACTCCCTAACCATCAGGTCGCCAGCTGTGATGCATTGTGTGCTCTGACACCTCTCTATCATAGCCAGCATAAACATTTTCAGCAGTTTATGCTACAGTAGGTTTTCTGTGTGACCGGAACAAACTGGGTTAGACATCACACCCCATGTATGTCAGAGTCTTGGGTGCCTATGAACCTGTCATTGGTTCCCCAGTCACCTTTCCTCAGACCGCTTTTGGTAGGTACTGATCACTGCATACTAGGAATACCCCTGGTTTTGTCATGCCATGCCCATTTTTCCTGCTTCAAACACATCAACTTTAAGAACTGACTGTTAAAATAAGAAACTTTTACATCACATTCAGTTACAAAGTAAGTCACACTTCCTCTGTATTAGTCCTGGTGAAACTTTGTATCTTTCTTATATCACATAAAAGATAATAGTAGCATTAAAATCACACTTCTTGTAATCATATGTACATGAGTGTGGAGATATGGCAGTTCCAGGAGACAACATACTTATGTATCATTATTTTATGTAACTGTTATCAAGGTTTCCTGTCGCCTGGCTCAGTGTAAACAGCAGAACAGAGGCCCCACCATACAAATGTACAGGGACACACTATATGGACAAAAATATTGGGACAAACCTGTTTTCTAGGGTTTGGACTAGGACCCATTACCTTCTAGTGAAGATTAGTGCTTCAGCACACCAAGACTATTTGGACAACGCCATGCTTCCAATTTTGTGGGCACTGTTTGGAGAAGAACCTTTTCTTTTGCAGCATGACTCCAACCCAGTGCACAAAGTAAAGTCCATAAAGACATGGTTGGATGAGTTTAGTGTGGTTTAGTGTGGAAGAACTTGACTGGCCCACACAGAGCCCTGACTGCAACCACATCCAGCACCTGTGGGATGAACTGGAACAGAGAGATTGCAGACCTGACCTCATTAATGCAGAATGATTGGGCATAAATTCCCACAGAAACAAAAACTCCAAAATTATGTGGAAAGCCTTCCAAGAAGAGTGAAAGCTGTTATAGCTGCAAAGGGGCCCAACAATGTCACTACGGTCCATGTTGGAGTAATGGTCAGGTGTCCCAATACTTTTGTTCATATTGTGTAATAGGAGTGTAACACAGATTGGTTTGATATAGATGTCATGATCTGACACATTCACAATATGTTCAACACAGTCCTTAATACAATTAAATGTTCTCACAATATTTAGAATTAAATTTGAATTCAAATTTAGAATTAAAGATGAAAAGTGGAGTCCCTGCCTCGCAGCTGTTGACCTGGGGATAGTCTGCGGCTACCCGTACTCTGTGAGGAAAAACAGAAAATGAGTGAGTGAAAAGAAAAGTCATGACTTCATTTAGTTTTGGGACATTTTACTAACGACACTAGACACCGAGGACACTGGGTTGTTGACTGGCACAATAATCAGTGGAGTTACATCAGATATCACCAATATTTTAACATTAATTTTTCTCGTGTATCTATTCAGAAGGTTTATGACTTAATTTACATGACTGATTTTACCCAGAGATGTTTCCTTTTCACAAAAGGATAGTATTTATGGACTTGTATTGAACAAAAGCCAAGAGGACTTTTTGATTAATGCCATCTTTACTTTAGGGACATTTTACATTCACGAAAAGTTCAGTACCTAAATGTAGTGCCTTTCATAATGGATTTCACACACAAACGCCCTGTGAGCAATCAAAAAACAAATAAATGAAGGAAGTTAAAAATAACAACAACAACAACAACAACAACAACAACAACAACAACAACAACAACAATACTACTACTACTATTACTACTACTACTACTACTACTACTACTATTAATGTAGGCTTTTGAATGTAGGCTTTGGCTTCATTGACACATCAAGTATGCCATAGGTGCCATCTGCTGGCTGCATTACTCCAAGTTACTCCAAAAGTACTGTTCATCGGCAGCCTTTTAAAATCACTCACCGCTGGAACTGCTGTGAAGCAATCATGAGGAAATATTCTGCCATCGCAAAAGCACATACTTGTTTCGGACAACATAATATCTGAAGATAATATCTCAGATATAGAATGTAAAGATTGCAATACTAATAACCTACACATCCCAAGGTTCAAAGCCCGAGCTCCTGCGTGGGAGCTGCGTTGGTGACGTAATTGTGCGACAGACTTTGTATTCCATTTTCGGAAAGACTTGTTAAAAAACTGACTGCTGCTTTTTACTGTCAGTAAAACGCACATCGACAGTAAACTCAACTGAACACGGTGACAAGTGATACTGTAGTACACACACACACACACACACACACACACACACACACACACACACACACCCCCCCCCCACAATGTGTTCAATGACTAACAGCTCATTTTTATATATACAGGCATCCCCTTATTACGCCACTACATTTGCACAAAATAATGATGAGAATAATATATAATATTATAATTTATAAATTCGATTTTTATTATTATTGTTGTTGTTGTTGTTGTTGTTTTGTTGTCATCGTTGTTATTATTAATAACATTATTAATAATAATGCTTTATTGCCAGTGATATAATTACTAATATTATTGTTACTTTAGTAGAATTATTATTATTGACACTACTGGTACATAACTACCCACTTCTACTTCCTACCTTTATATAAGTCTGCTGCTGTATTTTATTTCAATATAATCAGTAGTAGTAGTAGTAGTAGTAGTAGTAGTAGTAGTAGTAATATTATTGTTACTTGTATCTGTATTCACTCTATTTTACCTTATTTTATTGTTAAATCTTGGAGTTCTGTCAGTCCTGTGCATGCTCTCGCGGTCATGTCAATAAAGCTCTCTGAATTGAAGTGAATTGAGTTGATTGACAGTCACCAGAGCCGTAAGCGTCTAATCAGAGAACGCCATAGCTGAGGTGGGCGGGTCCACAATGGTTGCTGTTCATTACCGGGTGAGGACTCGTCCTCTGTGAGAGCTGCAACGTGAGTAATCCTCCATTCATTATGTCTTTAGGGTCATTGTAACGGATTATAATAGACGAGGTACATTTGTTTGTGTTGACCTGAGGACAAATACTGTATTCTCACATTTTAAATCCCGTTGCAGGAGTGGAACTCTGTTTAAACCGTTATTTAATGTCATTAAATGGCACACGTGTGTGTGTGAGGGGGGTTTCTGCTGCAGCAGTCCTTGACAGCCTGAATACTGTACACTGAACATGCTTTGTAGTGTGAAATGCCGCCAGTCCTACAAATAATACTTAAATTAACACACTGCTTTGTTTATTATAACTATATTGTAGAGTCATAAATGGGATATCTTACGTTAGCTCCTTGTTTTAATTTAAGCTAACAATCCACCTCAAATGGAGTAGTAATCACACTCTGGAGCCTCATGCTGTTACTGCTGCACAATTTAAGGAGGAACAGAAAAAGTCCTTGGATTAAGGAAGGCACCTTCAGCCTTACCAGAATCATTCCTTCTTTTGTAAACATTTTACAGTCTCCTTACTGCAGCTTCTTTCCTTTTTTCCATTTGTAATCTCTCCCTTACTCTTCTATGTCTTTTTTCTGTCTGTCTCTCTGTAGCCTCTTCTGTCTTTCCACATCTTCTTACAGTATGGGTAGTGTACTAGCAGCCAGTTCACCCAGTCCACCCCCACCTGTACCAGGTGGTCCTGGGTTGACCTCAGTGCCACCTGGTTTCACTATGCCCTCGGTCTCACCTGTCTCGCCCACTGGTGGTGCTCCTGCAGGACAACAAGAGACTGAGCTTCCGCCACTCCCTAACCCGGGCACATTTGAGGAATGTCATCGGAAGTGCAAAGGTGAGTAAGATTTGTTCTGTTCTTTTGGTTTTGAGGCCTCAAAACAGGCCTCAGTCTTTGAGGTGTAATAGACAAGAGCTTAACATTAATATGTAGCTCATGTCTTAGTTACTCTTTAGTCATTTTAAGTTTAGTCTATTGACTTCAGTTTTCCCTTCAAACACCTTTACCCCTTCAGTAAAGATGAATATTCATGTTCATTTGTGATGTTAAGAGATCCCAAATAATAAAAACGAGCTACAGGAACACAGAAATGGAAATCTAAATGATAGGAGGGATACAAGCAAAAACAAATTGTCTCAACAAGTTGACACAAAAACATACAACTTTCCATGTAAAGGCTTAAATCAAGAGGCTTAATATCAAAATTTGTGAAACAAAGCAGGTCAAAACACTCTGCTGTCTCCCTCAGTGCAACACAAACAGTAATACATCAGCAACAATGAACAGTATATTAGACCCCCATATGCATGTGATTGCTGATTTATCATTATTGTGTTTCCTAATGACATCTTACCTAGTTTTACAATAATGGAAATATCCAATACAACAGACCCCACCACCATGTCTGACAGGATAGCCTGGATAGATCTTAGGTTTTTGCCACATGCTTTCAGTTCCTAGTACATTTGATTGAAGTGATGGATACTATGTTTGAAAGTGAAAAAAGATGTCCTCAAAGGCATCCATGTGCAAATATATAACTATTATACTAACTATTAATATTGTTCTAAATAAGACCTCACTTTAAAATCAGTACTGATAAATACTAGATCCCTTCAGTTACTACAGGCTGAGATCTATGTACATATGAAGCAATCACCAAGTACAGTATTGTGAAATTGACTTTGTGCTAAAAGACTTCTATGCTTGTGAATAATGTTGTATGTTGCTCACATTTGCTGCCTGCGTTTTGCATGTGCCATTACATTGTAATATTGAATAAACTGTAGGTTGTGTGGTTGTAGAGTCTCATAAATCTGTCTGCCTCATAGAGGTTTTCCCAATGCAGATGGAGGGAGTTCGGTTGATTGTCAACAAAGGCCTCAGCAACCATTTTCAGGTCAGTCTATTGTGTCAAACTGTCTTGGACAGGATCCTGTTAGGGTTTTTTTTCTATGTCTGAGGCCTTTTGGATGAAATGGAACAGAGATTGTGAGCCAGACCTTCTCATCCAACATCAGTGTCTGACCTCATAAATGCTCTACAGAATGAATGGGCACAGATTCCCACAGAAACTTTAAAATCTTGTGGAAAGACTTTAGAAAGAGTGGAAGCCACTATAGTTGTAAACAGGGTATCTCGTTTTAATTGCATTGTTTGAATGGTATGTCATTAGAGTTCCTGCTTGTATAATTAAACTTGCTGGCCATTGTATCAGAACCGCCTAATTTGTAGATTTACAATTACTGACTGTAGCCCGTCTGTTGCTGCTGCCAATTTCTTTAGTCCCATTTACTCATTTATCAGTGGAGAGGGACCATAGAAGCAGTGTTGACCAGAAATAATAATTGATCTTGCTGCTGTTCTGTAATGCCGCTCTGCTTGGGGATCCAGTTTAAATGAAATAATATGGTAGGTGTACCTACTAAAATGGACAGTGTAGGTACAAATGAGGTGTTTGTAATAAAGGAATAACTTGGTGTATACCAAGATAAAATTTTGTCTAGCACTGGACTGGCATAAATAACCCTCTCTTTTGGCTAAAGAAATGATTTTTTGCGGTGTTCTATAATGAGAACTGAATAAAATTACTGAAATAATTTTGTGCTTATTTACTGCAGGTTAATCATACCATCATGCTGAGCACAATGGGAGACTCCAGTTACAGATTTGGTGCTACTTATGTGGGGACCAAGCAGACAGGACCTGGAGAGGTAAAATATTACAGGAATTGTGTCTAGAGTGCAGCTAAAGGTTCCTCTTTATTGTAGAGTCACCCACAATAGAAAAGGTTTTGGTGATCCGTTTTTGGTATGATGTGCATTTCATTATGAACTCTGGTGCTGCAGTACTTCATTTAAGACTGAATGATTTGGGGAACAATGTTATTGCAAGTTTTCTGACCAATACAGACAGTGACGTAAATAATAGTTTTTCAGCTCTGGTCTCACCCACAAACAGTTATCATTTGTCAAATGTTTTTCAAAACTTGCCTTGCATGCATAAGATTGTGGGTTACTGAAAGCCTAGGAGTCCAAAGGCTGCTCTGACATAAGGAGAAGATTGTAAGTATCTGGCTTTTTAAAACCTGTTTGTTTTTCCCCCCACTAGGCCTTCCCTGTGATGGTTGGTGATATGGACAACTCTGGCAGCCTCAATGCACAGATCATTCACCAAGTAACCAACAGAGTGCGCTCCAAACTAGCCTTTCAGGTAAAAGTGTTAGAATAGCTGGATTAAAGTCAGTTTGTATTCTCTTTTGAATTCTTCTCAGTTTGACTCTTGTACTATTTAATTTCAGACACAGCAGCAAAAGTTTGTAAACTGGCAAGGAGATGCCGAGTTCAGGGGCGAAGATTACACAGCTACTGTGACTGTCGGCAACCCAGACGTAGTGGTGGGATCTGGTAAACCAGCCTTTATATTCTGTGTTTGAGTGTGTCTGGGGTGGGTTATGTTTGTCTTCAACAGCATCATGGAAGTAACAAGTGTTGCAAGCTTTGGTTTCGCAAGTGGATTTGGTTCAAAAGGGTTGATAGAAGTGTTGATGTTTTAAGCAAGCAGTTTGGGTGGCTATTGACTTCTAGTGTTTGTTAGCAATATCAGCTTAACTCCATTGCTGGACTGAAGAGGCAAAATGTTTACTCCAAACATGTCTTTGCCTAAATAAGACTTTTACCCAGACCATTCATGTTATGTGATAGACATGAAGCTTCCATTATTTGTTAGCTGCATTAGCCTCATAGCTATTTCATTTTAGCATTATTGAAAATAAACAGGGGTGGTAGTAAAACACTTCTCTGTGAACTTGATGACCAATGTTGGAGGTTCAAACCACCATTGTATTTTCTGTATATAAGATTTAGATTGTTTATTAAATTGTATTGTTCATTCACACACATTTACATATGTACATTCATATTTATATTTATAAATAGTATAAACATATATGTACAAAAGTACTTATATATTTGTTAACATTTATGTTATATTTATAAATATAAATCCATATTATGTATTCATATTGTAGATTTTATATTATTGTATATTTGCTCAGTATATTGGTTATTGCATCTTTTAATATTGTTTTTTTTATACTGTTTTGCTGGAGAGACACCCTCTATCAGAATCCAATTCCTTACATACTTGGCCAATAATTCTGATTTTCTTCCATTGTGTCCTTGAGCAAGAACTTAACCCTCGGTTGCTACAGGGGGACTGTCCCTGCAACTAATAATTGTAATTCGCTCTGGATATGAGCGTTTGCCAAATGCTGTAACTGTAAATACACTGGAATATATTACCATGCTATGCTCTGTACATAAGAAATAATAGAACTCTACTGTGATTTTACTTAAGACCCAATACAACAAAGTTCAAATAAAATAACTGCTAAACTCTACACTCTCTCTCCCTCTATCTCGCTCTCTCACTCCCTCACAGGCATTGTCGTAGCTCACTATCTTCAGTCGATCACGCCATCTTTGGCATTAGGAGGAGAACTGGTGTACCACCGCAGGCCGGGAGAGGAGGGCACAGTCATGTCTTTGGCGGGGCGATACACAGGTATAGGATAAAGAGCAATAAATTTCTCAGTATTTCAGGTGTGATGGCGCTGAGATAAACTGTAGACATCCAGTGGATTTATCAGCAGCGATTTAACCGTCTCATATGTGCTTTTAACGAGTTCTGAAATCTGTCACCATTCTCTTTTACTCTTTTGCTTAGGCTCCAACTTCATTGCCACGCTGACATTAGGAGGTGCTGGGGCACATGCTTCTTACTATCACAAAGCCAATGATCAGGTAAAAATGGGTCATTTCCACACTTTACTGTTTAAATTGCTCTCTCAGAAATTCTGTTAACAACATATTGTGCGTCCGACTACACAATACCACAACATTTGTTCTCGATCAAAAGCTGTGCACTGAATGACGAGAATCAGAACAGCACAGGTTCGAATTCACAGTGCAAGTAGATTTTTTTTTTTTTTTTTTTTAAACACTAGCTTTTTTGCCCCTAAAACCAATATTTTGTGTCTAGAAACACTGGTTTGATGGCAGCCATGTAGTCTCACAGAAATGCATCAAGTTTCTGTTTTTTACCACTTCCACAGTGTTGGGCCTAATTGGTCAAATAATTATAATAATTATATCATAATAATCATATTCAAATGCCATTTTTGCTTCTTGCTCATAAATAAGTGTGTCTCGTCTGAGGGCCAGTTGTAGAAGCACTTTTTTTTTTACGGTGTCTCTCTGGTGTCTGTAGTTGCAGGTTGGTGTAGAGTTTGAGGCCAGCACACGCATGCAGGACACAAGTGTATCATTTGGATACCAGCTGGACATCCCCAAAGCCAATCTTCTCTTTAAAGGTTTGACCAGAAAAACATGTTTCAGCATTTATTTGTGGCTGTTGTGCTTTTTTGATATAAACATGTAAACATTTCATTTTTCTGCCTTTCTCACTCTCCAGGTTCTATAGACAGTAACTGGGTAGTAGGGGCCACGCTAGAAAAAAAGCTGCTCCCTCTCCCCCTGTCTCTAGCGCTTTGTTCCTTTCTCAACCATCAGAAAAATAAGTTCCAGTGTGGATTTGGTGTGACTATTGGTTGAGACCGGACATCATCCTTGATGAAGAGGACTGAGCTGAAACACCCTCAGTGATCAGATGAACATCATGTGAACACACACAGAGCAAGAGGTCAGAGAGACATTGTGTCGCCACATCCATGTTTTGATAGGAATGCATATTAGTCTTGGTTTAATCAGAAATTGAACAATTTAAAGACCAACTATTAATTACTGAAGAAATTTCTCTTACTCCTGCAGCGTGATTCTTAGTCAGAAATGGCTGTTAAAACCACATAAATCAACTCCCTGTGGAGAAAATGTGAGCGAACAGTGTCTAAAAGCTTATATAAACTTTGGACAGTCTCTAATACGATCATTGAGTCAGTCCGGTTGCATTGCTCTGGTAGTTTAATATTTAATTTTTTTTTCTCTTGAGTTTTCTTTTTGATATGGGTTATGTAGAGTTTTTCATGATTTTCAGCTACGGTTCTGTTTTTTAATCTGTGACCTTTCAGAGAAGGTACTGGTTTAAATTAAGTTTTATTTCTTGTTACATCATTTTTCACACTTTTTCTTTATGCTCCTGTATTAAATATTGAATCATATATATATGTATGTATGTATGTAACCTGACTCAAAGAATAAAATTTCCTATATAAACCAGTTAAATGTATGTTTGCTTGAGAGTTTGTGAATGAGTGCATTCTGTCATACATGAACACACCAAATGAAGCGGCAGGCACCCAGGAACACGGCACCTGGGGGGGAAGTGTGTGGGGACGGTACCTTGCTCAAGGGTACCTCAGAGCTGCCTAGCAGCCTTGGGATTCAAACCCATAACTTCTTGATCACATTACCATAACCACTAGCTGCTAGCTACCAGGTGCCCTAAATAACTTTGGTATTATGAACAGTGATGGGCAGTAGCGTCGCTACAAGTAGTGACGCTACTAGTTTAACTACATTTCTCAGTAGCGTGTTGGTAGCG
>JBBPDE010000140.1:4860725-4872260 GCA_037974605.1 Nannopetersius ansorgii
CATCTCCCTGCTGTCACCGTTACCAGCGCCGTTGGTCATGCCACATCACACACTCCAGCTCAGCTCCAGTGATATCACATGTGTGAGACTTGTAAGCACATTCCTACTGATACCACTCAGTATGAGGTAAGCATGTAGTTAAAAGCAAGATATTAGATAAACTGCTCTACAGTGGTATCGGCTTGTTTCCTACACTGTATCAACAAAAATCATCATATTATGAATTGAAGTCGGTGTGTATGACGTTTGTCATCTATTAATACATTCCAGTGCAGAAAATGTAATATGACAAGCCTCAGATTCCATTTTTTTTTCATTTCATTTCCTGTTCCCTGTCGCATTTAGAATTAGTGATTCGTAAATTATGTTAACATTTATATTATTCTACCGTGCAAAATAATGTGTACCATAAAAATATTAGGTTAACCGAGACATTATGCCATATATGTACGTATTATGCAAACCAAAAAGGTAAGTAAAAGCAAACAACAATTAAAGACAAAAGTTATGGTTTTGGGTGAAAACATACATTTCTTAAACTGTGTATGTTTTTGTTCATATAACTGCTACAAATTATTCTGTAACTACTATTTATTGAACAATCATGTAGTTATGAAGAATTGAAGCATGGGTCCACATGCAGTCCCTTGCATTTTAATGGACTTATTGTGAAAGAAAAATAGAGAATAGAAAAAAATGTCAGCAGAAAGCCATCCAGGGTTATGCCTTTAAAAGGGGTGTATTTGCTTTGCACTGAGTGCACCTGAAATCCCACAATCAGAATCTGAACTGAGACCAGTTCAACTTAATCACTCATTTTGTGCTATATAAAGATAAACAAGAGCTAAGGTCAGTCTTTACATTTGTATGTTAAAATGTTCTTATCAGCAAAACAGTAAGTTCAGTGCACAGAATGTTTAGCTCACCGGAATGAAAGATTCCAGATGATAGTCGGGAAACACCCTGTGCAGGGAACTTTGTTCTAAACTGTTGTGGATGATTTGCATGTATTTCCTTTTATTTGTTTGATTTACATTCATTCACTATGTAAATCATTTATTTCTCTTTGTAGAACATAGGTTTAAGCAGAGAATCAGAAAAGCTAGTGATTCTCGGATGATTCAACTGTTCTTTGAGCGTAAAGGGCACGGTGATATGATTAAAGCAAGGTTAATATTTTGCGTCAACACTATGTTTTCGAGCCAAAGACTTTAGATAGTTTTGTTTAGACCAGCGAGCACTTCTTCAGGGTCGTCACCATGGGGACGCAAAGGAGGCGCCGTGGTTTCTGCCCATGTTTGATAATGGTCATTTTGAAACATAAGAAGTCCTCTGCGAAGGACAGATTCAGAGGGAACTTCAGAATTCAGGACTGCCCTGGGTTCATGAATAACTCTAGCCATTTTCAAATGTTTTTTTAATAAAAGCTTATCTTTTTGAGCGAAGAACACTTTGTCTGTTTGATGAGTCTCACGCCACGTCAAAACTAAATGTAAAGTTTCATTTGAGTGAATTATAGTGAATTGGAGGGGGGGTTGTAATGGATCATGGATACACATGCTGAGTGCTTTAGGCCCGTTCACACTTTCCATACATCCTGGATGATCTAACTGTGGGTGCTGGATTCATTAGAGCAGAGGGGTATACCCCCCACCACTTTCCGCTTTTCAAAATCATTATTTTCGTCACCCCCCTACTCACACGTTTTGTTTCCCAGACATTTACATTATTTAGCAGACGCTTATATACAAAGGGACTTCCATTCCCTAACTACATGGGACATTCTCCCTGGAGCAACTTGGGGTTAAGGGACTCAGTGGTGGTATGCTGAAGGTAGGATTTGAACCCATGACCTTTTGGTCCAGAGGCAAGTGTCCTACACACTGGGCTACATCCTCCCTCCCAGACAACTCTGCACGTGCGCATCCCCCCAGGACTGCGAGTGGCACCACTGAGGTACCGTCCCCACACACTGCTCCCCTGGCTAGCAGCCTACTGCTTCGTTTGGTGAATGGGTTAAATGCAGAGAATGAATTTCACACTGCTCACACTGTGTGCTGTGGTGAATTCACATGTGTCTATAAGGGGCCACTTTACAACTTAAAGTGGTCTTACATTTACACTACATATCTTATGTGGTCCTTTGCTTTCCTGGTCGCCTTTGAAAATGGATTGAGGAATTAAATTACGGTTAGGGACATGTTTTGGTCCATTTGGTTTATTTTTGGTCCCCATAGCTCAAGGACACATTGTAATTACTCAATTCACTTTTGTAGGTGGTCAGAAAGTCATGGCATTTTGTCATCACAACAGAAATAAAATCAATTACATTGCCTTATGTTTGTTTTTATGTTAGCAATCCATGTGGCCCATTTTGAATTTATTTATTTTTTTTTTGGGGGGGGTGGGTGTTGTTGGGGTCGGAATTGCGACTATATTCATTATAGCAATTTGACACTAATGATTTCAGATTTCTGTTCCAGGATATAGTCATTTTGGGTTCAAACACATCTATTATCTTTTTATTACATTTAAATGCACACATATGGTTTTCCCTATGGAAAATGTAAAATAAAAAATTGCTTGGTTAATGAGAAGTGCCTTTTTATTTCAACAAATATAAGGCTGCAGTCAAATCTGTTGTGGACAGATGGTATATTTGAAAGCAGATTTTTCTGATGAACCACAACAGACTGACAGAACATGATTCAGGGATTAATGGTTCAGTTCTATACTGTAATTAATAGAGGATTGATGCAAATGGAAATACATTGTTTTAGCATGAAACTCTTAAGTCTCTCAATTCAGAATGCTCTGCAATCCAGGACTAGGCTAAATACCAGTGTGGGAGACCACCCTTTAGAGTTCAGAGGGTGTGATGTGGCATGACTAACAGTACGGTGGTGACAGCAGGGCGTTGGGTTTTGGACTTTGACTTCTTCATCAAAGCTCTCTGGTCTGTATATATAGAGACCTGATACCGACATATCACACCCACACCCCCAGAGAAAGAGACGAGAAGCATCTAAAAGTAAGAGATACTGCGAATAAAAATGATCTTTTTGTTTTACAGTGCATGAAAACACAGGGACATTATATGGAAATCTAACTTTGTGTTATTAATAATGGTTTACCTTGTTCTTATTTCCAGGGTTCTTTAGCCATGAGGGTCCTTGTGGTTCTTGCTATTGCTGTTTTGACTGGTGAGCATGCTTATTATTCTTCATTATTCTGAACTGGAAAGAAATAAATACCAAAACATGCTCACAATAAAATGTCACTGAATTATTATTTTTGTCGAAAGGCTGCCATGCCAATGTGATGTGGCAGGACCAGGCTAAGCCAAGTATGGAGATGGTGAAAGACGCATTCTGGGATTACGTTGCGAAGGCAACTCTAACAACTGATGACATACTGCAGAAAATCAAGGAGTCTGAGATGGGACAAGAAGTCAAGTGAGTGAAAAAATATAAAGACAGAAATCACTTCTATGACGCAAAGGACTTTTATATTCACAGAATCTGTTACTCAAGTAGCCTTACTCACATGTTATGTTGTGCTCAAGGCAGTTATATTAAACTGTCCTGAGCTGTCATTTTTTAAGAACGTGTCTCAGATTCAGGGTCAGATTATCTTTCAATGAACACTATAGTTAGATCTAATTCAGTTGTCATTTAGACAGAATTAAACAGAATTAGAATTTTTCAAACCTAATAATTGTTTTCAACTCACTTGACAAAACCACAAGCTGGTTTCTGATCTGACAGCTGTAGTGTCAGCTATTTGAGGTATCTCTGAAGGCCTATTTGACTCTTTTATCCCAAACTTAAGAAGGGCTGCACCAATTTCTGTTGTAGATGCAAACTAACTGCCCTGTTCTGACTCTGTGTGGGATTAACAAAATATCTGCCACGTAATTAAGATGCTTTCCTCTTTCGATTCAGTACCAGGATCTCTGAGAGTGCAGATGCCATTAGCCAGTATGCTGTGGCTGTTCGTGGCCAGATGACTCCTCTGACTCAAGACATGCTGACCAAGATTTCCCAAGAGGCCGAGCAGCTGAAGGTGCGTCTGCAGCAGGACCTGAGCTCCGTGAAATCCCAGCTGGAGCCCTACGTCCAGGAGCTGACTTCAGACATTCAGCAGCAGGTGGAGCAGTTGAAGCAAGATCTGGCCCCCTATACCGACATGGACTCAGAGACTGTGAAAGCCACTGTGCTCCAGAAGAGTGAGGAGTTGAGGGCCAATCTGGAGAAGAGCATGAAGGAGCTGCAGGCCAAGATGGAGCCCCAGACTGAGGAGGTGAAGCAGAAACTGGAACAGCACCTGCAGGACTTCCAGAAGACCATGATTCCAATGGCTGAGAACTTCCAAGATCAGCTGAGCCACAAAGGCCAAGAGATGCAGAGGCAACTGGACCCCTACGCCCAGGACCTGAAGGCCCAACTGACCAATCTCTGGGAGTCTTTTGTAAAGAGCAGCAGTTAAATATGTTCTCTGCTGAGATACTTCAGTTACAAAAGGACTTGCAGAAAACTCCATGTATAAGGGCTGCTGGAATTTTTTACATATTTACAAAAGTTTGAATACTTTTGCCATTTATTTATCATTTTATTTTGAAATAAAAGAGAAATAACATCTTCAGCTGTACAAACATTTGGTTTCTCAAGCACTTCCAGCCTAATCCTTGCACTAAACATGAGATATTAAGCTAGATTTTAAAACAAGCAGCATATTTTTAGCAATTGATAAACTGTGTTGAGGCCTTTGACGGTAATCTGCCTTTTACATAAACAGCTAGTTATATTAGATATAATTCCAGTAACCAGCATGTGTTAGCTGCAAAAGATATTCAGCACCTATGAAGGCAATAGTATGGAGTCGGCTCACTCAGTAGTATCCAACCAAACACTGAGCTACAAGTGAAAATATAATGTTACTCAGGAAAGCCAAAGTACAACATTACACATAAAATACAGTTTATCAAGCACTCTTTATCTGGTCTATATATTATTCTTTGGAGTGTGCCATCCTGTCAGTGAGATAGCTAACATGCTAATGGACCAACGCTTTTTAAATATTAAACTGAAATATTCCCTTTAGGACTTCAACAAATGTAACCTGAATACCTATTCAAAGACTTCTCTGTTATGCCAAATCGTAAATGCTAATTAATTGTGTTTTTTTCAATACTTGAATCACAATTATTAATCACAATTATTCATTATTTTAGGTAATACACATTTTTATTGCACTTTCTATTTTAAACAAACAGTAAGTGAACAAGGATTTCAGTTCAAAATGAAACCTCAAATAAAAATAATAAAATAAAATGTACCCAAGACAAAAAAATAAATATGCAATTGTAGAGTGCAATCATAAAGTGCAAACAAAAGAAACAAAATTAAGCCTATGCAAGGAACATGAACATACTACAAGCTTGCAGATTTTTGGCAAGAAATACCAGCCTGTCAACATTTTCCAGCTTAAGTGGGTTTCAGATCAGGGTTTGTGCTTCCTCTTAAAAAAAGGCAAGTTGCATACTGCAGGGCTCAGCACAAAAAACAGGCGTGGTTTTCTAAACTTTCCCGCAGTCGTCGTGATCATGATTAAAATTCGATTAATTGTGCAGCCCTAATTACAAGCAGCCCTAACTAAAAAAATTGTATCTTTTATTGTAATGTCCTCGGTCAGTGGCCGCTGGAGGTCGCCATTTGTTTAAGTTTGTTTGAGGACATATGCAAAACACTATAGGTATATGGGCTATACAAAACATGTTCATGAAGTGCTTTGCACAAAATCACTGTTACATAATAAATCTGGTGATATCACAGATATACCCAGCTTTATTAATGACAGTTTCAGGCCCTTTCAAAACGAGCCTCTTCAGGGCTCTGTGCCTTTCATGCGAATAAACTGTTGCTGGCCACACTCTACACATCCCATGCTTTGAAACAAACAAGTTAGTTCATACTTAACTGCGATAGAAACACAAAAGTCATTATTTTAAAAGTACTTACATCTCCCTCATCTGCTGACTTGTCAGGGACAGTAGGTACAGATACCCCCTAACTTTAGATGACGCTAAAGTTAGCTCCTTATTCAAATTTTCGGACTGTTGCTGGGACATGGCAATCGAAAAGTGCAGGGATTTGTGCTGTTCTTAGCAGTCAACAGCACAACACATCATGTGTAACTTGCCTTTGCCTGCAGACATAGCACTCGGCTTATCCGTGCTCCTGAAACTAGCAGACAAAATAATCTAGTTATTGGGGTTCTATGAAAATTGGCCCAGTAGGACGTCACACTGGGCCCTCCGTCCAAGCGGCTCGTTTTATAAAGGGCCCGAAGCTGTGCAGAATAAAGCTGGTGCGATCTCTCTATGTGAGAGTGATTTTGTGCAAAGAACTTCATGAACATGATTTGTATAGCCTATAGACCTATTATAACTAAAGTGAGTTTTGCATAATATGTCCCCTTTAAGTTGAAATACCTGAGTTTAATTAATGATAATAGCTGTCTTGTATTTCAGTTCCATTGTGCCATGTCTCAGTTGACTGTTGTCCCTCACCCAACCCTAAGGTTTTGTGTTCGCTCAGGTTTCGTCTTGTTTTGAGTTCTCCATGTTTTGTATATAAAATAAAAGAGAATGAGAAATGGCTGCCTGTGTGCACCTCTTACTAAGCAGCCAAATCGTGACATTTATTGAATGAATAGTTAGTGATAAATTCCTCAACTAACTGTCATAAACTTCAATATAGTCTGTCTATATATTAGGGGTTACTTGGTAATGAGATCAATTGTCTTCCCTATATTGGTCAAGCAGCACCCCTAGTAGGCATGATATATTGTAATTTAACTATCAAACATAGAATATAAAGTTTGAGAGTATAGAGGCAAAAAAGCAAGTAAAAAAAAAAACAACAAAAAAAACCCAGAACTGATCCAGAATATTCTGTTTAGTAAATTTAGTGTGGAGATATAAAACATGAACAAACAATCCTATGTTTTTATTAAGAAAAAACTTGCTTCTGGCACTGATGCAACTTGACATGGTTGGAGGATAGTGTGTGATGAATTACAAATGCAGTTAGCGCAGTGCTAAGCTTTGAGGATGTGCTACATTAGTCGAGTCAAGTTGGTTTATTGTCATTTCAACCTTGTACACAGTACACAGTGAAATTATACAGTGAGTTTCCAGGACCTCAGACAATCACAAAAGCAGAAACAAAACTAAAACACCTTTAAAGCACTGAGTTCCTCTCTTTTGTCCAGCAAGTAAAAAAACACACAAGCAACAAAACAACTGGCCAAGACAACAATCAACAACATCTACAGCACTAGTCTGGGTGAATACAGTATTAGGACCGATACTGTATTCTAGCAGCAGAGAGTTACGTGTGCAAAAATGTAGAACATAGGTAGACAGCAATAAATATGATTGTGCACATATAGAAGCAGGGCAGAGAATGTGCAGTATAATAAACAGAAGGGTATTAACAATTAAAGTGAGTTGTAAGTTAAAGGCAGAAATGAGTCCCATAACTCCAGCGCTAAAACAAAAGAAGCAAACTTTATCCATCAAACATGTCTTTGCTCACAGACCACATTTGGAGCAAAAGGAAATTGAATACATTTGAGTTTTACTACACTATTATTTTTTAGTCACATGTCTTGATTCAGCACACCAATGATGGAGCCCCTCTTAAGCTGGATCAGGTGTGTTGGGTCAGCTAATAGTCAAACTACAGTGCTGTGGGCCACCAGCAGAAGAAGAACGATACACTGCAGTGTAACTGCAGTGTATCTGCAGTGTATCTTAGTTTGAGCACTTATCGTTCAAAGGTCTTTGTCAAAATGCATAATGGAATGCTAAACTTTAGAGATGCCTCCTAGTAGGATTCCAGCAGAAATCCTGGAATTCCAGTAGGATTACTTTTGATTCCCTCAGATTCCTTATCTTTGCTAACAGCCAGCAATTGAAACATTTGGAGAAAATGAACAATGGTTTTTAATGATGAGTGTCTCACTTTGAGATTGATTTGAAACAACGTCCAGTCACTGCAACAGCAGACTTAAAACTATGGTCAAAAACAGCAATCCTTTAAATGTAAAAGTTTTATTATACTTTCCATTGTCCTTGATCTTGTGTGACCTTGAACATAATGTATGAATCATTTTATTACTCCGGTCTTAGGTTGGACAGTTTTTTTACACTTATCAAAATGAATCTATGTTACCACTTCTTCCTGCTTCCTCCCTTTTATTTAGAAATTCTGGAAGGCTTGAAAATGAATACGTGAATTTGTCGAGAAGCATCAGTTATTAAACATTTCTCATGCTCAGACTATCTACAGTCAGTTTGATTAATCTTGGTACATAGGTCAGAATGTGGTATCTCTTTCTTATTATGTAAAATGTGTGTCTATAGGTCAGAAATGCTCAGTTGAAGGTACTTCAACCCTGTGGAGTTGATAGCTAAATGCTGACACACCTCATCTGTCAATGATATTTATAATAAATCTCTAGTCACTGTAGCAGTTTGTAAATGCATATATTACACACCTTAATAAGTCACTTTATAACAGGCACTCTGTAGAAGAGCTGGTAGCCTAGTGGTTAGAGAGTTGGTCAGAAAGTTGGTGTTGAATCCTGTGTTCCTGGATAAATGTAGAGAAAGAATTTCATGCTTGTCATATTCCTTTACCATGTCAAATGATCACTTCACTGCCCATTTCATCAGCCCATTTTCCATTTAGGTGCATTTTACAGATCTGTTTCTCATCATCTGGCTGTAGGACAAGGATTAAGAAAAACTGCAGTAAGCAGTTGAGATCTTGAGGATGTTTTTCAAAATACATGATGGATACAAATAGATACAATTAGTTACAGGGACAGTCACCCTGGAGCAACTGAGGGTTAGGTGTCTTACGCAAGGACAAAATGGTAGAAAGTGGGTGATTGAACCTGGTCATTGGGTTCAGAAGCAAGTGTTTTACCCTGTAGACTACTACCACTCCTCCCAGACCAGCAAAAACCTCAAAATAAGACCATTTATGATTTTTGGGGGGCATTTATGATGTATTTTAAAGATTTGTTTTGCAGTTTTAACAAATGATGCAGATAAACAATTAGTCTGTAACTGCAAACTGCAAAGTGCACCTAAATGGTAAGAAGAGTTCATAAAATCAGTGTAGATTCAGAGTAGATATACCTAAGATACATATACTTTTTTTTTTATACATTTTTGTATACCTGTTTTGTTTACATGCTTGTTTTTAAATGCGGGCATGTCTTTTACTTTAGCACAAGGAAGTATGGGATATGTCCTTTTGAAACGTGTGGCAACGTGGAATGGAATATGGCAATAAAAAAAAACAGATTAGAAAAGCAACTGGTAGCAAGAACTTCGGACAGGGGATGCCAGTTCAGCTCCATCTGAACACATCATGACCATTAACAGGGTCATCTGACTACATCCAAGTCATATAAATACTGCCCAGTTCCAAACCTCTGTCTCAGACAACCAACCTTCGGCCCAGGGAGGTGAGTCAGTAACTGTCAGGGTTCTGATATCAAAGCCATTCCTCTGGATTCTACTTTTCTTCAGATTCCTTGCTGTGACAGTTCTTTCAAATACCTCAAGCCTCTTGTGTTTTCTGCAGGTGTGCACTCTGGTGAATAATCATGAAGCTTGTCGCAGTAATCCTCGTACTTTCAGTCATCTCAGGTAAGATACTTTTCAGTACATAATATGGGGCTATATTGCCTGAGCCTATTCATCATTACTTGGCAAATGAAATCATATTAAATCTAGTTCGGTCATTTTCTGAAATAAGCAAGCTTATCCGCCAACAGACTTAAGATCATTTCCTCAAATAACGTTGTTTCAAACTTTAGTGAAACAGTAGTGAAAAATAAGGACTGTACAAAAATAAGTACAGTCCAACACTTCTTTACATTTAAATGTACTTTTTATATGCTGAATTTAACACAATGGGGGAAAGGAACAAAACATAAAACCCAGCCTGTGCAAAAGGTATGACACATTATATTTTGTGTTGCATTTTTTTTTTCAATAGAACGTGTATTTTTTGACCAAGGATGTTCCAGCATTTGCCTTTGAATATGTATTAACTAAGATCCATTGCCAAGATACATTTTCTTAAAGGGGATAGTTTTGGGGCAGTCAGAATCAGAAAACTTTATTGATCCTGGAGAAACTTGCTTAAATTTCATTGGCCTAGTGGTTAGTTGCCCCTGTGATCAGAAGGTTGTGGGTTTGAATCCCAGGACTGCTAATGGCACAACTGAGGTACCCTTGAGCAAGGTACCGCCCCCACACACTGCTCCCCGGGCGCCGTGTTCCTGGTTGCCCACTGCTTCGCTTGGTAAATGGGTTAAATACAGAGAAATAATTTAGAGCTGTTCCCGCTGTGGTGTGTTTACGTATGGCTTGGTCTTGACTTCACATGGCTTCTTTATTTTTGCCATATAAACTTAATAACATTGTCCTTTGTTTTGTAGGCAGCCATGGGCGCTTCCTGTTTCAGGATGAGCCCAAAGCCCGCTGGGAGGTGATGGTGGATAGGGTTTGGGAGTATGTAGATGAGCTGAGTTCCAAGGTTGAGGAGATGGGCAAGAACATCAAGAGCTCCCAGCTTGGCAGGGAACTCGAGTGAGTATGGAAAAGCTCAAACACAAAATGATCAGAGCAAGCCTAAACCTTCCATTCCCCTGATCCCTACAATGTCCTCTTTCTTCATGTTCTAGCACACTGATCAGTGACAGCATGGCAGAGCTGAAGATGTACAGTGATGACATGCAGTCCAAGCTGGCACCGTACGCTCAGGAGACTGCTGATAAATTCCATGAAGATCTGCAGCTTCTGACGAGTAAACTCCACAAGCATATGGAAGAGGCGAAGGAGCGCATGACTGAATACGGCCAGGAGGTCCAGACCATGATGGAGCAGAATGCAGAAGATGTCAGAAACAGGGTCAACTCTTATGGCCGCAAACTGAAGAAACGCCTGAACAAGGACATCCAGGAGATCAACAAGTGAGTCATTTACTTAATTATGATGTACCATTAAAGTCGAAGTCAAAATGACCTTTATTGTCATCTCTAGTATACGCAACTGGCGCTGCTCAGGTTCCACAGTGTCTACTAGTCCAATAGACATTGTGCAACAAACTAAACAGTGCAAATAAAGGAGGATAGAATAAGATAAAATAAGTAATAGTTACTAGGGGGAAAAGTTTTAAAAAAGTTACTTTAGCTTTTAGTTTCTATCACTTCGTATCAGACCTTTGCTTTACAAGTCATATTTAAATAAGTTGTTTTTTATACCTAAGAGCAAGCTTAGGTATAAAAAGGGATAAAAGGGATGAACTTTATCTAGCCAGAAGCGGTAGGAGATATTCAGAGAAACTGAATGCTTGGGCACTGTGTCAAAATCTTACTCCATAAAAAGTGAAGCCAATAATATATTCCAGTGTAAGTTATGAAATATCAGCATTTAAGCACAATCAA
>JBBPDE010000140.1:4883317-4906964 GCA_037974605.1 Nannopetersius ansorgii
CCTGGGACTGTAAGAAAAGCAATTCTGACATTTTTAAACCACAAAAGTTACATAAAAATGCTTACTGTTATAAAACAATTTCCATTGTCACAGTTACCTTTATTTTTCAAATGGCAATGTTATCAGATGTAAGAACAAGTTTAAAAACATAATTCTGCCTTTCATTCATATCTGGAGAGTCAGATAACGTTGAACAATCTGTGTAGAATACCTTCAATTTCTATGTGTTTGCTAAATATATTTGCCTTATGAACATTTTCAACAGGAGTAATAAGTAATGCAAAGTTGTCTGTTAACATTAAAATTCAAAACAAGAACATTTTGCGCTTGTCTTTCACAAGATCTTTCAGAAAGCAACGGTTTGTGTCACATCTACAGGTACACAACATCAACAGTTATAGCCAAAGCTTATCTAATAGTTTAATAAAATAAGTGCCATAAGTCCAAATTCCTTAGTGTGCTTTAGGCCTTTCACTGTTGATAGTTAAAAACTTTTCAGATCAGTATGAAGAACAGTTCAGTCGTCATGGCAGAAGTGAGTAGAGAAGAGTTTGCGGCTCTATGCAGAACCAGATAGCATTCGAATCGTGCTGCCACCGTGTGGTGAAAGAAGGAATTACATTTTTAAACTTTTGTGATTTATTCTGACAGACCTAGCGAGCCATAAATAACACATTATAAGCTGAAGGTGCGGGCCGTATGAAATGTGACGGCGAGGCCGCGGGTCGGACTTTGGACATGCCTGGTGTAAGCGAATGAATGACAATAAAAGCCAATTTGACTCGAGTGTGTGTGTGTGTGGGTGTGTGTGTGTGTGGGGGGGGGGGGGTGTTGGGTGGGGAGACGGGGAGACTGGGGGAGGGAGTAGGGGAAAGTGTTGGGGGCAGGAAGGAGGGGGAAGAGGGGGAGGGAAATGGGTGAGCTGGTCAACATGGAGTGAAAACATGCTGCAGGGCGCAGCTAGCTCACAGCTCTCCTTTTTTAAAGCATGTCGAAGCACGCTGGACTGAAGAAACTCCGTCCTTCACTCCTACAGTAGAGTTGCTCGGCATCGCTGCTCGCGTTTGAGAGTGAAGTCTCGTGTTTGAAGTGTTTGCAGAGTTTACAGAGAGGTAAGAAAAGTAGCAAGGAGTGAAAGAAAACGGTCTCTGAGGAGTCGTGGCTGGCTATAAGGTACAGCTAGCAGACGACATAACCACCAACCACTACGACAACTCCTTTATACCAGTATTTTTGTTTGATGACTTTCACACTTAAAGAAGGTTTACATGCCCACGTTGGTTGCTTACTGCTCTACTCTCGTTTTTAACGATGCACATGTTTGTTTGTTTTTATTTATTTATTTATATAGGCATGCGCGATAAGAAGTGTATTGAACGGATGTTTAGAGATTGCTTGAAATAATCTCATATGCAGTAGCCTTTTGTGTAGGTGCTGCATTAGTTTGGTAGGATTTGTAAATCTTACACAGGATTAACAACAGGGTGTAAAACTCGAGTAATGGAGGGTCATTGCAGAGGTTGTCTTTACCCAGGTATAGATATGCACTATTGTTATTGTCTTTTTTAAAAAATACCAGTCTCCAGGTGAAACACTTACTTCACTCGTGAAAAGTCATATAATATAAAAAGCAAGTGCCTTGTAATGAGCAACATTAAAGTGTGCCTATAATTTATTTATTGCTGTGTAGACACCTTTTGGTTGAATCACAACAATGCCTTCATTTAAAGTTACAAACAGTGACAGTCATTCTTGTATGAAGCTGTGTTGCCATATCACCCCCAGTTTTTCCTGTAGGGTACTGCAGTCTGTCATGTTAAAAACAATGGAGAGCATTACAGAGGTCTGTTGTTTTTAAGTAAGTGGTGTTGACTTTTTTCTTTCTTGATGTTGTTGACAACTGGTTGATTCTACAACGAATGGTTGCAGCGTTACAGTATAAATGGCAATTTATAGCACTAGAAAATATTATTAACATGTTCATATGTTTGTTTTCAAAATCACTTTGTTTTTATATATTTTTAACTGTAAAATATTTAAAGGCCTTTGACTCACCACACCCTGCTGGTGGACACTGCCTAGATTTTCTGCCTTACCATTTCTGATCCTGTGGTTTTAAATAAAGAAAATATCAATATTTAGTGTGATTGTAGTGAAAAGGGACGCACAAGTTGCCTTAAAAATGTGTGTCACAGACTCTCCGACATCATGGCTAAGGTAGCCGGACAGGGATAAAACAGGGATAAAAAAATCTCATAAAGGGACATTTTCATGTCATGGGACCTTCCTTGGCTCTAACATGCATTAAATGCACTCCTAAATTTTCCATAAAATTATGGTCCTACAATCTGATTGGCTGAACCACTTTCAAAGCTGTTGTAAATGCTATAAAGTCTCACCTGTGACCACCTCACAATTGAAATATGTAATAAGGCTTCAAGTTGCTAAAACAACTGTATGTAGACTGTTGTGCTTGTTTAATGGACCACATTGAAATGATAAATTAAGGACAATATATGTGAGCGCCAGAGACAATAATTTATCTTCTGCGTAGGGCACAGAACTTAAGTAAGTAGCTTAAGCTTACTTGATATTCAGTCACAGTGCAGCCAGTCAGGGGTATATGACACTTGGTGTGGAATATTTTAGCATTAAACTTTGTGTTATTGCCAAATATTCAGTGTTACCAAAAAGTTAAGTAGTTGACATTATGTGATTGCAATACACAGTTATGGACATCCAAATGCTTTTGTTCTCCTTCAGCAGTGCTCTACACAGAAAAATAACATACTCTGAACAAAATACAGTTCTTGGCACAATAATACTGCAGTTATTTGAAGATCTACAGTAGATTATTCATTTAAAAAGTGTAATAGGGCAAGTTTTTAATACAGCTCTTGTAAATATCCTTAATTTGCCTTGTTGAGTTATTTTTTGCATGTAAAGGTGATTTTTTGTGTGTGTGTTCTTTTATTCCAGCAGATTTCCAGATAATTTGTGAAAGTATGAATGGCAACTTTCCACCCCAAGAGGGGTATAGACGTGAACTGGCGTATGAATCTAATACACCACAAGAATGCCAAGGACTGGATAATGCTAATACTGTTTTAACACATAAAGGAGAAGTAGCAGATAATGGGAACGATGGGGAAAGATCAGGAGATTTCTCCCGTACCATTTGGCCACCCACAGCTCAAAACAAGGTACAAAGCAGTATAATGGTATTGTGAATAGTGAATACTTCACTATTTCAGGCTATATTAAAGTTTTCTTCTCAAAAATTGTTTCATTGTAGGGAACAGACAAGAGAGATGGATTTTTCTCAAATGATTTCTCACCTGATTGCCAAGGAACTGTTACTGAAATGGCAGCCGATTTTGGAAATTATTCCTTTCACCAAGTCAACCCTGTTAGAACCAACATTGGACATATTGCAGATGACGATGGAGAAAGGACAGCGGCAGAGAGGAGAGAAAGATACAATTTTGAGAATGACCGCGTAGCTGCTGCATCAACCAGTTCCTCACAGGTATTGGTTCAAGAAAGAGTAAATGCCTACTGGAAGTTATTCATAATACATTGTATGTAGCTATTATTTCAAGATGAATGTGTTATGTTTCATTTCACAGGACGAGGAACTGAAAAGTGGCAGCTCCTCCAACTGGATGTCTGTGATTAAAGAAGCTTTAGAGATGAGTAATGGAATAGAATTGGAACCGGGTCTATCTTGTAGTACCTCCATGGTTTATGAGGAACCGTTTCCAAGAGGAGTGGAACCTGTGAAGGACCATTTTGGTTCTGTAGATTACAGATGTCCAGATGTCCATGAAGAATCCAAGATAGAAGCGAACAGTGCTCAAGATTCGTCTGTTGTTGTTCTATCTGATGCCATTAAAATATCCTCTGTTAAACTGAATCAAGATGTTCAGAGGGTAAGTTTTATTTATTTATTTACTACATATATAGACGTCGTAGTCATATATTGAGTCAAATGGCAGAATTCTCATTTTTCATGTTTTTCATTTCCAGGAGGTGGATTTCTTGACAGATGATTCCTCTGTGAATGACAAGGTATTCAAAAAGACTTCCTATAAGACACTTGAGCAGTGTTCAACACTGGGACTTTGCAATACCACTGAGATTCGCACCAGAGAGCAGTATACACCTGCAGAACACAAAGAGGTTTCAGGTCTTACAATGAGATCCTGTTTGTCGGATGAGTTAAGTGCCGTCAGAGCTAATATAGAAGAGCAATCAAAAAATGCAGCAGACATTAGAAAGCACACAGAGGGTACATTGTTAGCAACTGCTTCCCAATCGAGAGAAACATCCAAAGACGATCGAGATGACAGCCAGGCTAAACTTTGTGAGGAGTATTATTCTAAAGGTAATGTGACCCAGAGACCAAACTTGGAACATGATAGCCCAAATATACAAGATAACATTGATCAAAGGATTTGGTACAACTGTGCTGAATCAGAAATGAAAAGGAAACTTTCCACTTCAGAAGATCAGAAACCAGGTGTGTCACACGGTGAATTTGTGCCGATGGAAAGTAGCTGGAGCTCAAACGATATTATTAAAGGAACAAGTGAACGTAGTCATGTTCAAGATTTACCCTTAAAACATGAGCATTATGCAGAACACCACTCTGAATGTTCTACCTCTGTCACTAAGCTTGAGAATCTTGTACATAACCTCTACAAGATGGTCCCCCAAGGGGGATCCTTAAACATGACGACAAATGCTGAGTATACACAAACAAAAGGTGTTGTAGCCTGCTCTGCTGTTCAGGACCCACAGAAGCTGGTTAAAAACCAAAAGATGACAAACAAATGGGACACAGGTACACACAAGAAAGCTCTGGACCCCTCTGTACTACAGCAGTCAACAGCTGAGCCAGATGACCGAGTTTCTGGCAAAATACCGTCCGCAAAGGCAAATCTTCATGTCTTTGAGAAGCATGACTCATCAGAAGAGCAAATGACAGCAAAACAGAGCAGATCTCAACAGGAAACAAACAACTGTAATACCTCTGAATTTCCTCAGCAATGTTCTCTCAAAAATGTACAGGAAATATCTCCATTTGGTACCTCTGAGCATGTCCCTCAAAACCCAGAAAAAGTACAGAGCAGGCAGAAAACACCAAGAAAAAGAAAAACTTTAGACTCTGAGGTATTAACTGGACAAGTGCAACATCTCACCAGTGGAAGTAGAAAAACGAGTGGTTACACTCCAAAGACTAATGTTGAGATTTTGTCATTTCAAACGGAAGGCCTTACTAAGCGAGCTTGCCACACTACAAGTGTCTCCCAGCGCACAAGGGAAAAGCTAAAGAAAGAAGAGAAAAGCAGTGGGCCAGCAAAGAAAAAATTGATCCTGTCAGAGGAGCAACTGCTTGTCATGTCTAATGCTATGGTCCCTACTATCAAACAAGAATGTGATGATATTACTTTGATAAATGAGGACAAACACGAAGAGCAGACTGGCATCAAGCTTCAGACTGTGAGCCAAACTGTGTCCCAGCAAGAAGATTGTCTTCCATTAGTCCCAGTATCTGATGCACAGGGGTCTGTAAAAGTAAAAAGTCATGCATTGAAAAGGAACAACTCAAAAATAAAAAACAAATCAGCACCATCACGCTTTGTTCAAAAAGGTGATGTATCAACAGGCATGCTTTCATCACCCGATTGTCAATTTGAGGAAATTCACTCAAGCCCTGATGTTCAGAATTTAGAGATTAAAAACCGCACCAGAAGCCGTTCAAACAAAGATATTAAAAGCTTCAGTGCACCAATCAAAGCTGAAGGCCAGGATTTTCTTGAGGAGCCAGTATATTCAGAAGGGCATGCCACAAGTGCATGTAGTGTTCAGAACACGCTGAAGAAGACGAAGCACTCCGAGATCAAGGCACCAGATTTGCAGCTCAGTTTGGAAAGTCCCTCAATTGTGACAACAGAAGAACACGCCAAACAGGTCAATGTGGACGTGAAAACGCCTCAGCCAGTCAAAAAAAAGACTAGAAAACTTGATGCTCATTTGTCTTCAGAAACTATTGAGAATTCATTTCAACCAGAGGAGGTCAGAGACTACTTGAAGAAACTAAGGCTACGAGCGTCTACCTCAAAAAAAGACTTCTTTGTTTGTAAAACTACTGCAAAACATGTGAAGCTGGAACCTGATTTTTACCCTGTTACTTGTGAAAATGCATCAGATTTTCTTAAGAATGAAACGGTTTCAAGCAGCCTGGAGCCTCACAAAGACCACGCCCCCAAACATACTAAGAATGAGCAAAAGATGGATCATCTCAAGAGCATTAAAACTCCGAACACGCTGAAGGAGATGGAGAACCCAAGGATCAAGGCATCAGATTTCCAGCTCAGTTTGGAAAGTCCCACAATTGTGACAACAGAAGAACACGCCAAACAGGTGAATGTGGACGTGAAAACGCCTCAGCCAGTCAAAAGAAAGGCTAGAAAACTTGATGCTCATTTATCTGGGGAAATTCTGCCTGACAAAAAATTTGAGAATTCATTTCAGCCAGAGGTCAGAGACTACTTGAAGATGCTAAGGCAACGAGCGTCTACCTCAAAAAAAGACTTCTTTGTTTGTAAAACCACTGCAAAACATGTGAAGCTGGAACCTGATTTTTACCCTGTTACTAATGAAAATGCATCAGATTTTCTTAAGAATGAAACGGTTTCAAGCAGCCCGGAGCTTCACAAAGACCACACCCCCAAACATACTAAGAAGAATGAGCAAAAGATGGATCATCTCAGGAGCGTTAAAACTAATGTGAGGAAAAATAAGGCTGGTCATTCTAAAAGGCGGAAGCTAAAGAAATTATGCAAATCTTTATCAACAGTTCATGAGACTTCAGAAAGTAGTCCTTCCCAAGATTCAACATCTCAAAATCCTCCTTCTAAACATCCAGTAAAGATGGAAGTAAATTCAGAAAATACACAAACAGTGCACTTCTCTAGAAGATCGTGCCGTATAAGACAAAACAACCCATTTTCCAGTGTCCAAACCCGTTCTTGCATGAGTCCGGTGTTGTCACACACCCGTGAGAGTTCTGAGCCTGAGCATACAATACTGTCTCATCCAGGATGTACCATGGACACTGCAGATAGTGAAACAATGAGCTCCAATAGTGCTGTTAGCAGTGCTAGGCAAAAATCACCTAGAAGAAAATCAACACGGACAAGCACAACAGTTCAAACAGACAATGTGGAAATAGAAAACCTGGACTCAGTGAAACAAGCCTTTTTGTTTCCATCAAAGAAGAAATCAAAAGCGTATGAATCGACAGGAGAAAAGCCAGTGGCTCCTGTAGAAAATGACGAACCACCTCCTCAGGTGTCATGTCTTACCAGTGCAGAAAATGAAATTGGATCTAGAACACCCCCAAATTTAAGAAAACTGAAACCAACGATTTCTAATTCTTCTACAGTGATAAACGTTCCACAAGCTATTCCTGCCCATTCAAAGAAAAGAAGGAAGACGTCTACACCAAACTTCAATGTATTAAGTTTGAGGCACTCTAGAAGAATTTCAAAGTTTAACGCAGGCAAAGTCAGCAGGCGTCAAAATTCTGGTCAAGGTGCAGCAGATGAGAGGATTTCCATACGTAGGCATTCAGCTGTATCCCAACAAGTGCACCAAATGGATATTATTAAACCACGCAAGACCAATAAGAAGAAAGTTTCCGTGAAAGCAAGCAGGCACAATAAGAAGAAAGCTGCCCAAAACAAATCCAACATTAAGCACTCTCTGCGCAAGGGTCATGCTAATGTTAAACGCCGAAAGACAGATAAAGATGGTTCCTTTGTTTATTGCACACAGCGTGGACGCCACCTAAATCTATCAAACGAAAATGTACGAAGGCTTGCAACAAGCATCCCTCACAAGACAAGAAACCTAAAAAGTAAAAGGATTGCCCAGGATCCGACTACTGTTACAGCCACGAAAAAGTTGGACAATCGCTCAGTTGCAAAAAGGCACGAAGAAAATTGTGGCCCGAAAAGGCGCAAATTAAGGCCACCACATTTAACAGGTGAACAAGAAGGTAATGCTCATGTAAGGACAACGTTTAAAAATAAAAGGAGATGGTCACAAAAGAACACTGGACCTATAAACAAGAGGAAGTCGTCAAGCAGCCAAGTAAATTATTTGCAGCAGCAGTCGTGTAAAAGTGATGGATCGTTAAATAATTTTGAAGGCTCACTCAAGAATCCTATACCTAATGAGGAGCTTCATTTGAGAGATGTTGAAATAAATTCAACAAACGATTGCAATAAAACACTACTCAACACTGAGACTGAAGATGCTGACTTATCTTCCAAAGCAATGGACAAGGACGTAAAGGGGAGAGAAAGCAAAGAAAGGACAAGACTGGGTGAAAGGAAGAATGAAGAAGGACTAAACATTGAACCAAATGGTGCCACAACTTTTGAGTTGTCCATCCAGTCCTCGATTAATTCGAGAGGATTTAATTCCAGTGAGATCTGTGACCAAAAGATAAAAGAAGAAATGTCAGAGGAACTTGTAATCGATGCAAGTATCAGGGCCCTGGACTTGGAAATGTTAGGAAGGGATGTTGGAGTTGAAAGTTCTTGTCCTAATGAAGACATCTTGCCACAAAATTCTGGAGGTCAGAATGAAGAAAGACTTGCACGGTCCTCTGAAGACGATATAGCACCACTGAGCAAGAGCACATGTGCCCTTGAAGTTGAACGTTCTTTGGCTAATGAGGGTATCTTGCAGCAGAATTCTGGAGGTCAGAATGAAGAAGGACTTGCACAAGCTGATGAAGACTACATAGCACCAGTAGGCAAGGGCACATGTGTTGCAAAAGATGTTCAAAGTAAAAAACTGGTGTCGTTACCAAAATATTCAGCAAAAAACTGTATCGTTTGTAAGTACTGTGGCCAGTCTTTCCGTCATATCTCTGCATACACCATTCATCAACGCGTTCATACTGGTGAAAAACCTTACAGATGTAAGCTTTGTGGCAAGAGCTTTGCTCAGCTTTCCAAACTCAAAGTTCACAGAAAAATCCATATCCAGCCAGAAGCTCTGTGTTGTCCATGCTGTGGTAAAAAGTTCTCCCAAAAAAACAGCTTGTTATCCCATTTTAGGATACACTTAAAGGAGTCAAAGCAAAAAAATAAGCCAGACAGAGACATCCAGCACAAACCTTCAGCCCTTTCAACTGGTTCCTTAAACAGCTCCCCAAATCACATGTGCATTATTTGTGACAGCATCTTCCCAAACAAATTCATGCTGAAACTTCACATGCATATGCATGACGAGAACCCTCTGTCCTGTAAGACCTGTGGAAAGGAATTTCAGAAGTCTTCACAGCTTTCGGCCCATGAGAAAACACATTGGCCCGTTAAACCGTATGCTTGCTCCATTTGTGGGAAGGGGTTTTCTAGGCTCATGGCACTGAAAAAGCACTCTCAAGAGCACACAGGAGAGACCCCTTTCTCCTGCTGCCACTGTGGCCATGCCTTCCGTGACCTCTCGGAACTACGAGTGCACCAAGTGTCTGAACGGTGCATTGTTAAAGGAAAATTACGTGGAGACAACTGTGACATTGAGGGCCTCCTGGTCAGTCAAGGAGTTGATGGCCAAGTGAATACACCTGTTTTTTTCAAATGCAAGATATGCAAACAAACCTATCAGAAGTGGTGCCAGTATACTCTTCATCTTGAAACCCACACAAAATCATCACCATACCTTTGCGTTGCTTGTGGGCAGACTTATGAGAAGAACTCGGAGGTCAGTTTCCATTGTAACGTATGCTGTCAGTACAGTGGCGAAGAAGTGCCTTGTAACGCGCCCCTTTCTGAAATTTTCGCCGTTGATGTTCAAAAAGATGCTTTCTCGCAGAATGATTCAACCTGTAATCCAGAGTCTCTCCAAGGCTCCAAAACAAAAAACATGCCTGTACCAAGTGAAAATAACTCCCCAAGTAATTCCCAAACACCCAATAATCCTTTGCAAAAGGCAGACTTTATTCAGCCATCTGCGTTTATGGAGGTTTCATCTTCATCTGAAACTGTACCACTGGTCAATAATGATGTGGTGCTCATTAATCAGCATTCTGGTCTCCCATCACCTTTAGAAATGACCATTGTCTCCTCAAATGACTCTCTGGAAGCTACTAATCAGCGAAATGAGAAATACAAGAGTTTATGTGCCCACAAGCAGACACCCCCCACTCATTCTAAACATTGTGGGAAGTCCTTTGAGAGACGGAGTAGACTTGGGTTGAACCAAAGGATCCATGGAAAAAGACGTTGCTATTCCTGTTTACAGTGCAACGTCCAATTTCGCTTCTTCGGCTCATATAAGGAACATCTGTTGAACCATGCTGGGGAGAGACCTTTTACTTGTCCTGTCTGTCCTGAAACTTTTGTTCATGCAGAGAGTGCGTGTGTTCACCAGTGTAAAATTCACCAGCCTGCAAAAGCCTTACGATGTGATGTTTGCGCAAAGACCTTTAATAACTTGAGGAACCTACTAAAGCACTGTATGCTCCATAAAGATGCGGCTTCTCACCAGTGTCTCTCCTGCAAATTGTCCTTTACAAATAACAAAATCCTACAGGAACATTTGAAAACTCACAATAATTCTGTTGATCTTCAACTCCCTGAAGTTCCATCGAAGCCATTGGCATTTCCACACAAGTGCATGAAATGTAAGGCCAGTTTCTCTACTGGGGATCTACTTTATGCTCATCAGACACGACACTTTAGAGGTCAAGTCTACTCTCCTAATGTCAGTGAATCTACCTCATCTGTCTCAACCCGAAAACCTCATCCTCCGCCACTTCCTTCTACTTCCAGGCCTTTGGTCCCCACTCTTAACCTTGATGTCATTCCAAATGAGAGCCTATATGCTTACCCCCACCCAGACAAGCTCTACGTGATGCCTAACCTGTCAAGAAGACGTCCCCAGATCATTTGTTTGGACTCTGAGGACGAGGAGAACCTACAGCCAGCAAGCAGTTCTCATACTTCTGGCAATATTCGCATACCTGGTACAGAACGTTCTGGGCAAACAGGGCTGGAAAGGACTTCAGTCTGTTCTGAAACTGACAACTCGCACCTACCTCAGTCTTCACAAAGCCCAAAATCTCCTCTCAGTCAGCCTCAGTCCACTGAATCCATGCCAGCGACCTGCACACCAAGCTATATCAAGGACAAAGCTAGTCATAATTCTGAGAAAGCTAATTTTGTAGAAACCATTGTTTTTATAGAGGATCCAACCACCACTGCAAACACAGAGGAAACGCAGGAGCAGAGTGAGAGTTTTGAATGTGTAGACTGTTCCTACAAAACAAGCAGTCTCATGGGGTTACATGAGCATCATTTCCTTCATGCTTTAGGAAATAGATACAGAGACAAATTAAGCTTTCTCTAAGTATATTGTACCACTTTCATTAGGACATGCAGATATCATCTGTTATTTTGCAGTATTGAATGTTATATTTAACTTGAGACATAAAGCATCTGTCAGAAAGGTTGCGTAACACAGTATCACCTTTTGTGCAAAATGGGTTTCCATGTTTATTTTATGATTGTATTCCTAAACATTACAAACCTTTTGGTGCTGAAAATGTTTTACACTGTTACAACAGAATGTAATTCACTCTTTCTCTCTTGGAACCATGGGCACCAGAACCATTCTAGCAGTTCCCCCACTTTTCAAAATCATTTTTGTCCCTCCTCGTGCATTTCCCCTCCTGGCCAACAGCAGAGATATAGAGTCCTGTGAACTCCCTCCCTCCCTATCCACCCACCCACCCTCAATACTTCTAGGGCCCATGCATGGAGCTAATATTTTTGTGCTTTACTACTGTTGACATTGTGGTTCATGTAGCCGATATCAGCATTGAGACGTCTGAAATCATGCCTTTGTAAAGATGGTCTTCATTGTTTAAGAACCAGTTTACATAATTTTACATACTATTTGTATTTCAAAACTTATAGCCAACACAGACCTGTACATATTGTCACAAACCTGCACTGGAAAACCTTTACTAGGAAATAGTTTTGTATTACATAACTATAATTTCTTACAACACTTTATGGGTAAATACTGTATCAGTAAAAAGATAACTATTACCGTATATAGATGGAAGCTGTAGAAAGTTCATGTGAGGTAAAATGAACACAAGCATTCCTGTAGTTTTGAGGTTTCTGTTTATGTACTGTACATTTTTTTTTGTTTGAAAAGTCTTTACAGTAGAATTGTTTTTTAAGAAATACATTTTTTCCCTTTTCATTTTAAGCTATAATAAAATCAGTAATACCCCACACTGAGTCTGAGTTTGTGGCTATTCAGTGGAAAGAGTGCAACCTAGCAATACTTGGGGATTTAATTTCACTCTGACAAATTTCAATAGGCAGATGAAGTAAAATGGAGCAATGAAGAATATAGTTATTCTTAAACCAAATCTTTAATGGCAATAAGAAAGAAAAAAAAAACAAAAGTCAGCTGCAAACATAGTAAGAGAGAACAAGCGACCACAAAGGGAAAAAAAGTAGTTAGCAAGCTATGTGTCATTTTAGCAGTACCACCTTTGCCAGCACATTACTGACTAAACTGGTACGCATCCAAAGTTGTTTACAATGTTTTTAGTGCCCCAATGATCATTCTACAGCCTGTCACTATAGAAGCCTGTATTTCAGATACATTTATGGGGCTCTCTGTTTTTGTTCAGAGGGGATTTTTCTCATCTTAATTTTCATCAAATAGGCTGTATCAAGAACATTTGGTTACAATGTTTTATTTCTTCTTTTCCTCATCTTTTTTGCCATCTGGTTTTGTTCCACTTTGAGAAGCCAAGGAGCCCATAGCATTGCGGATGGCATCATTGTTGGGGTCTACACCAGGCAGGTTCTCCAGTACACTTTGGAGGAATTCTGGATCCTGCATTACATCATAGTCATCCTCTTCCTATTGAAATAAAGAAATGTAGTGAGCAAGGATGAGATTTAGGATTAAGGTAGAAGTCAGTAATTCCCCCGTTATTCGCGGGGGTTATGTTACACGAGCACCTGCGTGTAATGAAAAACCGTGTTTTGTCAAAATGCCTTAAAATGTCTATTTTAATAGTGTAAACCTAAAAATGCCCCCAAATGTGCTCCCAGAACACTTCAATTTCATTTAAAACAGTTTAATACATTACCCTAAAAGAAAATGTAAAGATAAACCCGAGGTTTAAATACGGAAAAGTCACGAACGAGAGAGTAAGAGCAAGAGAGGTTTAAAGTCCCGACGGCCATGCACAGGGAGACAGAAGAACTAAAACGAGTTTGCCAGGAAAAAAGTAACAAAAAAAACCAGAATATTTGCAGGTTCCATGCTGTTTTGAATATTTTCTCGTAAAACAATCCATTTTGTTCTCCAAAAAAAACCCCCCAAAAAAAACCATGTGACTGCATCTGCGTGTCCCAATCCACATAAAACTGGGGGTTTACTATACTACTCTGCCAACAAGACACTGCTGTTTTTGTTAGGTGCATTTACCTTTGCTGATTCAGCTGTGTCCATTGGAGCTCCTGTGTCCATTGACTCACCAAACTCTGTAACGCAAACATGGACCGATTTAAATGCACACAGCATGAACCAGGTACACTGGTTCAACTCGTAAAGTTGCTCTATTTTCAGTAATTCAGAGCAACCCAACCCAACTCCTGGAAATCAACTTTCTTGCCATGTGTCAACTGGCATCCAACCTGCAGCCAATTGGGCACAGTTTTAGAAGCCAGAGCAGGTGTTGCAGAACATGACTGAAACCGAACATCTCCAATACCAGGGTCAGTGAGCACGGATTTAAAGGAACTAAATATTAAAATCTTAGGAACTCTGTAGAATTCAGATCATTTGGGGAAGGAAGAGACAAACAAAATTGTAAATTTACCTCCACCAGCCAGTGACATCTGCATGGCATAGGCAATCTGCTCCTCCTCAGTCATGCTGCTGAAGTCTGGTAGTGACGCCACACCCGTCTCCGGCTGAGAGACGGACATCTTGAGCAAAGCTTCCTCTGATTCTGAGAGAGAAACACAATGTGTAAATGACTTTGGTTTGTAACTTGGTCCAGTTACAAAACAAAGAATACAAAAGCAGAAAGACAATCACTTCTGACATAAGAAATATAAAGTAAATCTACACTCATCTGATCAAGTTATGCAAGATTAAATCAGACCTAAAAATCCTTTGTTCAAGGGTATTTCATAGGAAAAAAAGGTGTCCATTCTCTAGATGCTATTATGTTGGACACTGCTTACATATTTTAACATGGATACTGAAATGAAAAACAAAATGCTCGCTGACTGTGTGAAGCAGGTTTCCCCCTCCAACTGAATCCTTACCATCAGCAGTAGGGGTGGGAATTCCTGCCTCAGCTGCTGACTGGGCAGCGGCTCTGCGAGCCTCCTCCTCCTGCCGCTGTCTCTGCTCCTCCATAGACACGCGGAGAGCCTAGAGAGAGATTATTGTAAGTATGAATTAAGTTTTTAAATGTACTACACCTGGCTACATTGACATGTACTGCTAAACTTTATTTTTGAGCCTACCACAGAGCTCAAAACGCACATTTTCACAAATTCCTAAAGCTGCTATGCTTACATTGCTGTATCTGTTTATGGCTCAAACCAACTAGGAAAGGCCACCCTTTAGTGTGGGACAAAAACAGAACAAGTTAACAGAACACCTACATGTTTACTCATGACATCTTACCAGAGCAAGTTCGGGGTCGGCACTGGGGTCCACACCAAACTCAAAGTCGCTGGCGCCCAGACCCATCATGGTGCCACCCTCACCTGCCAGGATGGGGGAGGAGAGGAGAGCGTCTGCCAGGCTGGGGCCCGGGGGCACTGTGACCAGATGAGAGCCTGTGCCCTCCTTGCCATTCAGAGTGTTCACAAATGCAGTCAGCTTCTCAGTGTTCACCTCCTATGCAATGAGAACAGGTGAAAAGGATAATGAGGTAGCAGCACATTGTCAAATGCATGAGATCCAGTCGGAGCATAAGTGATAAAAGAAAAGCCCAGGGAGAAAAAATAAGATAAAAAATAACATCAGTTTTTTCTGATACAATTTTCAGTTTCCTCAAAGACAACTTAGATAATCTATATGTCAAATAAGCTTTCAAAAGCGTTTAGAAGCTATGTTGAAATATTGTTAGAATGACGAAAATAAACAAAATTAGCTTGGAATGCTGAAACAGGGCTTTGTCATGACATACAGTGACAGAAAACAGCCTTTCATTACTTCCATTTCATTCAACTACTTCAGAAGTGCTTCGTCTTTACTAAAAATATGAACGTGAAAATAATTTAAAAAAAAATATATTCTTTCACCATATGATAATTCTACATAATATAGTAAGGGAGCTTACAATAAAAACATTAGTAAACAACACTCAAATGGAAACACTATAGAGGCAGTATTTATGGTTCAATAATGCATGCAAACATATGCAAGATTTCTCCAAGACTAATGATACAGAAGGTAAGGGTCAGTACTCAGGATGACCTGAAAACAGCTTTAAACAGTTACACAGAGCACACGCAGTTCTGAACTGGACCACAATCATCACCGTTCCTAGGCCCTTCTTCTAAAAGAACTATAACAAAATATATCAGGTAATATTGTTAAAGAATAAGAACGTTATTTCCTGGGGTTTTTTTTGGGGGGGGGTTGCGCTATGTCCCAATACTTTTGTCCATTGAGAGCCACTGTGAATTAAGTCTATCTAGAGTAGCCAAAATTATTGGGACGCATTGCCAACATAGTGCGAGGGAGAGAGAAATCACACACACAAAGTCTCGCACACATTTTGATAAGCAGCCTTTCCCATATCCATACAAAAACGCTGATCCTGAATTGCTCTGATGTGGTTGTGTAGACCAGTGGTCCCCAACCCCCGGGCTGCACAGACAAAAAAAAACGTGGATGTTACCGTGTTATATTGTTGGCTCGTTGTTATGAAAATGCTGTTAATAAAGCTGCGAGTACACATTGGTTTTACGTTTATTATTATATTTTAAAGACACCCCATTATTATATTTTTTAAATATCCCATTTTTTATGCGTATCATTTATTTGTATAAATAAGTTTACGTATATTTATCTGCCACTCCTTAAAGGCCGGGCCGCGAAAATAGTTTCTGATATTAAACCGGTCCGTGACGAAATAAAGGTGTAAAAAAACTGGTGTAGACTATATTTGTTCAGGGGAAAAAATCTGTTAAGTTTCTTGGCAACAGTCACACACATTTTCATTTTATGTGCAAACTTTAGTGATGTGATATTTTAATTATAATTATTTTAATTATTTATTTATTTTATTTAAATTTGTGTGTCTAATTCCCAGTTCTAACATGCTTGGTTGGCAAAATAAGTAACTTCATATCAGAACTTTCATCGACTAAACTTAGATGAAAATATTCATGAATAATTATTAACCAAAAGAAAACTAAAATGCTCAGACTAGACTAATAATAATAATATATTTAATTTATAAAGTGCATTTCGAAGTACCCAAAGACACTGTACAATTTTGAATCGACAAAGAAAATGGAGCATTTTGTTTGTCTACTCACTTTAATTTTTTTATTAAAAAGTTCAGGAACTTATTTGTTTTTTCTCCCCCGAAAATAGTATCGAGTACCATGCTTCGTATCGTTGTTGAGTTTAAATTTTAAGTATCGTGACAAGCCTATTCTTGTGATAATTTTCGAATAAGTTGCACCAACAATTCACATACAATCAACAGTTACCTCTTCTCCGAAATTAATCACATCCACATTGACCTTCTCTTTTTTCAACCGTTTTGCCAGTTTTACCAGCTGTAAAAGGGAAATTAGAGTAAATTAGAAAAGCAAGATAACTGTTCAAGTAGAAAGGGAAAAAACAAGCATTCAAAACCCAAACTGACATTTATGAATAATTAGGGGCTGCAAAAACCATAATACACAGACAAATACACTTACATCTTTCTCATTGTCCTCTATAGGGCTTCCCACAAAAGCAATGATCCTCATCTTGTGGTTCTTGCCCTGTCTGTGCTTTAGTGCCAGCTATAAAGACACATGCAGAGAATGGCCATTAGTGGGCCAATACCAGCATCAGCCACGCTACATAAAGTATATGAATGTAGTTCAGCTTGGGTTACTCACGTGGGCTACTCTAATGCCAGTACAAAAACTGATTTTTCCACGAGGTTGAACGGCATGCAGTTTGGAGAGGATGCGTCCCGTGTCTGGTGTTAGAGTCGTCAGGACCTCACAGTTACTGCGCAAACAAATACACACAACACACCGCTAGACAACGAATCAAGAGACATGAACTACTGCAATATGACTGATTCTCATAAGCACTCACTTGGCCATTGTGATGAGCCCAACATTATTTTCCGGATTGCTGCGGGTCTTTGAGTGACAAACAATATTGACAGCATCCTGCTGTGCCTGTAGTCGAGTGGGCAGAAAATCGCCATTCCTCATGTACTCACTGTTGTCCACACTATAGAAGAACATGACATAAATGAGTTTAGTGAAAGTATGTGATCCACCCTTTACACCATAAATGTTTATTTTATGCTTAAAAAGCAAAATGTCTGGGTGTGCCTCCAGCAGTAGGCTGGTGCACATTTTTGTGGACGAATTGGTTTCACATTCACCATAAGAGAAAATTTACAAGGAGGGGGCCCTAGAGGTAGAAAAATTTCACCAAGAAAATAGTGTATATAAAAGATACACTGTCAAGTAGATATTAATGTCTTTAATAACTGGTGCTCTGTTAGGTACCGACAAAAGCTTTAAGATGCAGGTTTATAAGCGACACAAAAAGTAAAACCAAATGATGACACCGTGTTCGAGAGGTGCGAACTGTAGGACTGCAAAAGTCTAAAGGATTCAATATTTCTCAGTCACAGAACCTTGATTTAATGATTAAAATGACTGAACTTGCATCTTAAAAACAGATCCTATTGATCCGGTGTACGTTTTGGCTCAATCACAGCTTTTCTGAGGTCTTATTACTAGAACACCGGACAAACTAAGGTGTGTGCCACTTTGAATCATGAATCATATTGGTCCTACCTCTCAGTTAACTGAATTTTTAGCACCTAGAGTAAACTTTACCTTTCCTTTTGATGGATAAGATAATCTTATGGCAAAGCCGGCTGGGGGACGTATTTGAATAATGGGTTTAACAGAAAAGCTAACTTTGCTAGCCTGGCTAAACGGCTCGGCATTAAGTAAGACTTATTTTATTCGATATTGTGTTCAGTTAGATACCGAACTTGTTGCTTAAACTAAAGCTGCAGATAAAGTTGATATTGTGAACAGCTTTGCTCCAGGTTGTTGAACCAGTGGCTGTACTGTTAGCCAGTTAGCTTGTCCAAACCTGGTCTAAACTGTAAAATATAGCATATAACGGGTCCAACACGGTCTTGTTTTAGAGCGTATATAGTCTAGTTTCGGTTTTGACACATTTCTGTGTGTCTAGACCTGTTAGAGGTGTGTATTTTAGTAAATTGTCAGGGATGTCACTCGGCTAGCAGCAGTGAAGGTAATAATGACTCAGGAGAACGGAGAGTCCAGCCGGCCTTCCTTTGTTCTACTGTCTTCAATTCACATAACCACTCGTACACCAACCCGAAAAACTGAGAAAACACCTCCTAAACAACATGCTTTAATCCAAACTCAGGCGTGCAAAGACTAAAAAGCGCACCGACGCGTTTGTTTATTTCTTACCAGACCATAGTACTTTCAAGCACCATCTTGGAAGCGTTGTGCTCCTCAGCACCACGGCTGCAGATTGGTCCAGCCGGTGTTGATAACGGCGCAGTGGATTGGGTGCTGAAAGAGGCTCCTCACTTCTCAGTGCTGCCATCAGTGGAGCAACTTCATTGACAAATAGTTTGATAGATACAATGAGGATTTTAACATTTTTTGTACAAATTTCTGAATAAATTTGCAATAAATTTTCTGAATAAATTTATTCAGAACAGTTTGATGTGAGCTTTAGACAAACTTATTAGTTACATTTCTGGCTAATTAATTTTTTGAGACATAAACCCCCTAATTTAGCTAAATGTGAACAGATGAATTTTAAACTAACTTTTTAGCAGTTTCCTCACTCTCTTTTGTCCTGTATGCATTGTGGGTGTTCTGGCATTTCTGTTTCTGTTCTTGTGTTGCTCCATGGTCCTCTAGGAACGTTGTTTGAGTTTTAGTGAATGTATGTAATTCACCCTTTAAACCAGTGGTTCTCAACCTTTTAGCAAGCTGGGCCCCCCCAAAGCTGCTTCATAGCAGTTGGAGCTCCAGTAACACCACCGCAACCCATCACCCCTCAACTACCTTTCTTTTAGAATAAAAGGATCTGACAGATATCCCAGAGGCTGCAGTTTCATGCCCACTGTTGTCCGACATCTTGGATTTATGATGCAATATCTCATGTTATGATTACTGATAATGACGATCATTATACATGCAATACAGGGTGGATTTAGAAGACACCCCCATGGTGGTTTGGGGTATATATTGCAAACTTAAATAGGGTTTGAATATGTGTCCACTGTAGTGTACGCCATGCATGAAAGGGTTAATTACAGCGTCATGATCAATGAGAAACAAGTGGCCAGCTTGCTCTGAGGCAGGACCTCTAAAATTACCATCTTTATAGACAATTCCAGACCACTCCTACTCTTTCTTAGTTAACACCCACTTTTGACTTCTGGCCAATATGAGTATTTGATTTAACATTCAACACTCTACTTTCTGCTTTAAAGTCTCCTCCTACTTAAATATTAAATCTTGTTATTGCTTTCTCAGCACCACTCCTTCCTACTACATATGTATGGCTCCGTACCACTGAATTAGCCACCCTATGTTTGCACACAGACTACCTGTCCCTTATATGGAAGGTCCCTGAACACTGTGCCTTTTCTGACATAGAATCCTTCTCATTGACCTATGGTTCATACTGTTTGACCCCTGACCTCAGTTCATTCCCTTCCGCTAACCTTAGCTGGCCGTAACAGAGACACGTTATCCTATATTTTGACACAGCCGTGCAGAAGTGCACCTACATTTGCATTACCTCTAATAAAATGCTATGGTTTCATGATTTCTAACGGAATCTAATGGGAGAGCAAATCCTTCCTATTTACCTGGTATTTTTATGATTAATATCTCTGTCACGTGTGACTGAATCCGCGACACCTGATCTGCGTAAAACTGGGGGTTTACTGTATATATATATATACAGTGGCGGGAGGGGCCACGAGTGCACCTGGGCTCGTCGCCGTGGCAACTCCCGGGTTTTTGGGAGGATTATAAAAGGGGAGGGGCGGTGCCAGCGGCAGTTGGAGGAGTTGGAGTTGGGTTGGAGATTGGACTGGGCTAGAAAGAACAAAGGACAGAGGGAGAGTGTGAGCCAGCATGGGGGCAGCATGCTGGCTGTGAGGGTGATGCTGTGCTGAGGTCCCTAATAAAAGGGGTAAAAAGAACTTCTGTGCCTCCGTCTGAGTGTGTGTGTCGCCTTCCTCCACCGTTCGCCACATTGGTGTCATAAGTGGGATACGCGCCGTGGGGGAAGGCCGACACACACCACCGGAGCGGAGAAGAGAAGAAGGAGTGACCAGCGGTGCAGAGGAGAGAGTCAGAGGCTGGGAACGCCAGGCCCCAGAGAGACTCGCAGCCGGTGAGGCAGAGCCGGAGGGAGGAGAGGCAGAGCCAGACAAGCCCCGAAGCAAGCCACCCAGTAAGCCTGCCAAGCGCCAGACAGAGCCGTGAGAGAGACGGCTGGAGAGACCTGCCAGAGCGTCGAGGGGGAACTGTGCCGGGAGCCGGACTCGACGTAGCCGTGAAGAAAGACGGCTGAAAACCCCAATGGGGCGTCGAGAAGAAATCAGGCCGAGAGCCGGATTCGACGAGGGGTAGTGGCGAGAGAGAGGATGCACAAAAGGGCAGCTGGGACCCGACGGAGCGGAGAGAAAGAGAGGCAGCGCAAAATGGCGGCTAGAGGCCAGGCTGTGTGTGTGGGACGGCGAGCTACAGACCGAGTCGGGGAGGGGAGAGGCCGAGTGAGCCGAGAGAGAGAGAGCTGGAGAACTCGCCGAGTTGTGGAGCGAGTCGGAGGGAGGAGAAGCAGTGCGGCGCAGCGGCCGAGACCCGGGCGGTGGGTGGAGTGGCGGAGCTGCAGCGCAGGTCGGCGAGGGCCGTCGAGGAGTGCGGCCGGGGGCAGGAGTTCGCGCCCCGGGGCATGGTTTGGGGGTAACTGTCCCTCCCGGAAAAAGGGACAGAGTCCGAGCACGGACCTCCGCAGTGGACTTGGTACGTGAACCGGGCCGGAGAACGGACACCTGGGGCACTGTGGGTGCAGGGGTGGTTCGGGGGGGGCCCGGGAGAGGGAGACCCGCACGGCCAGATCGCCAGGACTGTGAACGGAGTAGGTGAGTGGCCGAGGACGGATCACGTCTTGCGAGGGGGGCTGTGTGGCGATCTGGTCTTTTAGGGGTTAACGGTGGGTTCACTGGGGGTCCATGCTCAGGCCAGGGGTGGTGTGGGGGACGCGTGATCAGCGCGTGGGTGCGGGAGGGGCCACGAGTGCACCTGGGCTCGTTGCTGTGGCAACTCCCGGGTTTTTGGGAGGATTATAAAAGGGGAGGAGCGGTGCCAGCAGCAGTTGGAGGAGTTGGAGTTGGGTTGGAGATTGGACTGGGCTAGAGAGAAAAAAGGACAGAGGGAGAGTGTGAGCCAGCATGGGGGCAGCATGCTGGCTGTGAGGGTGATGCTGTGCTGAGGTCGCCTTCCTCCACCGGTTGCCACAATATACTGTTTTTAATACTCTTATCAACATAGGCAAAATGCAGACAAATATGTTTGCTTAGTGCAGATTTATCTTTATTAATGATAAAAGTGGAATAACACTAAAAAAAGACCGTAAACTTTAAAGTTTACAGAAAAAGACTGTAAAGGGCATTTTTAACCGCAGTGTTCTCTTTAACACAGTCACACAGCCGAAGTTCAAATATTTCTGTAAAAACATTCATGTAATCAAATCAAATATAAAACCATATTTGCCACTGCAGGGCGTTCACATTTTATTTAGCTTGTTATTGAAAAATAAGTTCCCAGAGCATGGGGGCACAACCAATACAGCAGCTGCAAAGCATGTGGGCGGAACCAGTGTTATTAAAGTCGCATTTTGTGTAATGGTTAGGCGTCTTATATGGACAAAAGTAATGGGAGCACTGTACGTGTCGGCTGGTTTTTGCGGGGGTCAGATGTCCCATTACTTTTGTTCATATTAAATACCACAGCGCTGGTGTTCAGGGGCGGACTGGCGATCTGTGCGTTCTGCAAAAAGGCCCAAGATGCCGCCGAGATGCGCATACCCAACCTCCAGTCCGCCCCTGCTCGTGTTACTTCGGTGAAAACACCGACTTTCAAAATAAAAAAATTTTAAAGACCTGCGTTAACGCGCGATAAAATAATTGTTAAATAAATAATGCGTTAACGCGATAAGAATGCGTTAACTTTCCCAGCCCTAGTATATATATATATGTATATATATGTCATCAATTTTACAAAGAAGGCTTTGTTTATTTTTTTCCCAACTCCGTCACACTTTTAAAAGCTGTAAGATAAAAACAAAACTTACTTTTGAATAGAAAATGCATAACATATTCAAACAAGTGCTGTCAAGCGATTCAAATTTTTGATCTAATTAATTACATGGTGTGGCGATTAATTAATTTCATTAATCGCACATACATAGAAGCATTTTTTACCATTTATTATTGAATACAAGCCTATATCTTAGGCTACAATGGTCATGACATTATCACTGACTGAATACATTTATAGCATTTATCAGACGCTTTTATCCAAAGCGACTTCCATTCCCTACAGGGGGCAGTCTCTCCCTGGAGCAACTTAGGGTTAAGGGTCTTGCTCAGGGGACCCAGTGGTGGTGCTGAAGGTAGGATTCGAACCCATGACCTCTTGGTCCAGAGGTAAGTATCCTACCCACTGAGCTACCAGTGGGTAGGTTACTGTGCCAGTATATGACAGCTGTAACTTATTGAACACAAAACAATGACATTGGTTTCAACATCACAATTGGTTACAAATGACAGTTTTAGTTATTACTGAACATAAACCAATGTTTACAACCATGGCAATTTTGTTTATTACTGAATTACAAGCCTATCAACTAAATTGCTGTTATGGACAATGGACATTGTTGTTATTGAACATAAGCCTGTCACTTATGCTACATTAGTCAAAATTCTTATTTTTCTTTTAACCAGTTGCTAAGACAGACTAGCTTGAGGGTTACATCTTCCTGTAAAGTTGAATCCACCTAGTGGTCTTCTCGCGTCAGTCAGAGACGAAAATAAGCCTGCAGTTGATCGTGAATCGGGTTAGCGCTCCTTGACTTCCTCCGGATCTGAACCGACGGGTCGGCCGAGTCATGAGTGCATCCATCAGTTAACTTTCGCCACAGAGTCGGATCTAATACGGCAGGTTTAATTTAACGCTACCTGAAACACCAGTACATGATAGATTACACGAGTTAACTTCCTTTCTAACAGAAAATATTA
>JBBPDE010000140.1:4907064-4918472 GCA_037974605.1 Nannopetersius ansorgii
ACATATACATACACACACACATATACATACACACACACATATACATACACACACACATATACATACACACACACATATACATACACACACACATACACACACACACACACACACACATACATACACACACATACATACACACACATACACACACACACACACACACACACACACATACACACAAAAAAAATAAAAAAAGTCCTGTGTGCTCTAGTTTTATGTCTGTGTTTATCATTTGCATTTGGTTTCTGTTAGTTTTGCTACAGCTTGCACTTGCTTTCTTGCTTAAGGGTAGATTTTCTCTGTTGTTAGACTTCAGCCTACTGTTTGTCAAGTTTGGCAGGTTTTATCCTGCTGTATCATACATGTACACACCCATCACCTCATGCACATAGAAACTCTCACCAGACAGTCTCGCTGGATGGTTTTGCATAGCGCACTGTGGTGGTCGTTTTCCAGTAGCAAACCCTCAGGCAGGTCCTGAATGAAGTCCAGGTCTTTGTAGGTGGGCAGGCTTTTGGTGCGCTCCTTAAGCGAAGCCCGGCGCTTGTATGTTGAGCCCTTCAGGTCGTATTTCAGGTGCATGGGAACGGCACGGGGAAGCAAGTTGTTCATAACCACTATGCGTATGTTCTTTCCTCCAGACTGAACACAATAGAGCCCATAGAACTTGGGCAGCAGTGTCCGTTTGTTTTGGTTCAGGTTCTGAAGGAAGGGTCAAGATCATTTTAGATTCCAGCAGAGGGGTAGTTGTGTGGAGAAAACATTTTCTATAAATTAAGACATGGTCACAGCAAGAAAAAGCAAAGAATTTCAGATAAATCAACAGCCAAATGGACTGGAAACATGTGACATAATTTCATTACCATAAAATACCCAGGTAGAAGCTTCTGCAGGAACTCTGCCTCTTTGTGCTGCACGGTTTTAATAATGAATTCATCATCACTGGAGACGTAGAATAGAGACCCACTCGCCCCAGAGTTTGACAACTCTATTAGTGGCTCGCTACAGATAGAGTACTGCAGAATACACAAGCACATTCACAAATCAGTGACAACACAATAACAGAGATGTCTTCGTCTAAGCGGTTTGTTGTAGATTTTAAACCTGACAGAAACCGAAGACAATGACAGAAACTAGGAAAAAAGAAACAAACATGAATGAAATAAGAAATCAATTATAGTTTAAATATAGTTTTCAATATAAATTGAAAACATTACAGAGAAAAATGTTAATCACTCCATCATCTAACATACTTTGGCTTAAAGGACACTGCAATAACTATAAATAATTTTCATATTTTTTTATATTAATCAACTGCTCTTGCATTCAAAAAAGCAAGTTGTGTTTGTGGTAAAGGAAAGTAAGGGTAGTACATTACCAGGTAGTCATCAGGTCGAATTCCGAACATCTCTCTGAAGTAGCGGAAGGCAATTGGAGCATAAGTTTTAAACCTGAAGTCACCGTGGTGGTGGCCTGGGGTCAAATTACTGCCCTCGCTTAGGGTGAAAGAGAGACAAGAAAGACTGTTACAGAGGAAAACCAAAGGATACAGTACAGAGGGGATGTAAGGGGCTAAATGTTTACAGTTCATCTTTAGCTGGATAACTTTCCATCTTAAAACTGACTGTATGTAAACTCGTCTAATCCATAATCACCCACACATAGGCATACTCGTATATACCTGGGAAAAAATATGCTCTCCACTACTTCAAAGTCCTGCATGAGCACATCTCTTTCTGGCTTCTGACTTAAGCTGCCCACTGTGTGCGTGATGCCCAGCTGGATCGCACCTTTCAGGGCAGATGATGTGGTCTGAGCAAAGAAGGTGGTGAAAATCAATAATTATAATAGATAAAAATACATACTTATGAATGTATCTGAATATAAATGAATTACATTGTCATAAAGGAGCACTAAAATTTGCCAAAACATGTGGCTGAAACAAAAAAGTTTGAAGGAAAATAGAAAAAGCTCCCAGACTGCCATAGCAAAGAAGTGCTATATATTATCACCACAATACTGGCCTTCACAATGATACTGTGGAAATAATTTCACTGGATAATCACCTTTAGTTATAAAGGAAAATGAGCTGATTATGTATTTTATTTCTTTCATCACTGAAAGTACACTTATCTATCACAGATGCTTTATTTGGTGTTTGGTGAATCAAAGAACTGCTGAACTTTCTTGCCTTTTTGTATGTAGTCTCCCCAGTAGGATCAATTCCACGATGGCCAATGGTTTTCTTATTGGTCTGGGAAGAACTCCCAGAGATGCCCTAAGAGATGCAATAGAATAGCGGAATTCAGTAATGAGGTGTTATACAGTACAGAATATTTTAGCTTTAGGGACATCTTCAGATGGATAATTTTAAAGGAGAAGAAAAGAATAAAGCAAAAAAGCAATTCTGGATCATTTTGTTGGTCTGTTCATCATAAAACGTTAACATTTTCATAAAAGCCATTTTCATATTCTGTAAAAATAAATGAACTTCAAAAATGACAAAATCAGAGATAGATGATTCTGCCCTGACAGCACTGATTCTTTTCTGGTTCTCACACAGTCTTGAAACTTGAGTGTTTCCTAGTACTGCAAGTCGCTTCGGATAAAAGCATCTGGCAAACGAATGTAATGTAATGTAATATAGTTTGACACATTTAAATGTCAAGAGTGAGCGAGTAAATGAAAGAGCTGTGAAGCAAACATCATTCTTACTTCCAAAGATGCCATTCTAGGAGTTCCAGTAGTTCCTGCATCGATGCAAAAGAAAAAAAAAGTTACTAAGGAAATAACATACAAATACTTAAAAAATATATATTTTTTTAAATTTTGACTTTCAACTTAACTCTTTCAGCCTAAAGCTAAAACAAGTTAATAATTATTTGGGTACCACCTAGGTCTTAATTGTTTAAAAAAAATGTAACAGAGGTTTCAATTTTATATCAGAAACGAAAATGCGATATTCCATCACTTCTGCTAAAAATAGCCAAATACATTCTGTCTCATAAATGATCAGATGCCTTTCAACTCTCCTCAAGAAATGTCACATTGCTTTTTATCTTAAGCAGTCTCATGTAAAACCGGTTTTAAATGACAATTTTACCTGACAAAGAAAATGTCTAGATCTGATCATTGTGAAGAACTAGTTCAGAGATATTTTTGTTTTGTTTGAATTATCATAAGGTCAACACGGAAAGAAAACCACAAATGAATAAACAGAAAGGCAATAAAGCTGTGGAAAGAAAGCACAATAAGGGGTGGATCAAGCCTACAAATTAATATACTCTCTACCCAAGTTTATGCTTAGCTGTGAACAATTTAATAATCCCAAGACTATAAATGTAACCACTAAGATGAAGAACAGGAGAAGGAGACAGAAACTGAAATGCATAGAGACAAGTCAGAGCATATTTTGTGGTTAACAGCTCTACTGTTAGTCATGGGCTGTGATTAGAAAGATGAACTAAGCTAAGCAAATCCTAAATAAATAAATAAAATGTAATCATTGTAGTCCTTGCAAAATCAGACGTCTGGAGAATAACATTAGGATAATGCAGCCAAGAGATGTTGATTTGACAATGAAAGACAAAAGGCAGTCATAGTTGTATTTATATATATATATATATATATATATAAAAGCCAAAGGGTTTATGTTTGTAAACTGCAGGAGTGCCATTACAATAGTAACTTGCACTGTACTTTTAAAACTTGTAGCTGTTGGATCATTGTGTGTTAATTTTCCATTTCATTCTTGTACTTTTCACTCACTTGCATACAGAACACTTTGACAAATCAGGATGTTCATGTACAAATTTACAGCGCAAGATATGAAAACATTAAGATTAACACTTAAGAACTATATATGAATGAGCTTTTATTAACATCACATTCCAAAAATAATAAACACATTAGATTTAAAATGCAGATAGGTACACTGGCCTTCATTTGCCCTTCACAATTTAAAGTCACTCCTCTGTATATCATCACATTTTATTACCAGCAGGAACTTGGCCAGCAGTGATAGCTTAATTAAAGTCCTCCAGTAGCACATGGAAAGACATGTATTGATTTGGTCCAATAATATTTGCATAAAAAAATAAAACAAAACACACTGCGGTGGCATTCAATGAGAAAATGATTTGCACAAACATCTTTATGCCTTTCTATATGAACACTTGCATTTCCAGTGTCATGCAAATAAGTGTGAACAGTTAGGAGGTTTTGGAGGATACCAAGTAATTTCTGACCTGCAGACCAGCTACTCAGTACCTTAATACCTTGCTTGTCATTCTCACTACTTGGCTTTAAAACTAACATTATTATTTAATTCACAGATGCTGGGTTTCACAAGGAGGAACCGGCATCCCTCAGTGCACAATAAAGACAAAAAACCCAACCACAACACATACACACACACACAGACACAGAACACATTGTTATCTACAGAAACATGCATATCATATGCTCACTTTAACTAAAATTGACAGAAACTGCAAATGCACAATCACAGAGCATGCACACCTGGCCTAACCCAGCTCCGTCTTCCCCAACTTTAAACAGATCTTCCTGAACATCTGCACTACCCACATCAACAAAAGCAACAACACAGTATTTGAAGCCAAAATATTACACTATGCATTAGCTACCCACAATATGTCATCACACAAATCCCTTTCACATCACAAAGACACACACATGCATGTACCTCTCTGTCGGAATAACCTCTTTCGCCAAAACTGTGCAAACACATCTGGAGGACAACCATCAGACTAGTTATTATACACATAAATTAGCAAAAGTCAGGCGAATGCCATAGTACTGCAATGAGCCCACAAAAAAGTAGTACCAGATGGTAGGAAACTTAAAACTAAAGTGACCTCTTATAACAATGTGAAATTATTTCCCTGCATTTAATCCATTCACCAAGTGAAGCAGCAGGTCAGCAACAATACAATGCACAGGGAGCAGCGTGAGGGGAAGGTACCTTGGTTAAATGTACCTTAGTAGTGCTAATAACAGTCCTGGGATTCGACCTCACGATCTACCGATCAGAGGGCCAAATCCCTAACCACCAGCTGCCCCAACTCAGGGCTCACATCTGTTCATTCGGACAAGCTCTAGCGACCTTACAACCCAAAAGGAAAAGGTCTGATCCTTAAGATATTCAAAAACATCACCCAAAGCCTGTCAGTAACCACTGTTTCTGTAGATGATAAATAAAAGACAAGGCAGACATTTGTTCTTTGTCTTACCTGTTAAGCTCACTCCCTCCATGGGAGCTGGACCAGCCGTAGCCATCTGATGGCTGAAGTTTCATAGGTTTCGGTCACTTTCTCTGGCTCTGGAATACAGACACACCAACAACCTTATGAAGGTCAAGAGAGGTTAGAACAATCACATTTTAATGAGAGTGATTATGTGTAGTATTCAATCTAGATTTGATTCAAAATAAGCGATTTCATCCAGGATCAATAAAGTTTTCTGGTCCTGTGCACAAAATTTTGCTAGTGTTTGAATAAAGACTTCACCAAGATTTCTCTGTCTGTAACATTAAAGATTCCTCATCCGGAGAACCTGTTCTAGTCCACAACAGAAACAAAGGCACAAACAACTGAAATTGTGAAATCACTCAACACCTGTGTTTACAATCAGAAGAATTTCTTCCCGTAGCGTGTAAAACGAGCTATTACTTCAAACATGTTGTCCAAATCACGAGATGTGCCAAAAGAGCTGCTGCAGAGTGTTTTACTGAGTTAGTAAAGTACTAAACAGAGTTGCATCATGACCTCACTTTCTTCCCATAATAACTTTTAACAACGTGGTCCAAAAAACGGGCGCAATGTTATCAAACCTACTAACTTAACTAGGCGAGTTACAACACGAAATAGTTCATATTACAGAGAACGACTATTGTTGTGAATGGGGGAACTGCTTCAACAAAAAAAACATCCCAAACAAACAAGTTTACCAAACCGAAACTGGGCTAGCAGAGCACTATCCCACGGCCTTAAGAGAGGTTTTAGAAAGTAATTTTTACAGCTCACGATTCTAGATCTAAAGATAAAACATAAGAAGACCATGTTCATAATAAACATCTAATCCATCGCATGAAGGCAAAAAAACAAAAACTGCTAACGAAACCGAGCTAACCAGGCGGCTAACTGCTAACCTCTCTCTCGTAGTTGACTGTTGTTCACTCTGTTGTCCTGTTTTGTCTTGTTAAACCGCAGTAAAACAACAGAGGACGTCGCTGCTTTTCTTCAGGTCTTGTTTAGAGTTATTCACTGGTTAGAAATGCTATTAAGGGAGATGTTCTGAGAGAGAAGAGCCTGAAAACTTTCTCCCGCGATGTCGGTCTCAGCCCTTTTGGAAAAAACGGAAGTGACGGGTCGAGGGTAGTGAGACCACACTGGCTGCGGCTTCTTCATCTAAAGCTTTATATTTTCTAGCATTGTTTGTTTAAATATTACATTACATATTTTTATAATAACTAATTGAACTCATTTCGGGCTCTACAGCTGGCCACCGTGTGACTCTGAAGGGTGCTGTTACTCTGTATGTGTGTGAGTGAACAGGACATGGTAAACACAATACATACACGTATTTAACGATTTATCGATACCCGGTATGTATCGCAATATTTGGGTTTGCCTACAAAATACATCAGAAAATAATTACTAGCAAATTCTAAAAGGGATCTTAGCAACTGTATGTTTCATTCTACAGTAAAAAAAAATATGAAATCTTACTTTATTGGCCAAGTTATAATGACATAAGCATATAAGGAATTTAGCTGTGTTTGGAATATTGTACTACCAATTTTTAAAATAAATACAAGCTACTTAATATAACTGAACGTCTTTCAGGCTCGACTGAAGGGAGCTGTGGCTCTGTATGTGTATGAGTGGGACATGGGACAATACATATCGATACAATAACGCGATATTTATATTTGTGTACAAAATACATCAGAAAATCACATTTTTAAAAAAGGATCTCAGCAACTGTATTGTTTCATATAACAGTCAAAATGATTGAATTGAACTGCATTGGCCTAGTTTACACATTTTGATGTGTTTGACTGAAAGGTTAAGTAGTTTAGGTTAAGGTTAACTCTTTTGGGGCCTTATTTAAAAATACAAAAGCATTTGATCATATAGTGTAATTTACAAAGAATATGTCTTGTATATATTGTTCACAGTCTTGTTAAAGTTTAAGTGGTGGAAGTGCATATTATACTTGTACAGTAGAGTTCTACCTCACATACACACTGACACACATACATACAAATATATAGACATTCACGCATACACAGAACAGTCACAGCTGACAGATGAGGTGACTAACAGTAATTATCGCATTACAGTTGCAAGTGTCAGGCAGCGAGTCAGTTTTTGATGTTGATGTGTTGCGAGCAGAAAACATGGGCAAGCTTTAGATTGGTTCCGGTTCAGGAGGTTTTCCTCATTTTTTAATGCTCTGTTTAGACTGGTAGAAAGATGAGATAGTGAAAGACGACAGGCAGTCAGTGTTATTTATTATTATTATTATTTTATTATTTTTTTTACAAAACTGTACACTTTGAGCTGACAGTGTTACCATACCAACTGTAATACAATTGTAATACAATCTGATGAAGACTTCTCTATGGTGCTTGTACTGAGACCAGACTTCCTGCTACCCTGGCCCTTGTTAGATCACTAGAAATGTGGTTTTTTTCACAATCATTATCCAAGGCACTTATCCTGTCCAGGGTCATGGGAGGAGCTGGAGCTTATTCCCATGTTATTCCCAGTACCCTGTTCAAGTCACCAAGCAGAGGCAAAAACTCACACTCACACCTAGAGGCAATTTAGCACCCCCCCCCCCCTTTGTACCTTTGTACTGTTGGAGGAAAGCCACAGCTGTTGGTGGATACCCATGCAGACACAAGGTGACAAGCAAATTCCACAAATCAAACCCAGAAACTTCTCACATTTGTCAATTTTATTGGAAAACGTTACTTTCAAGTGATTGCAATTTTTTTTTTAGAATATAAATTTTATTCCTGTTTATTTAGATTGATTTTGTCTTGTCAGTTCAGTGTAGCAGAGCCAGGGTGTATTGCTGGAAAAGCATTTTACTGTCTGTTGTTGAAGCAGAACTGCATGTGACAAATAAAACACTTTACCTTGAACACTGCTAATCAATGCAACACCATGTTGCTTATATATGTATTGTAGTGGAGTAGTGTCCATTGGTCTAAAATTAACAGTTTTAGTTTTGTTGATATTTAAAACCAAGTTGTTTTTCTCTGTGATCAACTTTGTACTTTTGCCTGAAGTGCAGAAAATCCATTTTTTCAATGAATGTCTCCACACCCACTGACCTCAGCTTTATGGCAAGTTTACCACGAATTCTTGTGCTAAAGGCTATAAAAAGAACTATGGTCCAAATATGGTCCAGTGACCATCTGACATATTTATTTCCCTCATTCAGAGGTTCTAGATCAAAAAAAGCAGCGATGCAGCATCAGAGACAAGTCTGTTTTGTCTTTAAACAAACCAAAAACAATCTCCAGGTTTAAAAGCAGACGACTAGGCTCTGATTTTCTCTTGCAACTCCTTTATTTATTCTTGTGAGAATGCAAAAGTTAGTCCAGAAAGTGACATAAAAAGAGTGAAAAAAGAAGGAAAGGGAAAGTGTGGGGACAGTACCTTGCTCAAGGGTACCTCAGTGATGACACTAGCAGTACTGGGATTCAAACCCACAACCTTCTGATTGCAGGGGCAACTCCCAGGCCACCAGTTGCACTGATTATGGAGACGAATAAAGGTTTGTGTGAGAACATATCTGGGGTCAGTGCAAACCTTTAAACAGAAAGATGAAACACCATATGGGCCTTGTGCCCTCCTAACCTTCTGTGACTGGAGGGGTTGGTGCACGTCCTCTTCACAGATCTTCCATGCAGGCTGGGTGTCTAGCTACAAAGCAGTCAGAGGGGGAAGAGGTGCAGATGTCTGTGTGGTTTGAATGGGAGGGGAATTAGAATTTGGGAGGGGTGTAGTCCTGTGTATTTCAAACCTGCATTTAGCTAAATAGCCAGCTAATGGTCACCCATTGTTTTATTGGGCAGCTCCTTGTAACTGGCTATGTCTGTTGCAGACAGTTCCAGTCAGTCAATGTGTTCATTGTCAGTCAATGGGTCCAGATTGGAGATGACTCACCCTGCCCATAAAAGACTGGCATGGCTGCAGGTTTTCATTCCAATCAAGTGAAAGCACACCTGAACAGTAATGTGAGGTAAGCTTGACTTGGCCTGTAGCCACACCAGCCATCTGTGGATATGATTGGTGATTTAGAGTGTTCTATTAAGATTGTCCTATCTCCTAAGGGTCCAGTTTCCACTTCTGTAGGCCTCCTTTTAAGGCCAAAACAGCTGTCCAAGTTTATTGCAGAACCACAGCTTGCCATTATTGTGGTACTGGTAAACATGAGTTAATACGATGAGAAATGTGTATAATATCCAAGAATGCAATTATCTATGGGTAAATCTATGGGTACTATATGTTGGTTTAAAGGTTCTATGTTGGCATTTGTGGTACAATATTTATTTACAAAACACCCAGCACATTGCGACTCATTGATCACAGTAGAAGTCAATCTCCATTTGCTTTAAACATCATAATTATAGGCATAATACTGCATAGATTTGTACTGTAGGAAACTCTTTTTATAGCCTTTTGTTGACTTAAGAAAGCATGAAAGTTTTCTTCCTCATTGCATCTGTCCCTTTTATGATCTTTGGTATGTTGACAGACGGCTGGTGTTAGGTCTACTGCTGATATGCTGTTTATCCATAATAAATTGTTATATCTGGATTGGAAAGCTGTTGATTGAATTCCAGTGTTGACACAAGCACCTAGCTTAACCTAGAATAATAAAACCGTGTTAGGAAAGAAAAGTGATGGGAAATTGGTTCACAGTTGGAAGGCCCGCCTCATGCTCAAAACTGTTCTTTTGTTTTATGGACACAGGAGGGCACTGTTCAGTAACACCTCAGTTGTTTGACGGGGCATTATAGCCTGAAACTAGTACTTACTGTATGCTTTTGTAAAGTTATCCATTATTTTGTGTTTCTGTACACCTGGGCCTGATTGATTTGACAGAATTCACAACTTTACATCACTTTTCTGTTTTTGCTCTCTCGGTTTTGAGTTCTCTCACTGTAAGGGCAGCTGGTAGCCTAGTGGTTAGGATGTTTGCCCTACAATCAGGAAGTTGTGGGTTCAGTTCTCAAGACCACTAGGCACCTCTGAGCAAGGTACCGCCACATGCGATGCTCCCCAGGTGCTGTGTTCCTGGCTGCCCCCTGCTTTGCTTGGCGAATGGGTTAAATGTAGAGGTGCTCACGTATGACAGAATTTTCACTTCAGTAAAACATAGCATGCATTATTACATATCAGAATTACAGAAATGTTCTAAAGCCTTTAGGGAACAATGCACACTGCCCTGACAAAAACAATAATTAGTCAGATTACACACACATATTACTAGCTATATAAAACATCAGAAGACTGGCGTCTTCACCTAAATACCCCACACAACTCAACAAGCTTCATAATGTGTGGTAGTTAGGAGGCTTTGGCAGTCTACACTTTGAGCAGCTGCTGTTATAAAATAGCAGTGAAGTAAATTAACATTCTGCTTATGTGATGGAATTGTACAGGTGCCAAAAATTTAAATATTTAAACATAATTGATGAAAAAATTCAAGACATGCTTCTATTTTCTTTTAGTTTTCATTTTTTTTGTTTGCATTTTTCCATCTTAGCAATTTAATCAATTCGCTTAAGATTCCTAATCACAAGACACAAAGAGTGCTCGCAGGGTGAGTGTCACGGCTTGGACTGGAGTAGCCGTGCCATGTTTTGCTTTTTCTGTTTTCTGTTATTCCAGCATCCGCTGAGGAACCTTGGTTGTAGTTATGTTTGTGTTTAGTTATTCTAGGAGTCATGTTCTGTTCTGTTCTGTCGTGTTATGTGTATGAGTTCCTGTGTTCTCCTGTTCCCCGGTAATGTCCTCCTCTATGTGTCAGACCATGTCAAAGCCAGAAACCTTAATGCCCATGTATTAGGCGATGTCAAAGCCAGAAACCTTAAGGCCAATGTAATAGGCCAGGTCAAAGCTAGAAACCCTAGTTCAGGTCTGTAGTGCTATTCATGTCTACCCTGTGTACCTGTTCTGTGTTCATGATGTTTCATCTGTGTGTTGCTGCCTGCCATGTTCCCCTTTAGGTTCTCCTGCCTGATCCATGGTCTCGTCCTTCAGTCGTATTTCCCCGCCTGCATTGTTCTCTCCCTTTCTCTGTCCTCTTCTGCCCTCCAGGTCCCAGCTCATCCCATCCCGGCCTTTCTCTGTCTCTGG
>JBBPDE010000140.1:4940673-4958147 GCA_037974605.1 Nannopetersius ansorgii
ACAGCTGCATAAAAGTAACATAACACTAGAGGTCATGTTTCTGGGGTGTCCCTTGTTGGTGGCAGCCCACTGCTTTACTTGTAGAAGGTTAAATGCAGAGAATTTCACATTGTTCTCAGTGTATGCTGTGGTGTGTACACAAGTGACTGTAAGGGGCCACTTTACTTTATCACAAATAACATCACTGTACTATTTTATTTATGCTATACTTAATGGACAAAAGCATTGGGGGTGTTTGACCATTACATCAAGAGGGACTTTAATGACGTTCAAATATATATATATATATATATAATGTTTTTTGGTGAACATTTGAATGCAATGTCATTAAAGTCCCTGTTGGTGTAATGTTCTTGTATCCCAATGCATTTGTCCATATAGTTTCACTGGTTGCAGCTTGCATCAGTGCAGCACATTTCCAGTTGTTTTTATATTTGCTGCTTCATCTCACACAATACAGACATATTATCATTTATTTTCTGCTGTGGTTTAACCCAGACCTGACCACAGAATCCTCTGTATACCCCTAACACACAGGCTGTGTTCTTACTCTGCACAAATAGATTTACACATTATGTATGTCTTACTACAGAGCTCAGAGCACTTAGTGTCACCAGTAAACACACCTAGTAATATGGAATCAATTACTGCACTGGACAGCAGATCCTGGACTGGGACAAAAAAATCCCAGCCGGGGGTGCTGACGGGGTTCCGCCCCAGCCCAGTTTACCATCGGCCCAGGTCTGCCCCATTGGCCAATCCAGCACTGTCCATACGGAGTACTTGTTTGGTAGTAGCTGTCTTTCCATTCATTTGCAATTTTTTAGCATTACATTTTTCCAGGCAAATATGGTTACAATAACTGCACATAACTGGTGGTTTTATAAAATACTGTGAATGTGCAAAGTACCCTATATGGACAAAAGTATAGGGACTCATTGTTTGGTGTTTGGGATTGGCTCTGGCCCCTTACTTCCTGTGAAGGGTAATCAAGATACAATGAGTACAATAATGCCGCATCACATTATTCTACAGTCACACCACAGAAGTCAGCTTAAACTTATACACTACATGGACAAAAAGTATTGGGACGTCCAACAGGAACTCTAATGACATTGCATTCCAAAACATATAGTTTGTGTGCTTACTTTAATGCCAGATTGTAGATACAAGGTAGATGTACCTAGTTTATTGAAATGTACCATCAGTATACCTATTTTATACTAAAAATTAGGCAGTATACTTGAATTTTACTTTTTATATACACTATATTTTATATACTTAATAGTATAGGGAAGTATACTTAACATACTGATAAGTATAAAGAATATAAAGCATACTTTTATAAACTTAAAATGCCCTTATAAAGTATACTTTTATTAACTTAAGTGTTTAGTTTTAAATTAGTAAACTTTCTAGTACTCTACAAGTACATGGTCCATATACTTACTATACTTATACTCAAGAATACTTAATCAAATGAACTTTAAGTATACTACTTTTTGCTAAGGGGTGGCTCAGTTTGCAGCAGTTTGATGCAAATGTATTTCAAAGGTTTATGATGTCCAGTTTTTACAGTCATAAGTCAATTTACAATACTGGCACCAATATCAGAATATTAACCACAGTATTACTTTGTATTTGGGTGAAAATATAATTAGCTGTATATATATACACCAATATCCCGATAAGTGATGCATTCTTCTAAATACCCTCCAAACCCTCCTTTCACCCACCCAAACCACATGCAGCTATTAAAGTGAAACACAGGCTTCAATGTGTAAATGTAGCAAGGAGATGAGATCATGATAAATTACTTTTTCCTGTGGTTTTTAGAAGCAAGCTATTTTTAAACCACTATGTGTTTAGCCTGAACAGTAGAGTATCTGCCATTCATACCTTTAACCACCAGGAGACAGTAATGTGCACAGCTCTGAAAACCTGCAATCATTCCTCACAGCAACCCAAGATTCTGGGAAAGCGGTCTCATTGCATTGTATGAGCAAAAAATAATGGAAAAAAACAATCAAGAATTTAAAGAGCATTAATAGGTGCCTAATACAGCACCAACAGTGAAAATGCCCTGTGTCTTGAGGTATACTTTATTCTATACCCATTTAAAAAATATTCATGTGCCCAAATAATTTCTATTTGGTTGGCCCCCAAAACTAGAAATCATTAACAAGCAGTGGCTCTTCACTTAGAATAGAGATCTTAATATTTAAATAACTTACAAACTCTGATGGAAATGGAGGCTTTAGAGTTGCATATGTTCTTTCAGAAATTGAAAAAAACTGCAACCAGAATTATAGTTTGAACTATTATAAGTTCAATGAATTGTAGCTGTACAGTGGAGAGGATATGTTCAAGAAAACACGTCAAACCACATTTTAATGTCATAATCACATTTTAAAAATTTAATAGTTGTTGGAGTGACAGTAAAAATCATGGTCTTTATTTTAAAAAAAATCATTACACAGACAGTGACAGTGATTAAAAATATTTTGTGGGCTATTCCAGTTAAAACTATGCATTTCATCCTTAATTCTTTTATTTATTATTTAAATGTTGCATTTTCTCCCAGTTGCTGTGTATGCATGTCTTACATGCCCCTGAACATCTAGTTTGGCAGTGATGTTGCATTCAGTTGGCTATAAAAACCAACTGCGTCTCCCCTTGTGTTACTATTGCTCTAATAAAAGCAGGTAAAAACAGTCCATCATTCTTAATGAATGCTTAATGAATTGCAGGACTTGGCTCATTCTGCTCAAAGGATGGTTGCTTTAAGCCCATAACAGTGCAGGGTTTCACACATAGTGGTCCAATAAAACAAAGGAGTACGAGCAGAAAACGAGTTAAAGCATCCCTTTCAAAAACAAACAGTCTCTGCAGATTTTACAAAGTCTTCGAAAGAACATCTGATGTGGACACAAAAGCCAGAGTAAGGACAGAGAAAGCTGAGACTGGAGGGAGCAGGAAACGTGATCAAGGAAGCAGACCAAAGTAAAAATTATGGTTAACATTGTACAAACCTCAGAAAGCTAAAAAATCACCTTGTACAAAAGGGCTTTTGGGATAGAGCAGATGAAAATAGTCTGTTTTGATGTACGTCGAGGAAATGAACTAATATGAAAGCATTTCAGCTTCATCAGAACTAAAGTAACATGCTTAAAGCTTCAGGTGAAATGTCTCAACTGAAGAGGAATCGGTGTGTGTGGGGGGGAAAAGGCTTTGATAAAAGCTGTTTGAGAAAAAGCACAAACACCACAATACAGTGGATTTGTCACTGAAGAGTTTACCCTACAGACTGGTTCTGAAATGATGAGGCAAAGTGGTGGGGTGGGGGGGTGAGAGGGTGGTGGGACTTAAAGCTCCAGACAAGATACAGTGAACAATTCTGGAGTGGTGGTGGTGAGGGGGGGTTTGCATCATGCTGAGAGCTTTGCTCCAAGTCCCAAGACCTGGTTGGCTCAATGAGATCAACCTCAAAAGAAAGTGGAATTGGGGGGAAAACCCAACAACGCAAAACACCTTTTAGCAAATCAAGGTTGGACCAAATGTGAGAGAAGATGAGATGAGTGTGTTGAAAAGGGAAACAGGGGTATGTCCTGATCTAGGACATTTAAAAGCTGTTGAGTTCGCTCAGGGTCTGGTCCAGAGTGGCATGGATCTTGAGGTTCTCCTCTTTGGCGTCTCTGAGCTTTTCTGCAAGATGGGGAAACAACAGCTTTTAATCTAGGTAAACCCATGATCACTCAGAAAACAGTCTGTGCTGATATTGTATTATAGTTTCATTCATAAACATTTGAATGTATTGGAATGATCTAAGCCACATGCTTTTTAAAACTATTTTTTAAACACAATAAGGAAACTTTAATAGCGATACCTCCTTTAAGGGTCAGTTCTGTATGTGTGACATGTTTTATATACTTCTTAAAGCTACATGGTAATTAGTTGAAATGGTAATACATACTTTGCCTGTCTGAGACAGTGCTTTGTAACTAGTTACACATATTTTGTAAAGCAATTTTTACCACCAATTAACTATTAGACATTACATATACAGTAACTCCTCAGTTTAACATGGATCAGCATTCTTTGTGTTGTAAAACTGTTATATCAGTTTATTTAGTATTAGCAAGCTGCGCCCTGTCTAAACATGTGGGTAGAGAGAGTTTTCTTTTGTGTACAAGTCTTTACATGCTGCCAATGCTAACTGCTCATGCTAACTTTTTTTGGGCAATAGAGTGCATTAAACAGTGTTCAAACTGAAATTAAAGTGTTTAGGGTTTACACTATAAAAAGAGGCATTTTTAGGCTTTTGTTTTACCAAAACACAAAAACGTGTTTTTCACTATATGCTGGTGCTCTTGGACCATAAAACCCCAATGTAGGTTCACTGGTTATTTTGGATTGTAAAAGATGCCTTTTATGTGCATCAAGTTTCTCGACAACGTTTCACATCAAACCAAAAAGAACGACTTTCCTCTCAATAATTATGCAGAAATTTGGGGATTTACTTTTTAAAATATTTGACAGTCATATCTGACTATCCAAACATCCACCAGTAAAACATGATTAAGCATAAAATGACACTGGCTGCTTTCAGTTATCAAAGTATAGCTCCTGAAAAATCCAGTCCAGACCAGTCTTCAAACTCAGTTGAAGCCATGTACTGAGCTTGTGTCTTATTTCCACATCTACATTATAAACACTGATCTAAAGTTTTAAAGCCTTTCAGTCTTACATTATAAAAGCAATTACCGAAATAAGATCTTCAAGAACAAATGTGCAAAGAACATGGTGCTTCAATAATGAATATTATAATTAGTTAAATTATATTAAGCTATAATATTCTTGGTAGTGGTTCTTCTCCACTTTTTTGTACAAACCATTTTCACATCCTTCAAATCCTTTAAATAGCTACTAAAGAAAATAAGATGGAAAGATTCAAAGGTTACCAAGTCTAGAGATGGCAGAATTGCCCGCATACATTAAGACCTGCAACTTAAAAAGGTAATTTATCTTCCAAATGATTTGGGTGATTATGAACAGCTCTAGTTTGAGCTAGACAAGGCAACAGTAATATAGTGATGTGTACACACGAGTTGTTGCAGTTGTCAGTACCCAAGCCCATCCCAAGAAAGTAAGACAAGTCAACATTTAAAAGAGAACAAGGGTTTTCTTATTCCCCCCTCCCTTCATTCAGCATGTACATGGAGCATCAAAATACAGCAGAAAGACAAAAGGAGAAAGAGCTAAAGAAAGGAAAAAACACTGAACAAAGACGGTTCAGATCCAATTAATCTACAAAGGCCTGATATAATTACAATCCATATGGAAGCGCAATGGAAACAGAAAAACACTGAATGCATAGACGTAATAAATAGACAAACGATAAAGCAAATAGGGACAGATACATAAAACTGGAGATATAGAGAGATGACGAAAGATGAAGCGGAGAGGAGAGGGCGTGTTCGAGATGGACAGAAGGCGAAGAGGACCAAGTAGAATTTCTTGAAGCCAAAGTCAGCCAGAGAAAAAGTCCAGAAACTTATTATCTGTGAACAAAGAGGAATGACAAAACACCTCACTACAGGCTGACCACTTTACACCAGTCTTATCAAATCACCTAAAACCAACAGGCACGATAAAAGGCCACATATCCTACAGTTTCCCTGCATTTCCAGCTTTTGGTTTATGTGTAGAAAAAAGATTTTTAAAATGTAGTTCTTTTTCTATGAGCACTCTTCACCCTTTTTACCCCTCAGAGTGATACGGTTTCCTTACTGTACCTTTAATGTGTCTATGTGTCTATGTAAATTACCACTTCCCACTGACTGCCTTGTATTGTGCCTTATTTCGAAAGCACCACAGCATAAAGGCTCCTTACATCCTCAATGTGAATGGGCAGAGCCAAACTGCAGTAGGCCGAATAGACGGAAACATGTTACTGTACTGAGTTTTGTGACATCACAAAACCACTGAATTCAAAACAGGCTGTATTTGCATTTTAACTCCACACAAACTGTATGGTGAGCGCAACTTTTTGACACCAACTACACATACTACATCTAACCTTCCCCCTGCCACCCCCATGATACGGGCCCTTTAAAAACAGTATCTCTGGGCAAATATAGGTTACTTGTGTTAACATCACATCACACCACACCAACCTCAGAGGCTTTGTGAGTACACAACCTTAGTAACAGAGCAGATTTCATATTTCCTCTTCAGACATTTTTTCGCTCTTCACAAATAAGCAAGCTGATTAAACACTCCATGCAGTGCTTTCTACAGCCACAATAGCATGTTAGTTACTCAAACGCACACCACACAATTAACTTGAGTGTATCTGTTGCACACAGAGGTTACAGTTGCAGTGTCATCTCAAACAGGGAAACTGAAGTCAACACCGTGGAGTTATGAGGTCCATGTCAACCATCAGAAAGGACTGCACACACTAATTACTGTATTAAAAATGTCTCTGGCTGCTCAAACCAACGTGAGGCTCAGGCACTGACTGAGGAGGTGCACGCACACACAAACACACTACAGGCCAGTATTTACATGGAAGTCATGTCGTTGAGGGCGTGATCCAGCTCTTCGCTAATGGCCTTGTACTTGAGTTTCTGAGCATAGAGCTCATCTGTTTGCAGGGAGATAGAAAGAAAAAGAAAAGAGGAAAACAAGGACGAAAGAAAAACAAACAAAAAAAAGAAATTGAATGAAAGGCAAAAACAGAGGAAGGAAGAATGGAAGAAAAAGCATTATGATCATGTCAAGTAAGACAGGAAACAAGAGAGAAATGCAGGAGAATGGGCAGTGTGCGATAGAGAGGCAAGGTCTTTTAGGAACCAGGACTGGAAGGTTGTTGGAGGGTTCAAACGATGGAGGCAGTAACAAAGTGAGGTGTCGTTAGGATTGGCGGAGTTCCTACCTTCCAGATCATCAATGGTCTTCTCCAGTTTGGCCACAGATCTTTCTGCAAACTCAGCACGGGTCTCAGCCTACAACACAAATGCTTGTCAAACACCTGCTGAATCATGACAGTTAAAAGAACCCTGATAGATATGAGGCTGAAACAGTATGGAGTCTAACACTAGAATCGATCAGAAAAGTAGAAAAGTTTATTAATAATGAAAGTACAATAATTTTTACCCCGTTTAAATCCCATGGGATTTTCACTCAATTAAAAAATTTCCCAGTATTTTCAAACATTAATAATTCACAACAATATTCATAAATGTAATTTAATTCAAAAATTAGATACTAGGATCTAGAATGAGTGACCTCACCTCTTTCAGCTTATCAGTCAGGATCTTAATCTCCTCCTCATATTTATCCTCCTTCTGAGAGTACTGCAGACATATAGAAAGGGTGAAAGGTTAAGAAAACCAAACTACACTTAATACTCAAAACCATCCTCCCTCACAACACAAAACAAATATTTAGATCCAAGTGTTCCCAACAGATAGTGAAATACTTTGGCTTGTAGAAAAAGGAAATCCAAAATCTAATTAATAAAGTAAACCCCACCCCAACACATCAGGGGAGACAGTATTTGGGGGTGAGGGGAATTTTGTCTTAGTAATTTCCGTGTTGGCCGAGCTCTGGTGCTGCTGTTGTGCAAGGTTTGAGACTCCACACGGCTGCCAGGACATTAAACAGATCAGGACATGTGCGGTGGAATGTGGGACACGGAGAGAACAATATGAAAAAATGAACATATTTATACAACAAAAAAATGAGCATATTGAGGAATAAGAGCAGATCTCACTGACTGGTTCTTAAATCAAAAATGTATATTAATAAACCAATGACTGAAAGCATTTATCGCCATATATGTGAGTATCCCTGCTTTAGACAAAGACCCAATGCAAGTATGCTTTTAGAAACAATGCGCACATCCGTACACAATCATGTATGTACGCTACAAAACCAAAAATTACATTTGCTTGAATTATCTAGAATTTTGAAAAAAGCCTTCATCACATGCATAGGGTGGACAGTGCACAAATGTCATTTTATTTGTGCTGCTGCTCTGTAATTTGTGCGCCCTTTGCTCCAGGTCCTACAAACCACCCTCAGCACTGGTAATCTTAGGTCCTTGATAAGAACTTAGCTTTGTCTGAAAAGCGGTCTGAACAGCTTTCCGTATTGACTACAGTAGTGTTTATGTTTAGTGCCATGGCAACAGAGTACACACAACTCATATGGTGTGGACATACTACAGAGATTATGCTTGTTTCTGTTACTTCATGGACAGCAGGGCACTGGATCATTACACCATCGTCCTCAGTGCATACTGATTAACACCTCAGGATGAGGGCTCGGGATGTTTAACAGCGGAGAAGGCGAAGCCCTTCCACTTCCCTGCATTTCATTACCACGTCTTCCTGATGTAATTTGCTCCACATTGAAATGTGGCTCTACATGCTTGGCCTTTCCCTGCGGATGACGAAACACAGCTGTACAGCCAGGAAAAGGCTACTCGTAAAGACGAGATCATGTTTTGTCCACATGACCAGGCCCGAGGCACTGGTTGGGCAATTAGGATGGAACAAGTTTGATTGTCCAGGGAATAGGAGGGTTGAGGAGCATCTCCAAGAAATTGAACTAGAGGACACTACTGTGTCACTAATGTCCAACAGTACAATGTTTCCACTCCCTTTGTCGTGCAACAACGTGTGTTGTGTCACTCGACTCTTGAAGAATTTAAGGTAAAAGCATTGGAAACAATGGAGATACTGGAGAACAAGGCGTGCAAGATGAGTGACACATAGACCGGCCCACAAAAGATCAATCAGTTCACACTATCCTACCTTCTCAGCCTGGGCCTCCAGACTCTTTAGATTGTTGGTGACATTTTTCAGCTCTTCCTCCAGCTCGGCACATTTACTGTAAGCAGGGCAGCCATTTTGATTTTGGGAGAGGCAGCAGAAAGAGAGGAGAGAAAAGAGCACAGGGCAAGAAGCGAAAAGTAAGATTGGGGAAATACACAGAAAATAGCTGAAGAAAAAGAACAGAGACTAGAAGTGGATAGAGAAACTGCAGGTTGTCTAAAGGCCACCACACAGCAGACATGCTGCATCATAAAATGTCCAAAATTCCAAATGTTTTTAATAAACTGACATCCTGGACTCAAAGTCCAAGTGTGACAGTGCTGTGACTTCCAGCCTTGCTCCTGCTTTCTGTTTCTTTTGAAATTCAAAGAAAATAGATTTATTTTAAAGCTATAGTTTAATTAAAAGCACTCATTTCCAAAATGTTTCTCCTGCTGTCCATTTATATGTTTTCTGTACTATAACCATATATACCAAAACATCTAAACTCCTGTAGGCAGGATAGATTGTTACATGAAAATACACTGGGTTTCATGACATGAAATGATGTGGCAGTAGCAAATTTAAAATAAGCTGCTTTTGCAGCTTAGATTCCATGTATAGACTGTAAGGACTGAGAAGGGAACAATTTGAAATATTAACAGCGGTTACACACTAAATTAAGCTCATTTTTTTTAAAAAATTGAAAATATGGGCCCATTAAATTTCTATGTAAGTAAAAACAAACCTCCACTTAATGTTTAGTGTTTTATCTGCAATGCATTCTAAGTAGTATCTGTGACATGATGCTATGTGATGTTGCATGGCAAATCTGATGTGCAGTGGCCTTTACGCTAAGCGACACTACTACCTAAAGGAAGAGAAGTGACATTGTGAATACGGTGTGCCATCAACACTCAGTTTTTTTATCATGGCATAATCAAACACATGGCCCAGATAAGCCAAAAAATGCTCCTGCATGCAAGTTTCCATTAGCATGTACAGAGATGCCTTTTACAGGTCTGAACTGATGTTAAATACACAGTATAGATGATGTGTTGACATGTGAAAAGTGTTAAGATCATGAACATGCTGTGAGAAGTTTCTCGTTACACTCTCGGCCCTGCATGCCAGAAAGTCGACAAGCAGCCCCAGCACAGGCCGAATCTTGCAGGATGTGTTGGAGAGATGCCTGCTGTTGTGAAGGGAGTCGAAAAGAAAGAAGGGGGAAAGAAGACCAATCTGAAAGCTGCAGAGAACAGTAGAAGCTGAGACTGAGAACAGCCTTTGCTGGAGGAAGAAGTCTGGAGCCTTTAAATGCTTTCTCACACACATACTTTCTGAAATCACAACTTAGTGAATATTTGTAATAATTAGGGTTTACTAGAACAAAAAACACACAGCCCAGAATCCCCCCCCCATCCAACCCCACCCTCTCTCTCCTGGCAAAAGTCAACCGCAGATGCCAAGGAGCTCCATCATATGCTGAGTTGCCAGTTTATTATGTAAACTGACTGACCATTTCATTAGAAGTGCAAACAAATAGGAGACTATGCAGTTTAGATACTGACTGTATCTGCTGTGGTAGTTTATTGGGACCCAGTCAATCTTTGACAACTACCAAAAGACCACCACTGACCATGTCCTGGCTGGTGGGCCATTATCAGCATAGCAGTGTGTTCACAACAGTGAAATGGTAGTGTCATGGCAGTGTGTGTTGATATGAGTGCATCAGGCACTTCAGTATTTGTGGCAACTCAGTGTACACACACTCTCAACACTCATACCTTGTCCTCAGAAGCCTGTAGAGTCTTCAGTGTTTGATCCAGAGCCCTTAGCTCCGCGTCCAACTGCTTCCTACCACTGTTAGTTCAGTAGAGAGCATCACACCAAGAATCAGACATGCAAAAACAAGGGTGGAGGAGAGAATGTTGGTCTCACGCACACAGGAGAAGTATTTTCGTTACATTAAAGCATTCCTTTTATCATGCAAAGGCAAATGCAAGCATTCTTCTCATGCCAACCTAGTATTTATAAGCTATAAAATCAACATGTGACTAAAGACACACAGTCATACAATAATTGTTGTGAAACATGCTAAAGAAAGAGGAATGTCTCAGGTAGAGATATTCATGTTACTGCGGCAGATACATCATGACCACAGAAGAATGCAAAAGTCTGAACATCCTCAGTCCTAGTCAAATAACTCTTTTCTCTCATTTTGTAAAGCAAAATAAAACACACTCTTCATATACGATTTAGAATTTATTTATATTTATATATATATATATAAAATTCTAAAACCTAAAATGTGCCATATGTTTTATACAGGTCACATGTTTTCCCACCAAACCATGAAGATAAATTCAGAAAGTTCTCTGTAGAGGATATCTACTTATTTTCATTTACAAAACCAACAAACAATGTCATTTGACCACAGACACCCAAACTTTTGCAGATGACAGTTAAGTGCGTGTTAAGATGTGTGACTTACGCCTCAGCAAGCTCTGCTCTCTCCTCAGTGCGCTCCAACTCTCCCTCCACAATCACCAGCTTACGAGCCACCTGTGCGTGTGAGAGACAGAGGACAACAAGAGAAGAGAAAATGGTTCATTGATTCCAGATGTTCCCCCATACCATCCATCTGGTGTACAGGTGAGGCTTTCGGCAAGTGTGAGAGCATCTAATGACATCAAGTTGTGACTCACATTCTTTAGGTGGTGTTGAGTGAAGGTGCATTACAGGCAGTTTGTGTGTCAGCACACCTTATACACAAGTTGGACCTAGCACAAGAGAAGGGTGCGCATTTTGTATTGTGTTACTCACCTCTTCATACTTGCGGTCGGCCTCCTCAGCAATGTGCTTGGCCTCCTTCAGCTGGATCTCTTGCAGCTCCATCTTCTCCTCATCCTTTAGAGCCCTGTTCTCAATCACCTTCATCCCTCTATTTCAAACACATAATGACATTTATGAGGTCACATACTCGGTAGTGCGTGCATACAAGTGAGAAGCTGGTTGGCACGTGTGTACCTCTCGCTCTCATCTGCTGCCTTCTCTGCCTCCTCTAGCTTCTGCAGGGCTGTTGCCAGTCTCTCCTGAGCTCTGTCCAGCTCCTCCTCAACCAGCTGGATACGCCTGTTCAGAGAGGCCACCTCTGCCTCAGCCTACAAGACATGCACACACAAAATTATCAACACAATTCTGTCACAGGAGGTAATTAAGTCAAGGAGCGGGTGAGAACAAGATGTGGGAGGCAGAACACACTTGACAAATCAAGACAAATATAGTCAACGACTAGAGAGCGGCCCAAACGAGCCACAGAGATAAACAGTTTGTGTTATACTGTTCCCACAGCCACTTAAGTTACCATTTATGTTCATCCCACCAACTATAGAACAAGGTACTGCAAGTAATCTCTAAACACAGTAAAAAGGGTGAACAGCTGAAGTGTGGGGGGGGGGTTCCAAAAAAGCTTTTGGGCACATGGGCATGTTTCAACAGTGCCACTGCTTACTGAATGAAAATGAAAGTGATGAGCGTAGGCAGTGGGTGGAAAAAGTAATATGGGTTATACTGAACCTGTGAAATATGGCTACAGAATTAGAGTTTAAGATACAAATGAATGTGAGCAATCTTTCTCTGCATTTAACCCATTCACCATATGAAGCAATGGGCAGCCCAGGGAGCAGTGTGTGGGAACTATGCCTTCCTTACGGGAACCTCAGTGGTGCCACTGGAAGTCTTGGATTCACCAGCTAAGAGCTGGAGACTTAAAACAGTATAAGGGAAATTAAATTGAAAACCATAGAATCTAAGTGCTCCTTCCCTTCCAAGAGTCTCTTGTTTGACAGAAACCTAACAGTGATCAGAATTAGGTAACCTGGATGCACTGTATCTTTCTTGTATAGTTTATAGTTTATGTGCTGTGTTCAGGATCACCATTTTGCACAAGGAAATGATACATTTTAAAAAAGATTAAATGTGTACTTCTCTGATCAAACCCAAAAGAATAGAAAGATTATCACCTGGAAGCTGGAAACGCTTGAGTTACATCAGCACACCTGGTGGATGTATGTGAGCTACACTGCAGCTCCACAGTTGAGCAGCATGACTGCATGCAGGATATTACGACATCCCTCACTAACTCCGGAGTTTCGCTCCTAATAAGGTCGGAGTGTTTCTGACGAGGGACGAGCTCATCTGCAGCAGGGCTAAAACGCGCTAAAGCATGTTTGAATGGCTAGAAACAAAAAATAGGGCTCTACACTTCTGACTTTCTACAGACATGCCAGTGACGAAGGCCTCCGATTTCTGCGACAACGTGATGCAGAAAACAGTAATGAGCTGAACCTGAATACGATTTAGCGGTTGCTGCCTGCTCCATCTATTCTTAGGCCCCATGAGTTTAAAAAGAAAGTTCAGTATAGCAAAGATAACAAGACTACATTCAACAGATAAAGGGATATTTGGCTTCATGTAAATCTATAAAAACACAAAGTCCAGAAATGTGGATTAAACTTGCACTTAGCTACAGACAAAAAAAATAGTAAACAAAGTGGTCAGCGGTTTCCTTTGGGGGTTTCCGCCCCACACAGTGGAAACTTTGTAGCATAGTGAAAGCAGAAAGTTACTTTTTTGTTTTACACTTGACTAACTTTTTAATTAAGACTCCAAACAGGCAGGTCAGGCTAGGGATGCTTGTTTGAAATGCCTTTCATTGCTGAGATGGGCGTCGAGAGGAGGGTGTGAGGTAGAGAGAGTGTAACTGAAGGCAGTAAGAGGCGTTTTTGCTGGAAAAGCTGGTGTTAGGAAAGAAAAAGGGACTGGCAAAGGAGCACTTTGTGGAGGTTACCTGCTCTCTGGCCCGTTTCTCCTCCTCGACCTGCCTCTGTAAAATCTCGGCCTTCTCCTCTGCATCGTCCGCCTGCTGCTGCAGGACTTTAATCTTCCTTTTCACCGCGTCCAGGCTGTTGACTCCGGCCATCTTAAAGGAGTCGTCTGGGCGAGAGTAGTGTGTGTGCTCGAAACGAGCTGTCCGTCCCTCTCTGAGCTGTGGGAGCAGTGTAGTGCAGAGGGTGTGGGTGGAACAGCACCAACGCCCCACCAGCGAGTCGAGAGAGGCAGAAAAAGCTCCAACCAGCCTCCAAGCCTGTATTCAGAGATGAACCACCACCTTGAGCCTCTCAGCTGTAGTGTTTCGACAGTTTGTGGTCGAGGTTTTTACTCACGAAGCTCCCAGGTTGACTTGTTTTTCACTTTCGTGGTAAATTCTCCACACTTAGGCTTGCTGTCCCTTTAAAGTAGTAAATTAAAAATAAGAATGAAAATGAAAGAAGGCTCCCTTCCTCTTCAGAAGTCCCTTCTCTCAGTCGGTCGGGTTGAGTCGACTCTTCCTTTTTCAGCACTCGCTTCCGCCTTACTCCACCCAGTCTCGGACGGTTTGGTTTGGGGGTGAAAAAAGAGAAAGCAGAATGGAAGCGCGGATCCTGGATCAGTGGCGCGGCGTTTCTGACGGTCATACGGCTCCTTCCGCTGGTTTCGAGTCAGCGCGCGAGACACTGTACGCTGGGGGCGCGTGGAGAAGAGAAAGCCACCCCTTGCGCTCCACGTGTCCAGGTAGATGACGCACAGGCGTCAAATCTTTGTAGCATTCCAGGCCGCTCCTTAGCTAAGGTGGGGCTCGGTTTGTCGCGTCTCTGCATTATATGGACAAAGGTATTGGGACACACCTGTTTTTCAGGGTTTGAAGACTAGGACCCTTATTTCCAGCGAAGGTTAACCTTAATCAGCAGATCACGACACTCTGGACAACACCCTGCTTCCAACTTTGTGGACACTGTTCACTATGAAACACTAGGTACTTAACCCATTTAATCCCACTGGCAACAATTGTTGCCGTTTTTGTCCTTTTATTTTGGAAGCTCTAAAAGTGTTGTTTTGGCTTTGGGCAGCTAATGCAAGTTTAAAAAATTAAAAAGAGGTTCTCTCCCCTAAATAGTATCAATATCATGTGACTTGTGTGAATGGAGACATGACCACGCCCCTTTATATCTAGCCTGCACCTCTGGAAAGAGAAGTTCGTAAAATACCTTTATTAACAGATATTAATAAAATATTTTGAACACACATTTTCTAAAGGATCTACTACTAATATTTAATGAGAATTATAGACCTGCATGTATTATATGTCTCCTTTTAGACTATGTGGTTTCCCATCGGCAACAATTGTTGCCCAGTGTAAAACCTACATTTTCACTATCATAACCACCAAGAAATGGAAAAAAAAAAATCAAACATATTGTGTGTTAGGAAAGTCTAAGGAGTAAAATGCATGTACTTATTTCGCAGGGAAAAATTTGGGATTAAACGGGTTAAAATGTGCTTAACCTTAATTTACCCCTGAAAATACACCAAACTTAATTCAATTCATTTGAATTAAGCGGCCCTTGATTTGTGAACTCACCCCTTAATTTTACCTTAAAAGTGGATTTAAGGAATGCGTGTGAAACCTCTTAATCTTAAACATAAACGATTCGTTCAGGATGTTCTATTATTTAAGGGGCAAATTTGAAAAAGTAAGGGAAAAATTCAGTAGTTTTTTCCCTTAATTTTCCTTAATTTCCTAGAATGAACTGTAATGGAGATTCGAGCCAGGCTTTCTCGTCTAACATCAATGTATGACCGCATAAATGCTCTATAGGACGAATGGGCACAAATTCGAAACTCCAAAAATCTTGAGGAAAGCCTGTAGAGAATAGGGAAAGCTGTTCTAGGTGTAAAGGGGGGACCAATTCCATATCAAAGTCTTTTAATCTGAATGCAATGTCATTAAAGCCCCTTTGATGTAGAGGTACCAATACTTTTGTCCATATAGTGTAACCTCCACAAACACTAGTCTGTCGCATTGGCTCCTTTTTTGCCACTTCATCATAATAGGTCTGCACTCTGTTTGGGCCAAAGCCATGTAAAACGGACCCTGTTTATTATGGCACGCTGAGTCCTTAAATGGATGTAGAGAGGAAACTGCATTCCTAGTGATGAAATCATGTCTGTTTTGAGTGTGTGTCATTACTGTTAACACAACTGCACTTCTGGATCAAGGTATGTGCTAGCCTGCCTTACACAACAGGATGCTGAAAACATGTTCTTACAAACTCATGAGGTGTCACTCCCTATGCTGGTCTACTAGATGTTACACATTTTACAATAAGGATGTCCCTCATGTAGCTGCTTCTTAGGCGTGGGGTTAAAATATGGTCACTTCTGGAAGGAGTATTGATAACATGGCATGTATCAGCAGAATATAGGCAACTGATTGTGTTTCACCTAAGATCTTTATGGCCAGCAAACACATTTTAGTTTTGTTTTTTGAATAATCATTTACCTCTCTGAAGGCTAGAAGCTGTAGAAAAACTCATTTTTTATTGATTGATTGATTGATTGATTGATTCTTTATCCAAGTCGATTAACCAGGATTGCAGGGGTGCTAGAACCTATCCCAGCTATCAGAAGTTATGGGGCTCTCTGCCTATGAGCTTTGAGCTACACACACACACACACACACACACACACACACATGCACATATAGGTGCATATATATATATATATATATATATATATATATGCATATACAGTACGGTGCAAAAGTCTTAGGCACCTGAGAAAAGTATGCTTAAAAGCTGTTTACTACTGTAGTAGTGTTCAGTTAGTGTTAAAACACTTGCATTACAACAAATACAAACAACATTAATACAGTAAATGGTTGTTTTATGTGTAGCAAAGTGTTTGCTTAACCATTATCAGACCTCTTTCCTCATGAAAGCCCATTTTAACTCATCAAAAACCTGTCTGGCTCTTTTTACTTCAGTAGATTAAATTAGGTGTGCTGATTATGGAATTTTATTCATTCACCCAATGACTGGAGGCCCTGAGCAGAAACCTGTGTTTCTCTAACCAGCACACAAAATGTTGACTACTTTTCAGAAAAAAGAATTCTTGATACTTTTACTGCTTGCTGCTACTGCAGCTGATATAAATTACTTCAAACAATTTGCACAAGGGCCTACGACTTTGCACAGTACTGTATGTGTATGAATGAATCAATGAATAAATCATTCTTGCTACACATGTGCAGATTAAACACTGTGATGATTATACTGTAATGCAAATAGGGCGGGAAAACTCTACCCTCTGATAACTATTTCTTAAGCAAACACACATTACTGGGCAATAGAGGACTGTGAGGTTCTGCTGAGTGGTTGATACTGTAGAGATTTGAGCTGTAGATCATCTCAGAGTCATGTGTGAATCATGTATATGAAGACATTAAACAGGGTCATCAAATACTAGCTAAAAAGTACAGGCCCAAGGCGAAAAACAAGACTAAGCATGAGGGTAGGCTGTGTGCACACAGGGAGCACAATGACGAGCACACTTGCAACACTTTTATCTTGACTTCATGCTGTGGTCTGCATGAGCAATGATATTGCCATTATTATTAGTGATGCACCGAAAGGATTTTTTGGGACCGTAAACCGAAAATGGGGAAACCGTCGCTAAGTTGGCAACACTGCGTGGAAAACTGAACAAAACCAAACTGAAGGGAGTAGAACTGAACTGGACCAAACCGAGCTGGTACCAGTCAGTGGA
>JBBPDE010000140.1:4987598-5009031 GCA_037974605.1 Nannopetersius ansorgii
AGGTGAAAGTCATCATAGCTTGTGTAGTATAGACCCAGCTCCCAACCCAACTTTGTGAATAGATTAACAGCGATATTCTTTTTATCGCCCGATAAGAGTCTCACATTAACACAGCACGTTAAGGCCGATAACAGCCCACCACTAGTATTAAACAATGTGAGGCTAATGTAGCTAAGAATTAGTATGCAGCTGAAGTAGGTAAATAATAATATGAAGCTAATGTAGCTAAGTAATGGTATGAAGCTACTGTAAATAAGCAATTTTATGAAGCTACTGTAGCTAAGTAATGACATATTGCTAGGTAATGCTTTGCAGCTGTAGTGGCTAATTAATGGTATGAAGCTAGTGGTAAGATAACGTAGCTAAGAATTGATATGGAGTTAATTTAACTAAGCAGCTGGTGGTCTGGTGGTTAGGCAGTTGCCCCTGTGATCAAAAGGCTGTGGCTTAGAATTCCAGGTCTACCAGTGGCACCTCTGAGGTTCCCTTGAGCAACGTACCATCCCTTCACAGCGCTCCCTGGGCGCTGTGTTCCTGGCTGTCCGCTGTTTCACTTGGTGAATGGGATAAATGGCGTTCACGCTGTGTGCTTGGGTGTGTTCATGTATGACAGACACTTTACACAGTGGTATGATGCTATCTTCAGATACCAAACAAGTCCTGGCTGTCTAAATTTGGTCATGGAATACTGTATATTCTACTTTAATGCAGACCCATCGCTAGCTCGCTGAAAATGTTGCTGAAAGGTTTCTTTGCACTTCACACGCTTTCCACTGAGTCTGACGTTTTAATGGGAAATGCATCACGATGTGAACTGTCCGACCCCCCCAGATGCACTTTACAGCCTGAGTCACCGTAGGCTCCTCAGCATGAGACTGTGAGAATCAGTCCAGTTGTTTTCATGCCTGTGGAAAAAGATCATAAACAGACGTGGCGGAGAAGGTCCTGCAGTCGCAGCTGGAAGGTATTGTGGAAACAGCAACAGAGCCTTAATGGAATCCATCACCGGTGTGCTCCTCTGGTATGAGCAAGCCAGGCTAGACAAACAATACCACTGTGCACCGGGCTCAGCTTAGCAAAATAAATCCAGGGAACTATTGGGTCAAGGAGGCCTGTGGAATGGTGCATACAGACTTTTAGTGTTTTGTAGGCCGCTGTGACCTATTTCAGAGGACGCTGAGCAATGCAAAGCCATGGAAACAAGTGTACATGTCAAAAAGAGACAGCGTGTTCATCCATTAGCTCCACTTCATTAATAGCATGTCACTGTTTGTAGATGCGCCCATTTTTATAAACCAGGTACACCAGGCCTGTTATGACCATAAGATTGTAGATGACAATTAATTGGCATATAATTGTCAGCTATACATTAACTTTCATAGCTAATGTACAGGCATGAAATAATACAGTGCATGCACACACACATACACACACATCAGCTGGTGGCTTAGTGGTTAGGGATTTGGCTCTGTGATCAGAAGGTTGTGGGTTTGAATACCATGATTGCTAGTGGCACCACTGAGGTTCCCCTGAGCCTCACACACTGCTCCAGCTTCACTTGGTGAATGGGTTAAATACAGAGAAGAATTTCATGTTGCTTACATTGTGTGCCGTGGTGTGTTCACTTATGACAAACAGACACTTTACACTTACTAGCACAGCATCACATGTAGACAACAAGAACGAAGCTCTGTAAAGTTATTATCAGTTAAACTATATTAAACATTTTGCAGTAGGAGTGGGTGATCAAGCAAGAGTATATCACTATAAATTTACATTTGTCACAATGTTTTCTTTCACATCTTGTAAGTTTAAAAATGTTCTGTCACATTTCAGTTTTTTATTTTATCACACCATGCTGCTGTAATTCTAATTAAACAGAACCAACGATGCTTCCTTTGTAATTAAACCTACAGTTGTTCTTTCATAAGTGCTGACAAAATTGACAATATCATTAGAAAAGCATATTATGAGGTCATTTATCATGATATTTGTCACGGTTCGGTCAGTGGCCAGTAGGGGCCACAGCTTTTCTGTTGTTTTTTGATTCTGTTTTGTTATGGGGTTTTTGGGGCTTTTATTGTGGTGTTTTGTACGTTTGTGTCTTGGTTCATGTTTTCACCTGTCTTGGGTTTAGTTAAAGTAATTGTGTTTTCTAATTGGCTTCTGTTCGAGGCATGTTATGTATTTGAGTTCTGTTTTGTGTGACACACACGATCTGTCTATCACCTATGCTACCTAAGCTATGCTTTGTGTTGCTGTTATTCCTGTCCTGTTTTTGCTACGTTCTGGTTCCTGTTTCTAGCGGCCGTCGAGCCAGGTTTATTTTCTGTTTTATGTTAAATAAAGTCAACCACAGCATGGAAGTCTGCCTGCCAGCCTGGTCCTTTCCAAGAGGTAAATCACGACAGTGGACTAAACCCCTCTGTCGTGACAATATTGTTAAAGATTACATGCCTGTATGAATCTGTTTCTTGCTTTTTTAAAGATATAAACTAACAGATTTGAGAAAATGCACCAAAATCATTTTCTCCTGGTTCTGAGACAATACATTTGTGAAATTTGATGATTGTGGAAAATAGCTGTGATTATCTTAAGCAACAGCACTCCACTGAAAAAACTGTGATGAGGCAATTATGTAGTAATCATTACAGGCCGAGTGAAGACCTGTTATAATTGCACCACATTCAAAACTACCTAAAATTGCAAATCTGGAGTCATTATATGGTGTTATATGTTGCACACCTGGAATAAATCAACACAAGTACCTCAAAATACTATGCATCTATGCATTTAAATGCAATTAAATTGCTTGAATCAGAGGAAAAAAACATTACACACACTTTTCAATGCAGAGCATTCTTATTATGTGATTTAGTTGGAAGAATACCCAGCCAAAGCATAATTTCGGTTTTTTCCACTCAAAGGGGAAAAAAGAGAAGTCCTTTATTCGATAGGCTGAATAGGCTGTCTGTTGAACGTTACAACCGTTCTCATTCATATGTACTCCAGATGAGGGACATATAAGTTCAAAATCAAAATATATTAAAATATGTATCATATCCCAAGAAGCTGGCTGAGTAATAAAGGATTCTCTCATGTCTCATGTTTCTCACATTAAAGGAAAAGGCACAGATGAAATGTCTGTCAAAACAGCATCAACCAACCCACATTACCATGTAAAGACATTTTCCCAAAAAGGTAAAGTAATAAAAAGCTGTTTATTGGTAGACTGGTCGGTTACTGTATGTTATAACGGAACACCTCCAAAGGTCTCAAAGCGATCCATCCATGCTCCATCCACAAACACAGTCTACTGAATACAGAATACTGGCAAAAATAAAGTGATAAAAAAACCCCACTGTTTTTGTCAAAATATGGATATTTGCATTATTGCACTATATAATTAGTTTCAAATGACATTCGTTTGCATGCATGAGAAAGGTAACACTGTCTGGATAGTAGGTTTTGGTTGTGTACGCTAATGTTAGAATGTGGGTACAATTGTTGTCATTTAAAATCTGCCCGCTTTCTATTATTAGCTCAGCAGTGTAGTATTTCAGACTAGAAACGCAATGTTATGTAGCAAGTCTAAACAAATACTGCTGTGGTCTGATCTGAACGAGTTACAGTGCTGGGCGATATGAAAGGATTTGTCTTTAATGCTTTTCTGAGCATATTGTGATTTTGCCAGTACTTGAAGAACAATTGCTTTTTCCAACATAATCAGAGCAAAATCTGTCTTGTTTGATTACATGTAATGCAGTGCAGCATTTAAAAAACACTATATTTATATATTATTTTCAAATGCAGCTCTCCTGTTTTATTGTTTGTCCTTTCTAACTTACCAGCTGTCAGAAGAAATACATATTTGTGCTGTTCAATTATTGCCACACCGCCCACCACTAGTTTGCAGTCCACCACTACACATGAACAGGATTTTGTTCTCTAAAGCTTGTTAACAAGCCGCAGCATAAACAAGCCAACAAGACACGAAACAAACAACAATCTTGCAACATTTCATATTAAGAAGCATAAGGGCACCACAAAATGACAGTAAAATATCACAGTGGAAAAAGGTCTGTCCATACAGGTCCTGCTAGAGCTCTTTATCTGAAGAAGTGGCAAAGATAGCAGACAAAATCCCAAATGGCAGTTTTACTTCAGAGGACAGATTATACAGAGGGCTACTGTGGCGTCAGCCTGGCTTTGTTGGCTAGTTTGGGGACGTGGACACTGGGCCTGGCTCCCAGTTAGATTTGTCCTCCGGGAACAAGAGCATCCCTTTAAAGCCCGACGGAGACAGTCACTATCTCTCTAATGACACGCTTACACAATAATGGGGTTTTAAAACCACAAAACCAAACTTTAGCGCAAAGTTCTTGTCCGGTGGCTGCGGAGGAGGAGAAGGCATGACACAACATGAAGCCAGTGAGAAACACGGTAATCCCAAAAAAACAGAAAAAGGAGGACAAACAAAAAGGGTTGAGATAAACCAGACCTCAGCACATGGCTACAAGCCTCCCAGCCGTGACTGGCAAATCTGCTTTAGAAAAACAAACGACCTGAAAGTGCCGTAACCATCTGTGAAAACCCACAATTTGGCCCACATGCTCACTAACCAAACTCCAAGCCATGCTGAGGATGTAGGGGGGGATATAGAAAAAACATATTCCAACATTTTCATGATACATGATATGTATCACAATATTTACTTTTCTGGAGGTTTGTGAACAAAAGGGAATGGAAGAAGTGTGTCAGAAAAAAGTAGCATATTAAAAAAAACAAAAGACCATAAAGAAATTTAGCATAATTCTGCGCAAATAATGTCAACACTCACACACACACACACACACACACACACACACACACACACACACAAACACAAACAAATCAAAAACAGATCGCTTCAACTCAATTCTGCTTGCTATTGGTCTAAATCTGCTTTTTCTTTTTTTTGTTCCATGTTCGAAAAGTACTCATAATACCCATAATGCACTCAGAAAAGTATAATTTGCTATGACAACTATGACATATAATCACACTGCCAGCCACTAGTCAGAAGGACTTCATCAAGTGGGATGCAGCGGAATATATAGTAGCAATTACTGTGAAGGAATTAAATGACATGGCAACCGCATGGCAAAAACGATAAGGATGGCTCACGTATGAACAGAACCCAGCACATTAGCAGAGAAAACACATGCCGTCTTGATTACACAATCACATACGACAGGCTGACACCTTTAGAGGCCGAGGATTTAAAACGTTAACACAAGCCTGAAATCAACCCAGATATAGAACAGACGAAACGTCTGGAAACTGGAGTGGAGCAGAAACGGAGGGCCCTTTCGTGTCTAGGATGTCATTCTATGTAACAGGAGCCTCATTGTAAACGTGAACATGTGCAAAATTGCCAAAAAGGTCCCTGGTTCTGTAAAAAAAACAACAACCAATGTCTCGTACCTTTTTTCTTCTCTTTCTTGGACGGGGTTTTCACGGGCGCCTGCTCGGCCGGAGGCGTGCTGGTCTCCACCTCTGCAGACATGCTGGTAGGCCGGCTTCACGCAACAGGGTGAACGAAAGCAGCTCTCTCTCTTCCTTTCCCTCTCTGTAGTGTGCTCACCACAGGCTGACTCAGAAATGAACCATGTTCAGCAATGCATGCACTGCAGGGAGAGAGAGAGAGAGAGAGAGAGAGAGAGAGAGAGAGAGAGAGAGAGAGAGAGAGGATGAGAGAGAGAGAGAGAGAGAGAGAGAGAGTGAGACAGAGAGACAGGTGTATTGTTTAATGCAACACATATATTTATGATTTTCGGCTATAGCAGCTCTGCTGTAGGGGATCGTGCCAGACGGGTTAGCCTTTGCTACCCACAAGGATCACTAAGTCATGACAGCTTGGTTCTTGTCAGAGTCATTCAGATCTTATCCATTTTTTTCTGTTTCCAGCCCCTCAACTTTAATAACTGACTGTTCACTTGCTGCCTAATATATGCCATCCCTTTACATTGCCCTATAAAGCCAAAGTGCAATAACTACATATTTGGTCAAAATTGACTTTAGACTACAAATGGGGTTTAGGACATCTCCTTTGTCTTGTGAGAAAATATCCTGGTTCAAAGTTTCAGAAAAATTATGGTGTCACATTTGCACTAACTACAAAACCCATACTACTACTAAAACTTCAAACCCATACTACTACCCATACTACTGCTTAAACATTGTGTTTCATTTTGTTCTTCTTAAAGCCCTATATTTTTATAACTGTAAATTAAATGAATTTATTTTGAACTGTATTTTACTGCTTATGCCAATGAAAATGACAGCGCCTACCAAATAAACCGCACATGCATGAATTATAATACTGTGATAAGCCGGCACGGTAAGACTGGCTCCCATAAGCCTTTGCGATAAAAGTGAGTGGCCGTTTGGCCTTTGTTTATGTTTTTGTGAGTGTTAGAGGGGAGTAGTTATTGAACGCAGAAGTAGAGACAATTTATGTGTAAACTGTGTGTTTGTGTGTGTTGTGTAGTTGAGCGTTTCTCACCAGTCACCCTCCTCCAGAGTGTTAGCTGCTGGAGTAGGGTGGCGGCAAGTCGAGTGTGTGCTTGAAGAGACGTTTGTCTTAGCCTTCTCCTTCTCTTTCTCACAGGTTTATCTTTACTCTTTTTGTTTTGGGAGCATATTTGTGGGAATATTTAGGGTTTACACTATGAAGACAGGCACCACAACACAACAATGCATTTTTTCACTATATGCGGGTGTCCTTGGAATGTAACCCCTGCAAAACCCCCCGGGGGATTACTGTATACATGTTTCACATATTATATGTTATATAAGTTTCAGCTTTGTTAAATCATGTAACAAATCAAACTGAATGTAACAACTGACAACTGGTATTGTTAAAAGAGAAGAGCAGATTCAGGGGCAGAAATAGATGCTTCAATTCTCTCTCACAATTAAAGGGTTAGAAAAAGGCTGAGGCTACAGTCAGTAATTGCTCAAAATAGTGTCATGGACCAATTTGAACCTTCCCAGCGGAGAACAGTAAACATATAAATTACGATGTTTTTTGTGCGGTCTAATAGCGTTAATGCGTGCCAAAAAAAGGCAAGTTGCTCACACTGTGAAAAGTTGAAAATACCTGAAAATCTGATGATTCATACAGCTATGATAACATACAGGCAGCAAGTCTATTAGTGTATACAACACCCACCTTCATCCAGCGGTACATCACTGTCCTCCCACTAGAGCAACACACACATTCACTCTCACACACAGACACAAAATCTCCATCTCTATTGCATGACCAGTACTTGAGGTTATAAACACACACACCAACACAGACACCTAATTTATGTCTTATCACACTCCCTGAAGCCATGTCTCATTCTTTAATCCTGTTCCCAGGATCAGTGCCACTGACTAAGCGTGCCGGTGAAGACATGCTCTGGCATGTGCTACATAGGATCGATATGATAAATACATAAAACAAATGTAATACCCAGATTTCTCTTTCTCCCACTTTTCCTCATACAAAGCTAACAGCACACCCCAGGTAGGTGTCATACATTCAAAGACTTTGCCTATGGTCAAAATAGCCTGCTACATCCTGCTCATGTACTGAATTCACCCACAACCAGTAAAGAGCAGGCAGTACGTGACCAATGAAAATTTTTCCAGTATGCCAAAGATACTTGGATGATGTACTACTCTTCATATATATTCCAGAGCAATCTTCATGATATACCGCATCCCAAAATACAAAATGCAGTCATTTCCTTATATGTATCATAAACAGAAAATGTACTCTGAACAACTTACTTTTGCTTTCTTATAATAAAGTTACCATACTGCATAGGCAACCTAATTCAAACAGGACAACACAACTACAGCTAATCTCAGCCAAACAATCTGTACAGGGAGTCTTTTCACACTCACACATGGAGTCATGCAGCTTATTATTTAACAAAACAGCTCATGTTATCATCAACAGCTGTAATGAAAATGGAAGGGCTCATCTTTTAGCAAACATAGGAAAACTTCATGAAAATCACACAGGTGAATCCAAATCTCATGTTTTCATTTGGCTTTGGAAATAGAAGACGGGTATCAGGCGTCACCCTAGCACATCTTCTGACTGAATTTTTTCCATGCACGCCACTGAAAAGTGGCTAGCAACTGTTGCTAAGCAGTGACTTCTCGTCTCTCGACCTGAGGACGGGTTCCCCTTTTGAATCTTGGTTACTCTCGAGGCTTCTTTCTCCAGCTTTAGGAAGTTATTCCACACCTTTGGCTCCTTCACTAGGTAAAGCTGTAAATCTATCTATCTATCTATCTATCTATCTATCTATCTATCTATCTATCTATCTATCTATCTATCTACTATACAGTACACAGATAGATACACATATATATATATACATATATACATCTGAATGTGTATAAAAGTTACCGAGCCCCAGGTTGCTCAGTTTTTGAACCAGTTTGTGGGGTCATATGGTGTTAAAAGCAGAGCTGAAGTCCACAAACAACATGCTCATGTGTTACTGTGAGTGGCTTTGTAGTCCACTGGAATGTTGGTGTAAACTTGGTCTAGAGTGTTGTTTTCCCTCGTTGTAAATCTCACATTTATGTGCATTCTGGGCAGGACAGACTTCAGGTTTGCTTCATTGAAGTCTCCCACTGTAATTATGACACAATCCAGATACGCCATGAGCTACTGGTTAATGGTGCGTTGTAGTTTTTCTATGGCTAACTTAGCATTAGCCTGTGGCAGCACATAAACTGCAGTTGTAACTAAAGCCGTGAACTCTCTCGGCAAGTAGAAATGTCTATACTGTACCGTTTGATATTCTATGTCCGGACTGCAATGAATGAACTGTTGCGTTAGTATATACTACTGAGGTATGCAGTGTATAGTGCAATGTATGTTATTTCAAACACAAACTTTGTCTAAGTACCCATTAATTAAATAAAAACTGTCCCCAGAGCAGTGTCAGTCTTCACTGGGTAAAGTAAAATGTATCTGCATGTGGAACTAGAGCTTACTGTTATTATGTGTTGCCTTTCTAGGCAGACACATTCACAACAGACATTTGCTCATTTCTGAGTTGTTTCATCATTAAAAAGCGTCTTACCCGTATAAAGTACTGTAGTCTCTTGTCTCTGGCTAGTAGCTCTTTGTATAGTTTAACAGCCTTCAGGTGGCGACTGCAAAATTCAGCATAGGCCTTCTTCATTTCATCAGCAAACTGACCTGAGAACTGAAATATACATATAGATAGGGACATGGGAGTATAAACTATTAGGTTTTAATATTAAATTAGATTAGCTTCGACATAAAAATATATTATTATTTTTTCTCTGAAAAGATAATCTTCTTTGCTCAGGACATGACAACATATCTCTCACACATTTACACCTTTCATAGTTACACCCACACATCCAACACATTCTGTAACACAGAGATTTTTGTGCAAGTTATGTAGAGCGGTATGCTATGGCAGACATTCATAACCCAATTCTTGATAAACCTCTCACTAGTCCACAATTTGCTAATATTTCAGCTTCCAGTATAAATAAACACAAAATTGGTATACTGCCTGCCTGGACAGCCATTGTGACTAAATGTAAATGTAAATGCTTACTGCCTCTGACGTGCTGATACTAACACATACACGCATTTGTAGTTACCTGCTGCATGAGGAGGTCACTGATGTGGCTGATTGTAAAGTTGTGTCCATTGGATGACTGCAGGCTGTGCTTGCGACGGTCAAGCAGCTGGTTGAGGAAGCGAATGTGTATGGCTAAAAGCCGGTCCAGGCAGGGGAAGAGAGCGTGCACTACGCCTGGCTCCAACTGCACCTCCTCCAGCATCCCACGCCGAAACACACCATCCATGATGCGCAGCGTCCGCACATGGTGCAGCTCCGTCTGGATCAGCTCTGCAGGCAAGGGAAATGGTTACCATGAACAGACAGATTTTTCTGAGATGGTCATGTTTGCTAAATTGATACAGCCATGCTGTACCCTTCTATGCAGAGAACACTTTCTGGTTGTTTATTTTCTCTTTTTTAAGCATCTTCTCTGTGGTGTTACCGTGTTTACTTTCCATGCAGAAACAGGTTATTGGAGAAAGGTGGTATCGGTTAAGGAGATCCTCTGTCTGTGAGCGTTAAGAGCTCATTTTTTCCTGTCCTTTCAGACAGCGGGTTGTTCACCCAGCGAGTGGAGATTATTAAGGTAAGGAGCTCTCCCATTCCCGCAACCAGCCAAATGTTGCTTCATGATCAATTTTCTTGAATAATTTGTCTAATACAACGATGCCCAATTCCATTCCTAGAAGGCTGTCCTGTCACACCTAAACCGCCAAATTGAACAAGTGTTTGAGAAGGAAATTACCAAATTGTGCTGGACACCGGCCTTCCAGGACAGGAGTTGGACGCCCCTGGTCTAATATGTGTATTCCATTACACCCACATGGCTAGGATTTTGTCAAAATATGGTCAGTAGCAAATATGACTGAGGCAGTGCTGCATTTTCTTAATCACCAACATCACGCCTAAATGTGTTCAGGTGGTGAGAGTTTGGATAGAAAAGGAGTACTGTACTAGTTTCTCACCATAGATGACGTCTTGCCTCTTGATGATATCTTTGCGGTGGGTCTGCAAGTAGGCAGAATCGACCGCCATGCTCCAGGAATCTGCTTCAAAGTCCCGCCCCTCAACCTCCAACCCTTCCAACATGGAGGCGTAGTACAGCTCTCCTACAGAGTAGACACAGATGTTTTCTACCAATCAAGCCAAATATAAATGACATCCTGCAAAAGGAAAATCTGAACAAAGCAAGTTAGAGATGATTTACTGTAAGAGATCATTTTAATGCAGTAGAGCTTATTACAGAATGAGAATAATACCATGAGACAGCCCTGATATTAAAAGAGGCCAGTGCACAATGAAGGATGTAATGAGGAAAGAAATAAAGTTTCTGGGGGTTTTGGATGACATTTTAGCGTGGTCTTAACAATAAAGCCCGCATACGCCAAACTGGTAACGAGCTACGAAGGCTTGTTTTGAGAACAGTGAAGTTAGCCATGGCACAGTCTTGCAGAATTTGAAAATAATGTCAATAAAAACATCAAATTCTGCCCCATATTATGCTTGTTAAATTAAACTTATTATTATTTGTTATTCTGTATTTATGTGTACACGTTTCATAAATATGAACAATTTCCTCCGGGATAAATAAAGTTTTCTGATTCTGATTCAGAAATATATATGACATTGTACAAATAAACACATTGTATGTGTTCTTGTGTCCTACCCTCATCATTTAGCGATTCCATAGACATGGTTCTGCTCCTGAAGTTTAGAGAGTCTGTGGATTGAGACAAGATCCTGCGCAGCCCCAAGGGAGAGTCATCACTGAGAGTCCTACACACACATCGACACACACACCATGCATGCACATAGAAGTAATTGCACGCCCATGCACCCCCACATATGCATGCACCCAAACACACAACAACAAAAAAAAAATCATAAGTTGCAAGCATGGGAGAAAAATAATAATAACAATGATGTATGAAAAAGCATAGAAAACATGAGGCATACAAATCACACAAAAAAACAACAGTGAACAACACTATGACAACTGCACAATAATATACACTAAATACCACCAGAACAGGAATACATAATGGTATACATTCAAAACAAACATGATTTGCACAACAATGAAAGTTGCCTTTTTTATTTAACAACATCCACATACAGACAATTCTGTAACACAAATGCAACATAAATGCACAGTGAGGGTGTCACTCACCCTGCAATGTTATTGGTGGATACGCTCTTGGAGAGTAAGAGTGAGGAGCGTCCGCGGCGGGAGCCCAGCAGTGATTGGCGGAGGCTGTCGGATGGATAGATGGCTGAACTGGGCCTCTCCTTCAAATGTGCTGCAGAGTTTGATACCAAAGACATACAGTTCCAAATCACAATTCCTCAGAAAGACTAAGAACATCAGTACTGGCCAACTTTTAGGCATTGTTAATACATCAATCTTGCCAAACATCCTGCACGTAAAGTGCTGAATTTAGTGTCTTGTTTTAAGTCAATACAATTTTTGGACTTCTTCAAACTGATATAGGTATCACAAAATGTATACATTAGTCTGACCCTATAATGTTTCTAATAACACTAAATCCATTGCCTCAGAGAAATAATCAGAGAAATGTTTTGCTTAATCCTGTACATGTCTAGAGTTTGGTACTAAACTCACTTTTATTCCGCAGCGTCACCGTCCCACCGTAGGTTGAACTGTTCCGCATCAGTGCCAGCTTCTGTTGCTGTGGCAACACAGCACAATCGCATATATGTTACAATTATGAGTTAGACAACCTTAAAAACTGTTGCTTACAATATTCCATTGTACCGTCTGTGTAACACATTCGTCTGAACTACATTGATTTTGAAACACTAGGATTGATTTATAATAATTTGAATAAAAAAAACTAAAATCCTCCCTCAAGTTATGTCCATAGCTAAAACAAAAAGACTGGCATGATGTATTTATTGTAAATTTTTTTCATTTGAAGGTGAAGTGAAAGTGATCATTCTGTCATACACCACAGAACACAGTGTGAACAGCACAAAATGATTCCCTCTGCATTTAACCCGTGCGGCCAGGAACACAGCACACTGGGAGCAGTGTATGGGGACGGTACCTTGCTCAAGGGTACCTCAGTCTTAGTAATCGAACCTACGTCTTCCTGATCGCAGGGCAAACGCCCTAACCACTAGGCCACCAGCTGCTCCATTTGTTAATTTAATGTATTTTTAACAGTTTTGAATAATTCCAAAATACTCATCATATTATGAAATTAGATTTCAGGATACATTAAATCTTTCCATAAAGATGTGGACATTTTAACTGGTTAAATAAATGTTAACTATCCATTCCAAATGAACAGAGGACAGTTCACACAGCCACTACAGCAGTCATCAACATGTGATTTAGAACTGAACGTGACTGGTGTCATGTGACATGCTTGTCAAAAGTCAGTTTGGAGGGTTTCTCTTACCCGCTGTTTCATCTTGACACAGTTGGGCAGAGCATCTCTGCAGCGGTTATGGATGGTAACATTACAGGCTGGAAAACAGAAGAAAAAGGAAGCATTACTTCATGTGTCTGTCTTTCACACCATGTGTCCATCACCACTATGCACAAAAATGGATCAGTTCGGTGTTTATAAACCACTGCTGCTGACTTTGAAAGTGGAAGTGGGGTGCAGTCAGTTTTTCTCATACTCTACCAACGCTCAGTATGAGTATGAGAAGTGGTACGCTCTTAATGCTCTACCAACAAGCAGATAGCCCACTAGCTTCTACATCCTACTACAGAGTAAAGAGTCTGACACAAAAATATGTCAGACACAAAAACATGACACTAAATGTTCAGAACAAATGGGTGACATACAGTACCAGTCTTTCTCTCTCTTTCTTTCTCTTGGCCGGTATCCATTGCTAAAACCTGTGCTCCAGATCGTCTTTTCTCCTAAATAACCTCTTGCTGAATAGTTTTTTCTTGTAATGGCCTCTACAGTGCAGGGTGTCTACGGAGCCCATTGTTTGAGACCAGTTCCACTTCCTGTTTTGAGGCTGATTGGGCAGGAAAGAGTCTTGGGGCCCCGGCGGGGTTTCCCTAATATACCCCCCCCCCCCAATAAACATATCCTTCATTCCTCACTAACCTATATACCAGACACAGAGACCAGGACTTTTGATTTTTTTTCAACAACGTACTGCAAGAAAAGTGTTCAGCTTAGTTAATTTTTCAGACATTTTGTATCTGCACCCAGGGTAGCTGATATTGAGCACAGAAAAATGTATCAGTGTGAGGAACCGGACTTCCACAAGTTACAAACAGCCACTTTTGTTAAGGGAAAAGCCCGTCATTGTGCAGTGCTTTATAGGATTTTGCTCTCTCAGTTGTTGGGCATAAAAGCAAGAACTACATGTTCCAACACCTACACAAATGTACAGTGCAATCAATACAGGAGCACAGACCAGAAGAGCAGAGCACAGAGTTAACGCAAAGGGTCTTTTTCTGTGACAGGCTCATACTGTCTGGACTCTGCAGGGAGCAATGATGAAATAAAGAGCCTGAGAATGATACTGAAATCAAGAAGGAGAGGTGAACACTGCGATACCACAAACAGGAAAGGGTGTGTATGTGTGCAAGTGTGTGCAAGGCTATGACGAAGCAACGTTTTACAATGTGAAAACATCAAAATGGATCCTATGTTGTGAGTCCCACTGTGTTACCGTTCCTCAATAAGGGGACGGTCGGTCAGAAATCCCATTTACGCAATTTCCCCTTTCCAGTTTCAGAGAAGAGTGTGATGATTTGAAATTGTATCTAATTCAGTGCTAATCTGATGGCTATTCACTTTCAATAACTCTTATGTGTATTACGCATTGTTAGCTTAGCACACCAAAAAATGTATAACAATTCAATGTTATACTTTCTGCAAGTGTTTCCATGAACACCTATTTGGGCGTGAGTGGGAGTACTGGCCGCATTTATTGTGTATCTCTCTCTGCCAGATAAAGATAGTAGGCCCATGTACAAAAGTGTTTGGGAGTTTTTGAGTCATAACACATTACACATTGCACACACATGCTACTTCTGTACAATTAATGAATTTGCTTTAAGTTACAGCTAATTAATTGATTGATTATATGCTGCAGCATTTTTTGCATTCCCTTAATTCTTCAACAATTGCAGTAAACAAATTCATAACTAAATTTGATCCTTGTTTAAGAAGTTCACAATTCCTCACAATGCCTGGACAATACAGATGTAATATGCAGTATGAAATTAGTAACTTGATAGTCTGTGAAAACACTATTAGAAGAATTTGATCCAACATTACAATAGAATAGAAAAACGTGAAAAGTAACGTGCCAGCTTGATATAATGGACACTAATACCATGAAAGGAAACTTTTATTATAGTCTCTGTTGTGTGTGTGATTGTGTGTGTGCGTGTGTGTGTGTGTGTGTGTAAGACTCACTAGGGCAGCTGAGGGCCTCCTTGGCTGTAATGCTCTTGTTGCAGGCGGAGCAGAGGGTGGTGCTGCTGACGGTTAAGGAAGTGAAGAGATGGCCATTATTGTAACGTGCCTCCCTCTCCCTCGCCTCCCTCTCTCTCTCCCTCATCCGCTCCTTCTCTTTGTTCTGAAAAAAAAAAAAAATTCCAGTCATTTGATGAGTAGCTCCAGCGAGGCCCTGAGTTTTTTTATAACATCATTATCTTCATCAAATCAATTGTCATTATTCTCACACCTGCAGAGCCCCTGATCATCAGAACAGTGTATATAGTTCCTGGATAAACATTTAATTTACTTTCAGAATGACCTGGACAAAAATGATTCTCTCCAACACACATAGTCTGAACTATGTCACTGCTCTGAATCATCACTGGCGTTGTGTGTGAAGCACAAGCACAGCAGAATTATGACCTTGTAGACAGTCATTACAGAAGAATAGTTCAGTGACAAACCAAACTTCCACAATTTACCCATCACCCTATATGTAGTCAAAACATGTTTGGTATCTGAAGTTTGCCTTTTAGTTCTGCACTGAAGCTACAATGATAATGGAGTTAACAAGAAATTGGGGCTTATACCCCAGTAATCACTGTCTTTGGGTAAAGGGAACATCTGATTTCTCAAACCATCCTAAACAAAAATGTGTCAGTCCTGGACAATCTGTGTGAGCATTCTTAGAATCTGGATGCAGGCTAATGGGCAAATAAGGACACTAACAGACAGGCAGAACAGGAAATGATGTTTGGGGAACAGCTTCCTATCTATATGCTGAAACAGATGCTGGCTTGGAGCATAGCCTTATGAAGGTAAAACTTAAATCCACTGGATGTAAGTAGTCACCCCCCCTCCACGGTCAAAAAATTAGACACCTCTTTAGTGGTAGAGCTGGACTGTAAAACTGTTTATTGATGTGACAACTTGTCCTATGTCTCTTTACTTGACTGACCGACTGCCAGTGTCACTATAAACAGAGGATAATTAACTTTTCACTGAATTTATTGCAATGTACTCAGTTTTATGGTATTTTTTCTAAAGTGGCACTAACATTTTTTGTCTGTACTGTTTTTAAAAAATTGCATATTGTGACACATCATATATCATGAAAATTTCTTTTTTTGTTTTTGTCATATACTGCATTGCTCATTCACTCATTCTTTCACACTTTATAATGGTCCCTAAAATTGATGGCCAAAGTCTTGCCAGGTTTTTTGAAGGACATGTTAACTGTGCCTCTCTACAAGGAACACAGAAGCTGGACTATATGATCTTAAAAAAACTGCTATTTTCTGCCCAGTGCATATAATTACAAAGGATGATGTGATAAGTTCATCACCCCCTAATGCCCTTGTTTCAAGACAACTGGTGTTTGTCAACCAGATTACAGCACACCACAATTAACACCCATCAATCATATGATTTTAAAAATAGAGAATTTTATTGACAAGCAAAAATGACTCTCAGCGCGAACACTCTCATGGCATGAAAAATCCACCTACACTATTTATTTTTGGCACCACTAGCTCAGTGGGTAGGGTACTTGCCTCCGAACCAAGAGGTCACGGGTTCGAATCCTACCTTCAGCATACCACCACTGGGTCCCTGAGCAAGACCCTTAACTCCAAGTTGCTCCAGGGAGACTGTCCCCTGTAGGTAGGGAATGGAAGTCGCTTTGCATAAAAGCGTCTGATAAATGTCATAAATGTAAACTAATAAAAATCTAAGCTACGTTTAAATATAAACTTTGATTACATTAGAAGTTCTTAAATAATAAACCCTACACAGTCATTGTTTATTTAAAATAATTTTTAGTTATTTTCTTTGAGAAGCATTGTGAACAGGGATTGACATCAGTGGTACGCAAACCCGAATAGACGTAAGTGGTTCGCAAAATACGCACCAGTTGTCAGTCTTCACAGCGCATATGCATACCTAATTTGTGACTTTATACTGCACACACAACCCCCCTGGAACCACACTGAGGCACATACCCATACACCCCAACAATGCCCCCACCACTACTAAGGCTGAGACACAGAGAAAAATGTTAATTTTAATTCATGTAGGTACTCCTTAGAGTACTAGAGCAAAAAAAAAATTCAGTCCCTGATTATGGACACATTAGGAGCATCTACAACTTTGTTCATCATTTTGGGCACATCTGAAAATATTAACATTATTTTACATCTGGAAACTACAATGGGTTTAAACCAAAGCTGTAACTGAGCCCTGCATACTTTAGCCTCAGTTACCAGACTGCATGGAACATCTGTTCGTTACATCACCAGTGAAGGAAACAGGCAGTTACAGGATGAAAACCGCTGAACTGTGAGTGAAACTTGATCACATTGCTCCAATTCAGTGTCACACATTATCTAGTAAATACAGCCACTAGATATAAAAAGGTTTACCACCTATTCCAAACCTCCAAACTTATAATAACTAATAATAATTTGCTTCAATGTCAAAATATGGCCAAACACATGGCAAACATGTAAAGGTACTTCCTCTGCACAAATTCTAAACACAAATGTAGTACTACTGAAAAGCTAGAAACTATTAACTGAATTTCTTTCCTTGTTACAATGTACTATAACTGAGAAATAAAAATACAAAATTATATAAAAATGTTTCTATCTCCAGCAGTAACTGAAACATGTACAATCATATCAAGTCCATCAACTCTGTGAGCACTGTTTGAAAAACAGTGTCCTAGTTCCAAAAAATGGCAAAATAATGTGCCTGAAGTTGATTGAACTTGCACTCTGACACTTAGACCTCATTTATACCTGGTCATTTGCTTCATCAGATTAGTAGGTGGACTGTATCCTGATCAGATTTTAGCTACATGCATTTGCAATTGGTTGGCCAAACTGAAATCTGATCACTTTGCGGTGAGTAATATGCAAATGAGTTTGTATTCAACAACCAATCGCCAGTGCTGCTCCTCATTTTGATGTTCTATTCAAAAGAAAAGCAGTTATGCACAACACAGCGCGTGTTCCCAAGAAGATGGGTGTTAAGAATAATTATCCTCCTGTGTCATCGTGGTGTACTTTAGCGAAAAACAATGAGACATAGTAAAGTTTAACTAAACTGTTTTTTCATCCAAAGTGAATTATGAGTTATGGAATAAAAATTAAATTCACTTCAGGAGATGGACTAAATGAGCAGCAATGTCTGTACAAAATCCTAAAGATCAGTCTCTGTCAAAAGCACAATTTCAGGGAGGGGCGCCGTCTTTTTTTTTTGGAGGTGTTTTCATTGTTGAATGTGTTTTAGAGAGATAGATGTCTTGATGCTGCTATGACACGTGAATATGTCTCAGTCCATCTCCTGAAGTGGTTTGAGCAATATAGGTTTTAAATGCATCTTGGGTACATTTACACATTACACAAGCCTTGGCCTCATCAAACAGAATCCTGATATGCAAGAGACATAAAGTGACCAGGTATAAACAGCCTCAGGCTGTCACTGCAAGTCTGTGCATGTGTTCTGGAACAGTATCTGTGGACTCAGTTTTTAAGGCCATTGTTCATGAACTGTTACGCAATGTCACAAATGAAGTCAGACTAATTTATCTGCAAATGAGACATCAATTCCAGACAAACAGCTCTTTTCTGGGTTATTTGTTCTATGATTTGTAGATTTTTGAGTTTATAAGCATCACACAAGATACATGCTGATAACTCACAAGCCCCCACTTGTTCCACATGTGTTCTTCTGAAAAACAACATGATCAAAAATATGGCACAACAGACATACTGTACTTTCACTTAATGTTTGCACGCCACTCCACTGTACCACCCACCTTATGGGTCACCATTTTTTCCACATACCTTGGTACAAGAACCTGGTCAATAGTGGTCTCATATTAATTTGTATGAACATAGTGCAGCTGCACAGTACACTTTTCACACACACAAAACTTCTATTAAAGCTTTTTATTGAAGCTCAAATTAAGAAATGACGTAGGCTGCCAATTACTTTTGAATGGGAATTCAAAGTGTCCATTTGTTATACGTGAACACACCACAACACAGTGTGAACAGCAGAAATTTGTTTGCTGCATTAAACCTATTCACCAAGTGAAGCATAGTACCCGGAGTGAGACGACGGTGTGGCGACGGTACCTAGCTCAAAGGAACCTCAGAGTTGTCAGTAGCAGTGCTCAGAACCTTCTGATCCTAGGGCCAACTCCCTAACCACTAGGCCATCAAATGTATTAAAATATAAAAATACAACTGTTTTATAGTGCCTAATGTATTGGTATCATGCTGGCATGAGATCTGATTACTTTAGATTTCACCAATATTTCAAATCAATATTTGCTAATAAATGTATAATATTTCTGAACAATATGTCAAAATACATATTTTTTTATTTACTATATTTTAATGCCCAGAAAATAGGGCTGGACTGAATCATTTGAATACTATATGCAACCATTAGGTTGGTATTTATTTCTGTATTTAGTTTAGAGACCACTAGAATTATAATACATTCCAGATGGAACTCAACTTGGACCACTAAGTAAACAATGAAATGTGAACTTCTATCCTCAAACTGACCATGACAACACAGCTACACAAAGAATGTCTTGAACTTAATGTTACTTTTCTGTCATTGCTGCTATCTAGGATTACAAAAAGACAGCTGTTATTAAGGGCAGTATACTCGTTCAGAAACACCAAGAAGTATCCAATCTGGTAAAAGGCTCATTAGACGAGCCCTAAAAAAACAAAAGCTACGTTACTTTGTAACCACAATCTTGACACTTTGATATGTTTAAGAGTCAGCATTGGCACTGGTCAACATTTACATTAAAAATAACAAATATCAACACAGGTCTGCAATTTCCTTATCATTGTATCCTTAGCCTCTACTTCTAACATTCAGTATAATTTTGGCTACCCAATACTTAACATTTTTTGCAGTAAAATCACTCCACATTCAGAGTTTTTGCAGTTTTTTTAATAATGCTTCTACCATTTCCTTCTCTTTTTCTGCATACTATAGCTCCAGTAAGCCTAATGATCAGGACTGGCAGTGGCGGTGTGCAGAAGGGAGCCAACCGTCATATGCCTTCCTTTACTAATAACACTGTGGAATTCAGAAGTGCTAAAAAAAAATGAAATTATAACTGTCTTACATAAACATCATCCAACAAGAAATATAACCTAAAGGCATCGGCTAGGTTTGGGGAACATACGTGTCAAAAGTCACACACCTACATAGTAAACGGCCAAATTACGACTGATGGGTGTTCAGAAAATGGCCAGCTACCAACTGTTTGACTGATAAAAAGGAACAAATGAAAATTACTGGAAAAATTGTGCGTGACAGTGGCTCAGTAACCGCACACTGTGAAGACAGAACATGTTTGACTTCGGCAGTCAACAACACATCCCTAAGCAAGTAACGTTAGAGAGATTTTTCTGCAATTCTCTTCTTGCAGAGCACAAGTTTGCCATCTACAGTCAAAATGAAATGGCAAGAACAGGGCGTATAAGTGATTGTCTGCAATGTGTAAAACTTTTTAATAGAATCTAAATTAAAACGGAAATTCACAAGATCCATAACAGTAAAAAACTCCCTTTGCCTCAGTATTATTGTACATACAAGCTGTTAAAAGTAATGTGTACTAACACATCTTTAGAAAAGTATGTGTAACTAAGAGCAGTTCATATTTCTCAGCTAAATTCTACTAACAACACAAACATTAGCCAGATATTCACTCATCCACTGTCATCCACTGGAAACTTCACTGCTTTTGTAAAGCAATCAAGCAAAGGACACAAAACAACACTGAACTACATGAACAATTTTAGTGGACCATAAGAAGCTAAAATTGGTTTATTAACTATGTTTGATGTGCATTTGTCAACATATGCTTGGGCTACTTACATTTTTCCTATCTGCCCTTGCCACACTTGGATATTACGGGGAGTAGTTGGCAGCAGGAAGTAGCTGGTACTAGACAACTAACTTTATCTAAACTGGTTGTGTAACAGGCAACAGCTAGATAAATATTGAGCTATCCGGTGTACAGTCGTAGACCAATCCATTTAGCAAGCAAAGGTGATTCTCATGAGTCTATTACAGAGATTACAAACTAAACAGGTAACTTGAATAGATCAAACCTTAGTCCTTTACTTGCACCCTTCTTGTATTACATTACACCTGGCTATTAGTGTCTAATGTCAACATGAAGTTGAAGTTTATGGTCATAAGTACAAAGTAGAGTGTACAGAGCACAATGAAATTCTTACTTGAACACCCTCTTCACAGATAGAACATAAAGACATGAAAGACAACACA
>JBBPDE010000140.1:5009131-5019497 GCA_037974605.1 Nannopetersius ansorgii
ACACACACACACACACACACACACACACACACACACACACACACACACACACACACACACACACACACACCTCACATGAGGAATAAAAACAACCTTTCAAAAATGTACCAGCTCCTAGGCCTATACACACATCAACAGGGGACGTCTGTTGATATTCACAGGCACATCATGTCAACACCTGTTATTAATTACAATACTATCAAACATCAATAGCAATAAACAAGTTGTTTTATTTAAACAAACAATTTTAATGTGTACAAATATAATTTTGGTAACCTCAGTGTAGACAAAATTGTGCGCACCCCCATGCGATCTGTAGCGCTCCTCTAGGCGGGGCCCAGACCCCAGGTTGGCAACCACTGCTCTAAAGTGCCGTCTGATTCCAGAGGGGCAGACAGGTGCCGTCACTTCATCATCGAGGAGGAAAGCGAAGTGTCCGGACTGAACAGGCAGTATGTCATTGCTGGTGAGCAGAGCAGGCATTGCAGTCTGGAAGAGCTGATCAGCTACTACACTCGCAATCCAGTGGGGCCCTTCAGTGAAACACTCACTGTGCCCTGTGTGCAGGTACGGTTAATATAGTCTTGCATTTGTAGTTTTTAAGGCTTCTCCTCTCAGTTCCATTGATGAGTCATTCTGTGATTTTGCTTTCTGAAGTTAACAGACGTTAGTCCATCTGTTTCTCTGAATCGTTTATTATCCCCATTGTTAGGACCTGCAGGACAGTGTTACTGCTGCGCTGAAAATGATCCAGGACCTAAATAATACCAGCTCACTGAAACCATGTTGGGGGGTGGAGGGGTAACAAATGATGCAGAAAAACAGATGCGCTACAGTTTTTAACTACAAAGAGCACGTAGATGGTCAGTTAAGCTGATAAAATAGACAATGAGCACAGATTCAAGGGAGCGTGCAAGTGCATATCTTTAAAGTGTTTTCACCCATGCCATGTGCCACCCATTTTTTCATGTAAGATGAGTTTACTGGATACATGGGTGTTAACAAAACAGAGGACATCCCTTCAAGCCCTCAGTTGATATATCTTTGGGGTCTATTCTCCACAAGATATCTTTACAGAACTGCATAATGGAACACACCTTTCCCCACAATTTTATTCATTTTAAATTGATGGAGTAAAACTGGTAACCGTTCATTAACCTTCTTGATGCAGCTTTTATCAAATCTTTGTCTTTTTAAGATACGTCTTCCATATATTCTAGCTTGTTTCTCCAGAATTGTGGCTACTAATTACATTTTGCAGCAAATACTATTAAAGCACCCATATCATGGAAATGTTCATACATTCGCTTGCGTTTTTGAAAAATAAATAAGTCTGATGTGAAATTGTCATTTTGTTAAGCTTTCAAAATACACGGTTCATTCCACAGGTCTTTTGGTCTTTAAATGAAACCTAACCTGCTAAAATAGTTTATTTTAAAAGGAACGAATGTCATGACATTATAAAAACCATTTGACAAGAGGTTGTTTAAATAAGTCAGCTTATTTTTGTTTAATTTTATGGAAAGAAGAGATGTTGGAAAATTATCATACAAATGGTCTTTGTTCTGTAAACCACACAAACTTCATAAGTGGAGCTCAAAGAAAACAATGAAATGTGAGGATAATAATGTTTCAAACCAATTGTATTATTGTATGTAATCATGGTTTAAGACAATAAGAGCTGGATTATTTATTGACCCAAAAGTATATACCACAGGACTCACAGTCATAGACATGACATTTGCTTTTGTTGAGGAACTGAACTCTTTTGACAATGTTCTCCCTCTTCCAGTCCAGCAGCACTGATGAAATAGCGAAGCTGGGAGTGGCGAGTGAAGTAGGAAGATCAGATGAAAGTGGGCAGATGGCAGAATGTCCTACACAGTCTGTCCCAGTGTGCCCTGCTACAGGATCTGCAAGTCAAGTCGCTGTCGTTTCCTCCGATTCTGCACAGTACGCCGTGGTGAGGAAGGCCCTGAAGAAGTCTCATTCTCTCTCTGAGTGCCCGAGATCCTCTGACACAATGCATTCCGGCCAAGAGGTAAAAATATTTAACTTAAACAGAACCATTATCCACAACTATATGACCAAATATTCCTTACTGCTCATGGTAAAAATGTTATAGACAGACTACCAGCAGGTATCCTTTGCTGTTGTTAACTTAAAAGCTATGCAGACAATAGCTCCTTGCAATGATGAATGTATTTAACAGAGCTTATATATGTAACATTGCAAAAACAGTGAATTCATATTGTTGCTTGTTTCTCCAGAAAAATGGAAACCTGTAAAAAAATGAAAAAAAAAAACATTTTTGCTCCATTACTACTGGTCATAAACCGTTGACAGTGTAAATGGCTGGTCTTTTCAAAAAATAAAAGATAAATAAGGAAATGCAATATTTTGTTTAGGTAGTATTAATATGGAAACAATATTTTTCGACAAAGCAACAGTCAGCACAATTCCTACTGAAACCTAGAAACATTTTTTCTTAGTTTGATTCATTAGATGTAAAAGAAATCCATTCTTTTTGAGTCACTGACACTGACCAGTTCCTAAAGTTTTTACTAATTTAACACACTTGATTCATTTCATCAGGACTTCTAAAGCATCTGTATGTGACAATCAGCTTCAGCAAAACTGCAATGAATCCAAACACATGAAGAATAATTTCTACAGACATCTAGTGAAACCTCTACATGTATATTGTATCATGATTATTAGTTTTTATTATTATTTATACAGCCACCCTGTTTGCCGATTGACAAACGAGAGCTTTCCGTGAGCAATGCAGGGGACCTGGCCCAGCCTACGGATGCTCCCTATGCTCGGGTCAACAAACCGTCCCGGGCCATACAGCGAAATCCCTCCTTCACCGACCCTGACCCTGACCCCAGCTTACTAGGAGCAGCAGCATCTGTTGGTTCTTTTCCCAGCGCTGCAAGCATAGCAGAACAGAAATATTGGCAACTAGAACCTCTGCACACTTATGAGGAGACCCCCCACACACGCACCTGTGATGAGGAGATCGACTTCTACGCTATGGGGAGGCGCAGAGAAATGGCAATGGATGCAGGTGAAATGTAGAAGGTTTTAAATTGGTTGGAAACAGGAGCTAAACTGAAAGAATAAAACTAGGATAACGTTCAAATTCACCTTTATATCACTAATGACACAGGTCATATTAAACAGTTTTTCTTATTAATAGGCTTCACTTGGCTAGTGGGTAGAAATCGGAAATGACTAAAGTTGGATACATATTTTATTACATGATGCCACCAACACTGGCAGCCTATATCTTTTTCATTCTAGAAAACTAAGAAAATATTTTGCGTAGTGGCCTAGTGATGAGGGAGTTGCCCCTGTAACCAGAAGGTTGTGAGTTCAAATCCCACTACTGCTCGAATCCAGACTTATGTACCTTTGAGGTACCGTCCCCACACACTGCTCCCTGACTGCCCCCATTGGTGGCAGCCCACAGCTTCACTTGGTGAAAGGGTTTAACACAAAGAAAGAATTTCACATTGTTCACACTCTGTGGTGTGTTCACGTGTGGCTAGAAGGGGCCACTTTACTTTCGCCCAATGGCCCAAACATTTTTTTATACCGTTATATACTGTTTGAGTTTAGGCAGGTATGTTCAGTCTGTACATAATCCGACATTATTGCAGCTGATTTTAACTTTTTTTTTAACAACCTCATGTGTCATCTCTCTAGGAGACCTTTCTGGCAGTCATCTTTACTCAGAGGTCAACATTAAAGGCACCAGAGATGACCCGATGAGTGCACCAGCTCCTCCTGCAATCAGGGCACCCTCCACAGTTAACCTCCCCCCTTCATCCACAAGGCTCACCCCAAGCTTGCCCTTAAGACCACCTCCTAGACATGCAGCCTTCCGACCTGACAGCAGTGCACAGGTATGACGGCGTTTCAAACACATACAGCCAGCTCCCCTAGAAACAATAGTTCATTTGTAAACCTGATTAAAAAAGGTTTTAAAAATATCTATTTAATTTGTGGCTAATTAACTCAGTCTGACACAGAACATATTTTAATGTGTTTTTTTAACACATTAAAAAAATGGTCACTTATCATAAAATAGGTCTTATAAAAATGTTTGACAATTATTGTCACTTAATTTAATACCATGTTCAGCTTTTAACAGTAACAAGTTATCTTTGCTTTTTGAGATTGGAGAGTACAGCGCAAGTCATTTCTGCATTCAGTAAACCTTTTTAGTGTAAACATATTTTTTGGAAGATCAGTGCCAAACATTTCCACGTTGTTAAAGAAGCCAGACATTGATGGAGAGAAGAATATGTAAATTAATTTGAATTCTGAGATCAACCCTATAGAAATTTGATCGTCACCTCATATTTGTACCCCAGCAAAATAGGAAGTCATGAACATAAGAGTTCCTGAATACTCCGCATGCTACATTTTGTTTCAAGGGATTTTCTAAATTCTTGTTCTAAAAAAATGCACTAAATCTACCTTAACTTACATTTTAATTTTTTTTCTCTTAAAGTGGATTTTACTCAGCTTTCCAGTGGTTGCCGGTGATTATAGAACTGACCGTATAAACAGTTTGTTGTAATACAAAACGATCTTATATTAAACTATTTCAAGTAGAACTGAATCATTCTAGTAGAACTCATGCTCTAATTAGGACAAGGACTAGGCTTTAGACAAACTGATCTGTGCAATTCATTTAAAAACAATGACGATGTTCACTTTCTATTTCTTTCTCAGAATTTTGGTAACCACTTGGAGCCTCCGCAGCCTGTGAACTCGGACTTCTCTATATATGAGCAGATCCCAGAGAGACCTAACTCCAGACCTCCTCTGCCACCTCCTAACCCTAAACGTTAAGACAAGATCATGTACCAGAAGTCCCAGCATATGGTGGATGAACATATTCTGTGTATGAAGCATTTAAAGCTTTTAAGTATTTCAACATTGTATAGCATACATTTCAGTTTTGGGTGAGACCTACTGCGCACACATCCTGACCAATCATCAATGTTCTATACTAATTATCAGCATTAAGGGTTTGTAACATTGGGGAATTAAATGTTATCCAAATAAACATTCAACAAAACATCAACTTGATGTTACTTTCCCCCATATAAAGCTGTTTGCCAATTTCACCTAAACTTGTCATAACATGCGTTTCAATTGTTCCCCTTTATGAAAGCTCACAGCTAATGGAGCATTCTGTATCAAGATGAAAATAATCTATCCAGAGCTTATAAATGAGAATCATTAAACATTCTAAATGCTACTGCATAGCTTGGAACTTTACACTTGTATATTTAGGATTCTAAGGTTAATCAAGACCTGTAAAGCGTTTGACTCAACAGTGTCTTTGATGCTAAAAAAAGTAGTAATGTGAGGCTTTCCTGTCTTCACTGCCGTTTACTCAACAGCCATCTATCTATCCAACTTATCTAACCTGAAAAACAATCATTTTCATATTTAAACATGTACAAATATTACATAGAGTATTTCGAATTGTGTTTCTTTTTGTCTTCCCAATTAAATATATTACTTGAAGAATAAATGAGGAACCAGTCACTGAACATTTGCGACATTTGGCTGACGCTCTTATCCAGAGCGACGTACATCAGTGCTAAAGTCGTCCACAACTGTTCATTAAACCTGTACAGAAGCTTAAATCCATGTCTACTATTTAACCGAAATACTGCACGTTTGGTGAACGATTACTTGAAACATTTCAATAAAAAAAAGAAAGACAAAAAATAAAAGAAAATGAACATTTTGTTGTAAAACCCACTTGTTTATTTTTACTGGTAATCTCAGATCACCAAGAATGAAGATGGAAAAAATTACTCTCATTTTGTCTTTCAACAATTAATTACAACAAAAAAAAAGAGAACCATATAGCCATATAGCTGGTGGCAGCCTGGATTGGTTGTAAAGGTCAGTCATTAAGACTTGCCAAATGTATCAGTCCACTATTACCACACTCAAAAAAAAAAAAATCTTTTCAGACCCGCCCAAAACTGGCATGTCTGTTTTACCCCAATATGGGTAATAAAATTATTGAAAATTGCTCCCTCCAAAATAAGCCCTCTATGTTCTTCAACCCCCCTTCTGAGCCCACAACCTGTTTTTAGTTCAAACACCCATTTTGTCACTCATTTCCCCTTCAGTTCTTCTTGCTCTTGGGTGAATCGTATTTCCTCTTGCTGGAGTACCAGAGGAGCAGAGGGATGCCGATGGAGGGCAGAGTCATCACACCAAACGCAGCCCAGTCCAGCTGTGGAAACAGACACAGAACTGAGACTCATTCTCTTTCCGAAATATGTTTCTTGTAACAGGTGTACATTTCTACTGAAGGAAAAGTCAACATCAAAAGATCATTATCTTTGAGGTCCATAACAATTTAAAGTCAACTTGAAATGAAAATGGAGCTTTAACATTCTAGCCCATGTTCCTGATTTTACTAAACCATACAATACTATTACTATTAGAACTAAACCTTAAGGTCAGCCTTAAAGTTCTTAAACCTTTCCTGGTCATTTTAAGTGTAGTGACTTTTGGCCACCTCAAAAAATGAACAACCCCTTACTTCATTGAACATCGTCTCAGCAAGCTCAGCTCTCCTTAACACCACTTTTCACAATAAGTCATAGTATGGAAAGAAATGTTTTACAAGTCAATTACTTTGGCCAATGATATTACAGAAGATATTACATCATCAATTTACTATGTGGAGTGAATTCAATGTTTTGATGGAACCAGTCCTGATCGAAAAAGACCACAAGAGTTACCAATGAGTTTTGTTGTGTGGTTTCGTGCACATTAATGTGAGACACTTACATAATGGGGGGAGAAACGCCTGTCAAACTCCCTCTGGGCCAGAATACCTCCTTGACCAGGAGCACTGGTGTAGCCAACCTGAGAAAATGAGAGTAGAATATTTATCTCTACCACTGAACAAGATTACATTTACATCATAGACTAATATTTGAAAACTATGACTGAGGTTATTAAGCAAAAACAACCACCTAACAAGTCACAGCAACACCTAGTCCAAAACAGCCATCACCACCTGAGTGGTCTAAAATGGCAAAGTTCATATTTTGGTAGCATCAAAACAAAACATCTTCATTTTTGTCACTACACAATTACAAAACCAGTCTTTATCTTGTGTGAAAATGTTCACAATTAAAAGACATTACTTGAGGGTAGAAAAAACTTCCATTATAAGTTACAAATGGTTTTTCCTTAAAAAAAACATACTATTTTGGATATCTTATGACTTGTTAAGCAATAACTTTTTAGAAGTAGTACTCACCACAACCTGTCCTCCCTCTTGGGCCAGATAGCTGACAGTGGCTGAAGTGAAGTTGAAGTAGCCAGCCTTCAGGGGACGCAGCACTACAGTATGAGACACGTTACTGGCACTAGTGGGAGAGAAGTTAGGGAACATGACCAATCATTGATAGACTTACAGTTTGATAGCCCAATCCAATAGAGTCACTAAACACCATGAAAGGCTAGTGATATGTTTGAGATAACATACAAACAAGGTGTCATTAACTCATCAGTTGACTAAAAAAAGTCAAACAGTGATATTGATTTTCAAAGAAACAGAAGTGCCTGGACATACACATTCAATTAAAAAAGGCAACTGTACTACATTAACTCAGAAGTATACAATGTCTTCTAAAATACACACATTTGAGTAGCTTCTAGTTTTAGCAGCAGCAAAGCATTAACTGGCAAAGTGTGAATAGTAGTGTACAAAAGAAACCTAAAAAAGCCCTTCTTGATAAAAGGATACGGGGCAATGCGGTCCCATTTAACATTCAGCATTCCAGAGACAATGCCAAAATCCTCAGGAGGGAAGGAGTCATCAGAGAGTTCCACTTCAAGAGCAGCACTGGGGGTGGAGGGGCAAGAAAATCTGTGTTACACAGGCTTAACCACAACTAGTCAAAGTCAAAAGTCAAAGTAGGCATATACAGAGAAAAAAATGGCAAAGCTCAGGTTCCCCAGTGAACGCGTGATAAACATCTCTTGTATATTAAACATATGCTCAGATTAGCTGCCAGATTATAATGCTTGACATCGTCAAAACATACATAAGCACTGTGTATATGACCACAACATGGCCCTGTACTGAACCAACATAAACATGCGGAAACCAGTACCTGGTGCCCACATTGTAGATGTTGTATTGAAGGGTGAGATCTCTGCCCTCTACAGCATAGCGGTTCAGAAGGGATTTGGAGGCTAGCAGGCGAGCCCCTTCCTCTCCAGCCACCAGAGCCAGCACAGCAGTGAGAGCAAAGAAGTACAGAGTCCTCATCTGTGGGAGGAAAACAAACAGCAAGTAACAAAATGGAAAATAGTACTGTTTGGTAACATGGGATAATTTCTGCATATTTAAACTATTAAGATGTAAACAAAAGCATCTGTAGTGGTCTGATAAATTAGAGTTAGAATTGAATGACCTTAGTGACAAAACAAGATATCTGAAGTGAGCTCGTGTTTAAACCTAGACCCCCAGATTTTCCACTACTATACCAGATCAGCATCACACCCGTATGACTGAATTAGGCTGAAGATCTGAAACTGAATGATGGGCTAGCTTTGACTAGCCACAACGCACACTTTGTCAGATATGAGCAACTACAGCATAAAAACAACAAGAATCATTTAGAGCTAATGTTAATACAAGAGACACATATTGCTCCCCGTTCTATTTATGAGCTAGTTAGCTAAGCAAGAGAGATCTATACACAACACAAAAAATTAAAAATGAAGCTAGGCATGTTAAATCAAGCAGCTATCTGGTGGACAACGGCTAAAGACGAGTCGTTAATTACTTTAGTTTAACAAAAACGTTTAACAAAACGTATTTACTAAACACACAGAAATGTGTAAAGTCTTCCATATAACAGTACCTAAATACAGATACTAAATGTTTAGTCTGAGAGACACTAAATACGAACACAGCCGGGAGCTCTTACGTGTACTTCAGCCTGGCACTGCATGAATGAACCAAGTTAACTTAGAAAACAGCCGTTACAAACGAAGCCTGGCGCACTGCAGTCAAACAGTGCATTCAAAAAACATATAGTTTGCAATAGCTTGACAACAAAATAGTCAATATTCTACATCTCTGCATAAAAAAGAAAGCAGACAGTTCAGTCACCTTCTCCCTGGTCCTCGTCCTGAAGGAGTGAAGGATGTGCCACGCATGCGCACTTGATTTCATTGGTTTGCAGACGTGTCCCCAATTCGAGCGGCCCAGAGACCCCTCACACTGCCCCCTGCTGCTGAGGAGACTGAGACACAGCAGCAGCATAGCCTGCGTTTCACTGGACTAATATATATTATTTTTCTTACAGTGGTCTTTGATAAACAACGCGATACAGAAAATATGTATTGTAAAATAAAGTACACACACATAAAAACATACATCAGAATTAGGGCAAAAAAATAGGCAGTTTTCTTCAGCTCCTGTGCTACTGTTATAGATAATTCCTTTTGCTATCCTTTTCTGGCTAATTGCTTGCTATAATTAAAATCATGTTTCCAATTATTTAACATTGAAATTTATTTAAAAAATTATTTTCAGATTTCTGTTCACCAATGTTCAATGGTTCAAATGTTTTATAGGAGGCATTAAAATGCTTTGTTTAAATAAATTCTTTAAAAAAGAAAACATGTTGGAATGGACTAGTCAGCATCAGAAAAACATTAAACACTATAAAGGCTAAGTTTTTACTTATCACATGTGATATCGCCATCGCAACACTCAACAACATTGTCGAATATAGCATGTTTTCCTAACGTCGTGCAGCCCTAATCAGAATCAGAAATTGCTTATGTAATTTCTGCGAAGACAGACACAAGATGATATAAAATATAAAGTCTAAATTAAATCTAAATACAAACCTCATAATGAAATACACTATTCTATATACATAAATACTGGGTACAAACACTGTTGAGTAAACACTACCAAAACAAATGGTACTTTGAAGTACATTATTGCACTTAGTAGAGATCAGTAATAATACTGAGTAATAAAAGGTAATATTGACAGTACAGATATTGCACATGTAAGACTATTGCACGCAAGAAATTGCACATAAGATTATTGCCCAATAACAATATGGCACAATATTGCACATTGTAGCAAAAATAATGATAGTTATTTAAACCCAGTCAATAATGGCGAGACCCACGTTGTAAGTGGCCAGGACCGCCACTTACAACGCGGGTCTTGCCACCAGCGATATGAGTGCCTATGTTGGCCTACAACCCCTCTAGCCAACAGGATCCCTGGTTCGGAGATTCGGTTCTGGATTATTCACAACACTTCACT
>JBBPDE010000140.1:5027919-5040692 GCA_037974605.1 Nannopetersius ansorgii
TGTGTGTGTGTGTGTGTGTGTGTGTGTGTATGTGTGTGTGTGTGTGTGTGTGTGTGTGTGTGTGTGTGTGTGTGTGTTTTGTGACTTCACATTCCCCAGAACTGTTCCTGAACTTTATTTTGGCCCAAGCTAAAATATAGCATTATATCACATGACGTCCGTAATCTTATTACCACCTTTATTGCCCATTCCTCTGTATTATCCAGAAAATTTGACATTCTGTTGATATTCTACTGAGAACAGAATTGTACATATTTTATACTCAGTTACAAATTGGGGAATGGGGGTTGGACTTGTGCAATTTTTTCAGCAAATAATTAAAAATGTGTATGGTAGTTGTCAGGTTGCCTACCTCTAGATTGAAACCTCACATTTGAATATTTTGATTATACAGTTATCTACTACTGCATTATTCTTGATTTATCTGAAACATCCTAATTCATCTTCCTGCAAATTATTAACAATACACAGAGCTAACAGAAACATTTGATTTATTTTTCTGCAATGAAGTTTATTTTATTAACACTGTGTAGAGCTGGTGCTTTAGATGTTCTGGCATTTACATGTGCAGTGCACATACATGTGTGCATGTACCTTTTGATTCACTTAACGGGGTCTTGATAATCTCTTGTTTAGCCAAATGTGTTGTACACTTTACGCAAATCAGCTGTAGAAGAGGCAGAATCTGTGTGCCAGTGTATATACGTATGCTAGTGTAGGTTTGGGTGTACTGTGACGAGTACATTATGTTAGCAGAGCTTGACCTGTCATTATGATTTAACTTTGTATTTGCGGTAATTGGCATGATATCATCTAACAAAAAAAGAGGAAAACGTGCAGGATCGCATGCAGGCACACACGCGCACACACGCACACACTCACATACACATACACCTATACACACACACACACGTCCAAAGGGTTACGTCAAAATGAGCTCATGCTAAGGTCTTCTGTATAATCAACACATTGTACTTGGATTTATTGTACTGAGATGTTACAGTGTTTTCCGTTACTGTATAATCCATTGTTCAGCTCTGAGGAACAGAACTAAAAGAATAAACCAGTAAGCATATTGTCTCTATTGCTTGTATTAGTCTTGCCACTAAACTGCTTGCACTGTGCAAAGATGAAGGAAACATCAAACTCTTTTTTTCTCTTTTTTGACAGAATTTCTTCCCAGAGCAGATGGTAGCTTGGTGTCAGGAGTCCAATGACACAATCCCACCATCTCAGCTACTCCAGGTAACATACCGCCCTTGTACATTTTATCACTGTCGGAACAAAATCTTCTATCTCTATGATTTTTTACCTACTTGTGTAATATTACAGTTTTGATGATATAACATTCTCGAGCCCAACTGAAGCTGTCATTAATACCCATTGTGATCTTAGTGAGAAACTCTCCAGTAATATCAGAATGATCAATGGTCACCCTATATGTTTATTAACACAGTGCTTTACTTACTCATATCTCTGTCAGTTGTTGAATATGACCATAAACAGTAGATTTCCAGTTAGGAAATTGGTTTGCAAGCATTTTTTGGTACTTCGTGGTAAGTCATCAACAAATTATGAATATATGTCCACGGTTTGGTTAACCAGTATGTTTACGGCAGTTTTTGATTGGTTTAGTAATCATGTATCTGCAGGCTACACGAAAAGAAAGGTGACTTGCATACATTTCAGCACACATAAATACAGAATATTAAATTAAATTTAAACCAGCAACGTGTTTTCTATTTGTGAAATGGCCTCATAGCTTTGTTGCCCCTATATGATGCAGAAAGAAACTGACATAGATATACTGAATGTTACTGTAAGATACCTATGCCTCTAAATAATGAAAAACTTTGTAAGGATGTATTGATTTTTTGAAGTTGTATTGAAGTTGTCTCACTCCTAATCGTCAGTGCATTATGAGTACAGAACAGTCTGGTGTGCATTGTGAAATATGACTCAGCTGAGAAGCCCTTAGTCTGTGACACAGCAAATGTAGGCCACCTCCCACCTCACAGTCAAACTATATTACTTTTGGCAATTGTTGCCTGTTACTCTATTTGCTGTGTGCATCGCGCGCGAGCGCATGTGTGTGTATGTATGTGTTTGATGTTTTCACATCTCTATGAGATATGGCTGCATGCCAGTGCGTGTGAGAGAAGGAAAGAGAGAGAGAAAGAAAGAGTATAGAGGCCACCTTGTGGAGGAACCAAAACCATACCAACTAAATAACTCCAGCTCTCCTCTCCCGTGTAGAATTTCTTGAATTCCAGCCGTTGCCCGGAGATCCAGGGCTTCCTCTACATGAAGGACATGGGCCGCAAGTCCTGGAAGAAGCTTTACATGTTCCTACGCCGCTCCGGTCTCTACTGCTCTACTAAAGGAACATCCAAGGCAAGCTGAGCCTTTGGCTATATTTATCTGCTTTCACAAAAAGTCATTTCTGAAGTGGTTTTGTTGTGACATGCTGATAGGATGTGTGCAAAAAAAGAAAGAAAAGAAAAAAAAGGAAAACTGCACGGTTTGCTGAATGTGGTCCAATCTGGAACTGATTATAAATATTTGGGCATTAAGGGAAAGATCAGATATGGGTTGGATGCACATTAGATATGTGAAATGAAAGTAAAGTTTGATTCCCATCTTAGATGTAGTCTTTCAGCTGTGCAAACACCCAGTTACTGCAGTACTACAAATGAACTTAATGTCACTGGACCTGAACAGTTTGCGTATGTTCTCATCAGTTCAGTGGAGTATTATCACATAATCACTGTGACAGTTTGTTAATCAGCCGATCCTCATGTGAGACATAATAACAGGTTGATTGTGTAAATGTTCTAATGATGTTGTATTTGGGTTGTGCTTAGGAACCCAGGCATTTGCAGTTACTGTCTGACCTAGAGGAGAGCAACATATTCACGGTGACAGCAGGCAGGAAGATGTATAACGCCCCCACAGATTACCAGTTCTGCATTAAGGTAACACAAAAGCTTTGTGATGGTACAGAGTAACGTGACATTCGGTTAACTCCCTTAAACATGCTTCTCGTCATTTTTGATTATGGAGCAACATGCATTGTCACTGGAAAGTACTCCTGTAGTCATTTTTAAGTGTGAGATATGTTATGCAAAGCTGACCAAATATTTTCTACCTGCTTATTAATCAAATGTGTTAACCTCACGTATAAAAGAACATCTTGTGAACTCCCATGACACTAATTCTTGTTATACTTTTAGATAAAGCTGTCTTGGCTTTTGATGTTTTTACACTAAGACACACACTGAAACATTTCTTTCATGCTATTTTTCAGGCTCTGCATCATTCACACCAGGATGCTTGCACTCACATTTGCTATTCCAGTTTCATTAAACAGGATGTGACAACCTGTTTTTAGACAGATCTCACAGATCTAGACAAAAAAGCAAATAAAAGTAAAACTGGCATTTTCTGCTTGTCTGTGGTGGAGAAACCTTACTTAGTACACTGTATTGAACAAATTCACGCTTAAGGGCATTTAGTTTTAATAGGATCATATTTTTAGAAAACATTTTGAGATGTCATTATTAGTTTATGTGAAGAAATGAATTAATTGAATTACTGATTTCATTTGTTGATTGTCCACAGCCCAGTAAGGGCAGGACAGAGGTGAAGGAGTTGAAGATGCTGTGTGCTGATGATGAGCAGAGCAGAACGTGCTGGATGACCGCCTTCAGAGTGCTTAAGGTACACACACAGACACAAACACACACACACACAAACACATCCACACACCAATCAGATCGTTTTTAGCTTTCTTAAGAGCAAGCATCATGGGTGCTCTTGAGTGGCTCCTCTATCTATCTATCTAATTTCACTCTCAGCTCCAGCTATTGGTGTCCTCGGTTCCTAATTGTTTTCAGATTGGTAATAAAAGAAGAGATAATGTAACACAGTGGTAAACATGCCTCTGTCACAACTTTTTAAAAAGTAGTTGTTGGCATCACATTCAAAAAGAAGCACATATTTTCACCAAAACTTTTCCCAAACTACTACTTTGTTTTATTGTCAATTAAATATGGGTTTACGTGACTAGTAAATTATTGTATTCTGTTGTTCTTGGCATTTTCCAGCATCACAATTTTGGAAAAGTGTTTGTTGTTAAATAGTTTAAGCATCTTTATTTTCCTAATAACATATTATTTACACGCAGTCTGTTGAATATGCTGGATTTTGCAGTTTCTGAAGAGCTGCAGAAGCTGCAAAACATATATTACATTATTGCTCACAGATTCTTAGAAAAATAATTCCTTTTTAAATGTTTTGTGTAGTATGGAATTCTGCTCTACCAGAATTACAAGATCCCTCACCAGAGAAAATCACCTATCTCCAACTTCACTGCACCAGTGGTAAGAGTTCCACTTTTTCTATCATTTTTTAAAATAGTGTGTGCGTGCGTGTATGGATGTGTGCTTTTGCTCTAATAAGCTGTCCTGATTGCTAAATGTTGTCTCTTCATACATAAGTTTGCCCTAGTATTGTCCAAAGCTGATTTTAAATATTAGCTCATCTGGTCACACAGTGATGCAGGCTGCCATGCAAACATTCACTCGCACACTGCTACACTAATGAAGTGCAGAGATGTAGATTCCTTCATGCCTTTCTGCGTCATGAGCTTTTCAATAAGGTGGCATGACTGACTACCACAAAGGCCAATATCAATAACCCATAATGAATGTAAGCTTGCTTGAGTTTAAGGGGATAAGGGGTTAAATTTTGTTGCTAACATGGCTGAGGCTGTTGTTGCTTAGAGACTTCTACCCAACAAAATGGAAGCTACAAAGTGAATAAACACTGATGCATAATTGTTTTCAGTTTCTTGCTACAATATGTCAAATTTAAGGTGAATCTCAAGAAAATTAGTAATTACTAACATATTAAGTATATTAAGATGAAAAGATGACAAGAAGAGTAAACATATGTACATAATGCTGCCAAAAACAGAGAGTGAAAAAAACAACTATGAACCATTTGTAAAGGGTTTTTCCTGTGCTGGACATATGATTATAGTGAGTTTAGAGAAATTGCAACACCCACCATTAACGACTACACATAAGAAAAAATAAGACAGTATGGGTTTGATTCTAATTATTGCATAGACTTTCATTATTTGAACTAAACAATAATGCATCTGTATGTCAGGCACACTAAGGTTTTGTAATAATATCGATATTTCTTTGTAGCGGAGCGTGTCAGAGAATTCTTTGGTTGCTATGGACTTCTCGGGGAGGACTGGCCGTGTGATTGACAATCCTGAGGAGGCAATGAGTGCAGCGATGGAGGAAGGACACACCTGGAGAGTGAGTTGTATACACACATACACAGACATGCACAATCAATGTCTTTTTCCCCATATATATAATACACTGATTTCCCCCTGTAGAAGCGGAGTCAGAGAATGAATGTATTGGGAAACCCTAGTCCTCTGCATCCCTCCTCTTTAAGTTCAGGTAGGCACAGCCTTTAGCATACGCTAGTCATCTTACTGTCAGAATATTGTTAGAACAAAAGCCTTTGTGCTTAGAAATTGTAAACCCTAAGGCTGTGTACAGGTAATGTATTTTTGTTCATTAACAATAAAACTGCCATCTTTTTTTTATTGTTCCTAGTGATCCACCGTACACAACTGTGGTTCCATGGCCGCATTGTGAGAGAGGAGTCTCACCGTATGATCATGCAGCAAGGTCAAGTCGATGGGTAGGCTATTTGTATTACGCACAAACCAATGCGTTCTTCTCAGAACATATGCCCAGAAAAGTCAGGTTGTTAAAGGTCCTGTTTTTTGTTTAAAGGTTGTTCCTTCTGCGGGATAGTCAGAGCAATCCGAAGGCTTTTGTTCTCACACTGTGCCATCATCAGAAGATCAGACACTTCCAGATCTTACCTGTGAGTTTTTGAACTATAACCTCCCTGTCTAACCATATATACAATTTAGACTGACCACTAAGTCAGTCTAAATTGAGCTGCTAGTTTTCGTTGGCTATTATCAATTTCAAAGAGTGAATTACAATCTGTACCTGTAAACCTACAAAGTGTACAAATAAGGTAAGCATGTCCAATAAAGTGGATAATGGGTGTAGGTTTCAAATAAGCAGCTCACTTTGACATCTTAAAAAGAAATTCCGAACAAGAGATATTTCAGCCTGGAAAGGGTTAAAAAGGCATTGAGACTTTAACAAACCACAGTAGAAGCCATTATCTCCAAATGGAGAAAACTGTAAACAGTGTTGCCTCTTAAAAGAAAACATCAGAGTGATCACCGGGTGTGTGATTGCTCTGGGGCATTGGAAGGAACCTTTTTTCCAAGGTGTCAAGGTGATGTTGGGGGGCATCAGTGCATTCAGTAATTTTACCAGAAAGAAGCTGTTGCAGAGTCTGGTGTTGCAGTGGACGGCAGGATGGTGAAAAGCCCATTAGATGGATGGGAGGCATCATCCACAATGCATAAGTGCCAAGCTTTTGAAATCTGAGCTGTAATGCTTTTTACCATTGATGGACAAGGTAGAGAATGATAATATGCAGACACGGATATTCAGAAATTGTAAACCTATCTGGTGCACCTACAGCAGTGAAAGTGTTTGGTACAGGTAGCTAAGTAAGTTATAAATGTAACGAATCTAATAAATGTAATAAACAGACAATTTAGTGCATAATAATAATAATAATAATAACGAGGTAAAACAATGAGTAAATATATATAAATTGGTCTCCACTCAGTGAAATCTATTTGTGTCTTTTTCTCATCCTCTTTACTTTGTCTTTCTCATTGCTGTTATCAGTATGAAGAGGACGGTCAGATTTTCTTCAGCCTTGATGATGGCTCCACCAAGTTCACAGACCTGATCCACCTGGTGGAGTTCTACCAGCTTAACAGAGGAGTTTTGCCCTGCAAACTCAAACACCCCTGCACCATGGTGGCCTTATGACCCCTCGTCCACTTGTGATCCAATGAATTAACAACACACAAACATATCTCTATATACACATTTTTGGCCCTCGCCCTCATCCGTGATAAGCTGACACATACCTCACACCTGGAGGATGCTTTCTGTTTCTTTATGTATTGACTCTGGGATCGACCGCTGGGAATGATCTTCTGACAAGCACACACTCACTGGAGGCCCCGCTCCTTCCAGTTTCTATGACGCTTTGGTCCTCGTTTTTAAGACAATGTCACCATCCATTTGAAGAACTCAACGCCATTGTTCAGTACTCTCTAAGAGACACATCCACAGTTGCAAAAACAATACATTGTATCATATCAGGACACCTCTCTGTGTGGTGTGTCTTGTAAAGTTACTTGATTACATTTGGTTTGTAGTTGTGGTAGTGTTTTCATACCTAAATGTTTTGCACTTTCAAGCTGAAAACTGGTTCCCCACTTTATTGATGCAATTTTGTCCATCCCTGCAGTCTTGCACTCCCTTCTGTTTCACCTCCTCCCTTGGTGATCTCTCTTTGAGAAGCCATTGTTTGTTTATTGAGTGAAAGCACATAACTTTACAGAGCCTTTAATGCCTGACAGGTGAAATGCTAGCAAAGTTATGGATCTGACACACAGTGATCGTCTAATTAGCTTCATTGTGCTGAGTACAAGTAGTTCTTCACCCAGTTCTCTTTGCCTTAAGAGAGAATGGAGAACTGAGGGCAAAGGGCAAGACTGCAGCAACTCAGTTCTTTAAGTCAGAAGGCTGAGACTCATGGTCAATGAATAGAAGGTCAAATGCACTTGACTGGAACAATTAGGATTTGAACCCTGGTTAAAATGCATCACTTCGTCATGGAGGAGTCAGGAGTATAAAATGGTTTACTTTTAGTTGAAGTGCAATATTGTCAAAGCCCAGAAGGGGCCACAGAAACTTGATTAAGGCCAGATGTGGCCATAAAAAAGAAAAAACTTGACCCATGTTCAACTTCTTGAGACTGACTACCCAGAGCACAATTACTGAGATTAATGATTTACCCTTCCTCTAAATATGTAGCAAGTCTTTCTTTTATTTTTGTAGAATCTTGGTTATCAGTATTTTCCAACAGCAGTCCTGGAGGTCCACCAACTTTGTAACAGTTTCCTCTGCTCCAATACACCTGATTGAGATTGAGACACCTAAGGTGGCACAGTTTTATAAATTGTCATTATTGGAATGTTGCCTCTGCAGTACATATGTGCTTCATTCAGATTATTTAATGTGGATGATTTGATAAATCTATTGAATGTCATTACGTTGGGTCAGAACAATGTAGGCCAGTCTTTAACCATTTTACATCAAAGACTGTCCAGTGTTTTTAAATACATCACAAGACATTTTTCTAGAGCTGGCCCAACCAGCATTTTTAAAGTGAAAAGTGAATGTGACCATTCTGTAAAACGAGAGCACACCATAGCAAGCAGTGTGAACAGCACGAAATTCTTCCTCTGCATTTGACAGAGCCCATATGCTTATATTTTGATCAGTATTTCGGTTAACACCGGCTGCACTGAAAATGTGTGTAATGCCTGTCAAAGCACAACCCCTCTTGAACTGCCATGTTTTAATCACTTGCAGGTGGCAGAGTGTGGTGAACTTCATAGAGATCCAGTCAAAACACACTTCCACTTTCTATTGCAATTGAACCTATAGCTAAAATAATAATTTACTAAGCTATAGCCTAGCTGTAGCAGAGCAGCTCACACACTGTGCTAGCTTTGCGTTGAGGCTGTTCTTCTGTACAGCAGCAACATCTGCAATTTAGTTTTGTCACAATAAACATCTACTGTCAATTTTTTTACTTACACTAAAACTGAAAAGAAATGGAGAAAAAAAGAACTGATATTACCCTCTGAAGTCAGGGTCTGGGTAGTCAGGGTTGGACACAGAGTTGATTGCCATGTGGAAAGCGGTGCAGTTTAAAGCAAAGCGGCATGGATGCCTGGCATTAATTTACCAGCCATTTTTAATACATTCCATACATTAACAATTATTGTTCTATTTAGAGGCCTTTTGGCAGTGAAATTTACCATAGTATGGCTGAATACAGGACAGAGTTTCAGAATGCCTAACAGAGAATTTCCAATTTACAAATAATGCGTAATTTTTTTAGGCGGACACTTTTTTGCTACCCAGAGTGACTAACTGTGTTACAGATATAGGCCAAGGTAGTATTAGAAGCTTTGCCTAGTGCATTGGTTTAGCACAGTATGCTTGCTCTGTCCAGACAATCCAAACATGGTCTGCTGCATGGAAGATGCATGCTATATTACCCACTGCACTACATTACTACATTACACTACATTCATTAGTTTTAGTTTTAGACTTTATCATTTGCTAATGTATAATTAAGGTTTAAGAAATCCATCAAAGCTGTGTCAGGGATTCTGCAGGACTGGAGTTGGGAAACACTGTGGAATAGCTATAATTAAGAATTACCTTTACATCACTGTTGTTCTTGAGCCACGTCAATGTCTGAGAGGCAGCAGAGCAGGAGAAAGAAAATCTGCACCCACATTCATACACTTAAACATACTCTGGAGAGGTGGAGTATTTGCAGTCTCAGGACTCCTTTGTGTGAGTGCAAATCTTCTAGGGCAGTGTGACATTATGCTTTGAGGAGATTTGCTCTGCTGTCTTGCTTTTTTAAGCAAGCTAGCAGTCTAAGCTTAAAGAGGAGTTCGGATTTTTTTTGTGCGTTAGCCACACATAACACCGCAACAATCGCCTCCACCAGTTTAAGTCAGTTTTGACACACTCCCTACACTGGGCCCAGCAAGACTAAGCTATGACAACCTCTCACAGTTCGATATGCTAAACTCCGACAGCTGACTGTTAAACTGCTGATGCTGAAGTACACATATCTAATGGACATGAGAGAGCGGAAGATGGACGCAATTATAGGGAGATGCCCTGTTATGTGACATGATCTCTCTTTTATAATATTTACTCAAAGAATCTGTTTTCAAGCTAAACAATCTGGCTAAACTGAACAAGCATCTCTTTTTCGCTATCCTTACAGTGTAATTCAGTGTGTCTAGGTCTAATATGTTTATTGAAAAACCCTGTATTTTCTCAATGTGGAACTTAATTAACATGCTTTGAATCAACACCTTGACATCGGCTGTTTTGGTATTGATCAATGAGACAACGAGTTCTAGCAGCATTTTTAATGTTTCAATAAAAGTTTCACTCTTTGTTTTAGCACTTCGCTCACCTTGCCATATGAAACAAATAACAGGAAGTTTAGTAGCTCATGTCATGCATTTAAGGCAAGGTATGTAAGGAGCTTCCAGTAGCCTGACTTTTGTGTTTCCAAATTAATTACAATCTACAGCGATGTGAGACAGATGTGCTTAGGTGCAGATGGCTTACAACGGGTGCTTGCAATCCCAATGGCAGGACAGAATAAAATATATACAGTGAATGATTCAAGTACTATATGCAGTTTTCTTTCTGCTTTGCATTTGTCCATAGATTGGGAAACGGCATATATTTTCAGACGACTCCTGTGCAGCCATAGCTAATGCAATCAGCTTCAGCAGCAATACTTTTTCTCCTCAGTATGTGAAGCTTAAGGTCTAGATCTAACACTGTATCTATGCTATCTATAACTATGTAAAAAGGGTTGGGTTCCCAAACAAAATGAAGATCAGATTATTACACGTATGGTGTGTTTTTTGCATACTTTTTCTCAGTGATTTGTATCAGTGTGCATATTATAAATATACCATCTGTTTTCATTTATATGTCACAAATGTCTTTTTATAAAGAGTATATTAAGCTGACTTTGTTTTGTCTGTAGCTTTTGTGCAAACATTGTCCGTCTGGTTAGGGAACTTGTTCCCATCCCTTGGATGAGAATATTTACTTAGTGGAAGGGAATTACCATTCAGGTACTGAGCCTCATTACTCTAAGATTATCTCTCCGCAACCAAATTAAAGATAGGCTCAATTAAAGATTGTCCATGCTATATCCAGAATAGGGTTCGTCTAGGATTTAAACATGAAACCTCTTACACTCTAAGCGACAATTATACCCCTAGACCAACAAACCTGTGATAAAGTTTGTTCTCACTAAACTCATCAGAAACTACTGCCACGTTGCACAGAGTGGTCATGTGCACGCAGGAGCACTTGCTGACACTTTATTGTTGCTGTGGTGACATCTAGCGGCTATTGTGTGTAGTGGATCCTATTTTCACGGATTAAAAAAAGTGAACAAAAAACACTAAGTAAAATATTAAACGTTTACGTTTCTAAATTAATTGCAATAGAAAAGAAAACCAAATGCTTTACCTTTTTTGTAAAATCTGATCTACAGATTTGTGTGCCCTGTCGATGTTCCACAGTTGAAGATTTGCTACGTAACACATAGACAGTCATATGCTTGGCCATGGGGTTTATCTATTAGTGGTGTGCGATACCACCAAATTTGGTATTAATCTAATACCAAGTAAATACAGAGCCAGTATCGCCGATACCCGATACTTTTTTTACCCGATACTTTTTAAAGGTGGATGCATCATCAAATTGCTAAATCTGAATGGATTTGCCTGTCCTTTAAGTGTTTTTGTGATTATTGCTTTGAATTATTAATTAATTAAAACCCAGGACAGAATTGAGCCAAGTTATAAATAGAAATATGCTTGTCACAATAACAATAAAACAATAATAATTTTAAATAATTTTAAAATAAACAGTTCGTGAAAGTACAACAAGTAAAGTGCAATTTAAACAACCCCCAAAGAAATAAAGAAAAATAAATGATTAAGTAGCACATCTATTTGTTGCTGAAATATAGTAATCATCACAGTTAACAGAAAAGGGTAATTATATTCAATCAAATCTGAGCGTATTAAATGCAATGTGTTTGTTTCAATTCCAGTAAATTTATTCATTTAAATAACACTTTTCATAGGATAAATGTACTGTATCTAGGTCGTAGCATAACTTATACTTTTTGAGTTGGCTGAAGTAACAGATGACCAGCTGCACTTTGAAAATTAATATAAATTCATGCCGAAGACTAAAATATTACTTTTTAATTTATTTCATTTATTTATTCTTCAATTTTTATTACATAACTTCTGTAAAGTGACATTGAGTGTTATGAAAGGCGCTTATAAATAAAATGCTTTATTATTATTATTATTATTATAAGACAATGTACAGATATAGATATGTGCAAGACCACAATAACAGTTGAAGTACACAATTCTGTATGTGCAGAATGTGCAAAAGTGCCAGTTATGTGTGAATGAATGTAGTGTGCATGTCACCGTTCAAAGTTCACAGTTCAGCTGTGTGCAAAATGTGCAAGTGTGCCATATGGGGGTGGAGGTAGCTCAGTGGGTAGGATACTTGCCTCCAGGTCACAGGTTCGAATCCTGCTTTCCTGCCTTAACCCCAAGTTGCTCCAGGGAGACTGTCCCCTGTAGTTAGAGAATGGAAGTCGCTTTGGATAAAAGCCGTATAAATGCCGTAAATGTAAATATGAGCATATGGTGGGTAGTAAAACAGTTTGTGAGAAGCCAATCAAAGTGTAAAGTCCTATGTTGTGTTGTGATTGGTGTTGACCTTCAGGGAACGCTTTCCTGACCGCAACAGAGAAAACAGTCCATTGTTGGGCTGGCTGAGGTCTTTCACCATCTTCCTGGCTTTGGTCCAGCACCGCTTGTTGTAGATGGGGTGCAGATCAGGGAGCTTGGTGCGGATGATGCGCTCAGCTGATCGCACCACCCTCTGTAGAGCTCGTCTGTCCTGCATGGTGCT
>JBBPDE010000140.1:5049590-5071265 GCA_037974605.1 Nannopetersius ansorgii
GTGTGTGTGTGTGTGTGTGTGTGTGTGTGTGTGTGTGTGTGTGTGTGTGTGTGTTTGTGTGTGTGTGTGTGTGTTTATTGCATAGATTGGATCACCCACAGCAGTGGCACTGGAGTGTCATTGCTGGATTAAGAATAGAATATGATCCAAAAATATCCAGCCAACTTTTTTTGTTTGTTTGTTTACACCTGCAATGTTAGATATATCTAATAAAGTGGGCACAGTGTTTAAAATCTATTCTTTGCAATGCACACACAGACCAACATGACACTACCATATCTTCACACTGAAAATATGAGGAAATAATGTCCTTCTATTAGGTGAAATAAACTTATTCAAACAAAAACAAACTGACCCATTTTTTTTTTTTAAGCAAATGCTGCTAACCATTTGTTTTTAAAACTTCTGGTACTTCTTGCAGTCTTATTTTTGCAGATTATGTTGTTATCCTAATAAGTTTTAAATTGTTTCATTTTATCAATACATTCTCAAATCTTCACCGCTTTAAAAAATGAAAAATGACACTTGTTTGTTAAACTAAAGGCACTTCAGCTAAAAATCTGGATTAGTTGCATATTTTTCATTAATTAATTTAATAATTAAGTATAAAGAGGTGTTTATGACCTTTGGTCATTTTTCATAAGTATGGCTGTAAGACTATAACTAAGAGAATGCTTAATATATTCTTAACATGAGCAGCCCCTTCAAATGTCATGAATACTCATTCAAGCAGTGTAATATATTTTTAAAGGATTCACAATAAGTATAGTTAATTTCTTAAAATGTCAAAATGTGCATAAGTAATAATAAGCCTAGTGTAAGGAAAAGAACATCAGCATTAACTTGGTTCTAATATATATAAATCACATAGATGGAAGGATATTCACATTATGCTATCAGACAAAAGGCTGCATTTAAAGTGAATGTTTCCACGTTACTACTGACTACTGAAATGTTCACTATTATTAATAAAAACTGAAAAAGCTTACTGTTGGCACATACTATGTTAGCACATGTTAGTACAGGTGGTACGAGTATATCATGAAGTGGACTAGGTAAAAACAAAATGCTTTTGAGTGGTGCTTTGCACCAAAGACACGACATAAAATATTTTTTGTTGGGACAGCTGAGTTTTCAGATATTTGAATAGCAAAAAATACTAGCCTGAATTTCACGTTGTTTAAATCAAGAGGCAAAAAAATGCACCTACATTCATAAAACTACATACATACAACATGAAACTGTAACAGAGACCTGAACATGCGGCTAATGCAAGAACAGAGGGGGTGGGAGAGCTCAAAGATATAGAGGCAACGGGTAAGTGACATACGGGTCAAAGACGAGGCGTGTGATGTATTCTTTGGGCATGCGGGGCAGCTGGTGGGAGAAGACATTTTGAAGGCCCACTAGCCACATCAGTATCTTCTTGTTGGGTTTCTGGTTGAGGGAGTTGCCAATAACGTGGAATTCTATCACACCACGTCTCTCTTCCAACCTTGCAGCCTCGTCTCGTGCTGAGTGGGCTGAAAGAAGATTGGTCTGAGAGAGAGAGAAAGAAAAAAAACTAACTTTGACATATTTGGGTAAATACTTGTTAAACTGTACACTGCACTGAATATGCATTATGTTGCAAAAGCATTTTTGTAATAAGAAATACTCATTTAAAGGCTGAAATGTTTAATGCTATATGATATGCTATATGTGGCAAGCGAAGTAGGACAAACTAGATGCCCAGATTAATTACCACATGTATATTCTATTGATTTACTGTTTCTTTCTTTGTCTTTCTCTCTTTTGACATACCAACAGATGCATAAAACAACAAAATGAGTAGATATTTGTGCATTCTTTTCAATGCTTTATTAAAAAATGCTTTGTAGATAGTTGTGTTTGGATGTTTATACAATGCCTGGATGTTATATGAATGTCATTCAGGTGTTTAGTTCATATGCATCCCCAAATACTGAACTTCTACATCATTGAAATATTAAAGTATTCCCTCAGCAGTGTAAGTGTGGCCTAAAGGCCTGGGGTTACATTTAAAAAATTGCTTATGTAATTAGATACTTCATTTCACTTCTATGTGGAAGAAAGATGCTATATGAAAAATAATAATTGCTGTTAGTATCCCTCTGTCCGTGGTATCACAGCTGACCACAGCTGATATAGGCCATATTTAGTAAGTCAATTTTAATTTTTAACTCAGAATCTTACAGAACCATGCAGACTCTTTACCTCTGGTCCAAGCATGGCAGTAGGATCTGTAATGGTGGACATGACTTCATTAATCAGCTCTATGGGAATGTCACCAATGACCCGTGCTTTCTTAGTGTCTTCATGAGACAATGGTTCAGAGGACTTCCGCTTTTCTCCACCTTCAAAAGCAGAAAAAAGCATGTAGATTGCAATGTGCTAACTTCCATGTGAGAGTAACTGTTGTGTCACTGCACCGACTGCAACATATTACAACATGCCTAAAACCCACCTAAGCGATATCAGCTGATAATATCACAACATAGTCAAGGTGTTTTGATGACGGCTAATAAATGTGTATAGAAGCAATTTTATCATGTTTACTTAGACTGGGTTCCAGAGCCGATGTTTTGCGTGCTGGGCTCACACTGCCTCCCCCTGTCAGCTCTGCAGGAGAGGAACTGTTGGTGTAATACAGCGGTCTGGCCACTTGAGGTGCACTGATAACTAAAACAGTCAAACAGAGAAAGATGCACAACGCACCAGTTGGAGAAGTCCACCTTTAATATACACAATTCTTTTCGCTCAAAACAGGGGGCATTCACATCATAAAAGTTACACTGCAAGAAGGTTGAGTGTTAAATTTAAACCACCTCTGGGGATCTGTCCTCCTGATGAACCAATCATGAAGTCTTCACTCCAGATAGGGGAATTTGGACTGTACACCTCCTCCTCCAGCATTGAAAGAAACCTGAGCACATAGAAAAATAGACACGTTGCACGTTCATTGCAGCACTTGCCAGTACAATGTTCTAACTCTGATAATTGTGTATTCATGTCCTCACTTGGGGAAGTGAGTGAGGATGAGTGTTCGTTTCTCAGGAGGCAGTTTATCTTTCTCCTGCCTGGCCTGCTCTAGAAGCTGTTTCCTCATGACGGTGAAGACAGAGCGCAGGAGAGTGCGGCCAAATATCTGTGTGGCCTCATAACGTGGGAGACTGTCGCAGAACTGTGGGACATTACAGTAGCACAGCCACCTAATACACACACACACACAGAGGTAAGATAAGAAATCCTTCAAAGAAATTGAGTTTCAAAGTCTGTGGTTGTAGTCTAAAGCTTTTGTGAAATATATAGATGCTAAATGTCTAACAAATTTTAATTATTGTTTTATCAACATATCAACATCACAGTCTTAGTTTGTTACATTTATTTCCATTATCATTGGACTGTTGTTTTAAAAAGAAAGCAGCAGTGAGGGACACCAGGCCACTCTGGGCTGAGGAGTAGCTACAGAGTGCTACATATTTCTGAATTTCAGAAAGTCCAGCCTGGAGATGATGACAGAGACCTCATCTACTTCCAGACCTCTACACAACAGGTTTGGGTATCCTGTTCATCCCTTTCTTAACATTGTCCTTTTTAACATATCGTCGCTGTCGGGCAGAAACCTCGTAACTCCACTTTTGGTCCTTGTCGTTTTTTTTTTTTCATAAATCGATACTATTGGTCAGTCTCCACGTGGGTCTGTAAAATTTAGAAATTATTAAGAAATGAAAAGTGCTGAAAATAGCCAAAAAGGCTTCAGGCTTCTGTTATGTTTGTCAGTTCACTGGTCCAAGTTTTGAGCGAACAAAGGCTAATCAGCCCTGTGAGAACAGCTGTAGGCTTTAATAAAATGTGTAGTCTGTAGATTGATCTCAATACATGTACACTAATGTACAGGGGCTCTGTCTAGACGCACCGCTAAAATCAATAATGGCACGAACTCCTGTCTCCATATTTGCCAGTCAAAATCCACGTAAATCCATTTAAGAAAGGTTTTGCAAAAATATTGGCAATATAACCTTACACACAGTTAGATAATCTTAAGATGTTATACCAATTTTGATGACACAGCATTCATTTATTTAGAATATAAAGTTTTTTCAGTTTCCTGAAAAATAGCCGTTTTGGACATATGAGGTTTCCGCCCAACAGCGACGATATTCTAAATGATACTGTCCTTTTTAAAAGCCTTTCAGAATGAAGTGTGCTGTAAGGATAATGGTTGCAAACACCATGACTTAAAGGAAGGACAAAGCATCCAAATGCTAAATAAAAAAATGAAATGGCAATGTTACATTTTAATACTCATTATTTTTCAACATTACAATAAATACCTTAACATAAATCATTACATCTACAGCAACATTAAAAGAACAACCTGCTTCATTTTCAGCAATCAAGAAAGTTTACCCAATTCCATAATGCAAATTGATGATTAGTTTGTCAACTTAGCATTTTTGACCAGTTTGTCTACCTGGTGTAGTTGATTTTGTACCCAGCCACATCATCAGTAGGTACCCGCTGCCTCCTTTGCGATGGAGTCTCCAGTTGCCAGTAGTTGATCTGGTTGAGGAACATCTTGGCCAGCTCCATAATTGTCTGGCGCTCTTTAGAAGGGAGGTGACTAAACTTGTACTGCACAAAGTTATTCACCCCCTAGAACACACACAGGCAGCCAGAAAGCTTTTTAGCAACTCAAAAGACCACCTTCAGATCTGCAGAGATGCTTGTAGACATGTAACACATATTGCAAAAATCCCAATAGCAAAACCAGAACTTTTCAGTTACAGGCTGAATAATCAGAAAGACAAATCTGCTTGTCAGTCAAACAGGATAAATGGGAGGTAGTTGCTTAACTAGAGAGCTCTAGCATCACAGAATATCATCTTGAGAGGTACGCAGGTTTACTCTAGCAATTTATGCATACATCTTGTGGGTTTGTCTGTTTTAACCAGTTCCTTACTCTGCCAACAAATGAGCTTGTCGAAGTTGGCTTATGATAATTTACCTGCTCAATGCTGGGTTTCTCAAATGGCGGGCTCTCCAAAGCCTCCACCACAGGCCTCCCCATTTGCAGGATACATTTCCTCAGCAACTAAGACAATGAAAAACGCATGTCAGTTCTCATCTTTGACAGACATACACCAAATCGTATCTAGTTCTAATCAGTATGGAACCAAATTTACTATAGCCTTTAAAACCAAACAGACACTTTAAGGTATTTAAGTAACCTCTATACCTTTACGCAGAGGCCATGATCAATTATTTAGGAGCATGAATGCCATCGTAGTGACACTTGACACCAAGTATGGTTTTTTAGGCTTAGGGTTAGGGTTAGGATGTCTGAACTTTCCCCAAGGTCTCGTTCTACTGGCATTGTTTTTAATAGAGACTTTACAAAATTTGTATAAACAATTGTCAGAAAAGTGTGTACCATCAAGTAAGAAAGGGCATCTGGACACTCTGAAAAATGTATTTTCCATATATTCACTGAACTGTATGGGATATATACATATTTACCATATAAAACTGTAAAGTAACAGGAAACAATACTCTGGCATGTGAATAGCAAGGCACCTTGACCCATGTCATGTTTAAGGCAGAAAGGTAGCAGCATCTACAACCTATATGTGAAACAGTAGAGTAGAATCAATATTTCAGCACCTTAAAAATCAAAATTCAATGTGCAAATGTAGTCACCTTAAAGAGGGAGAAGTAGACTTGCTTAGTATCTGCATCCTCTTCTTTGTGGACACAAGTGTAAAGGTATTCAACATCTAGAACGATACCCAGCAACCTGTTCATCTCCTCTTCTGATATGTTCTCCAGATGAGTTACATGATCTCCTGGCCAATAAGAGAGAACTTCAGAGAGGGATCCCCTTCAGAAACCTAACAGGCTTGTTCAACCATGCCCTAAAAACATGCAGTACTTCAGCATTTCTGCAGCATCAAATAAACACACACGCGCGCACACACACACACACACACACACACACACACACACACACACACACACACCTTACCTAAAGAGTGGCTGCAACTCCTACAAGGCTCAAGCAGATTAACAGCAATTGGCTGCTCTGCTCTAGGCGGAGTTGGAGGGGGAGGAGTAGGAGGCGGATTCTGGCTCTTCCAGCCATTACATTTACAAGCTCCCTCGGCCTGTGGCAGAAAAGAGAGGGAGAATACACCAGCTGACAGAAGTGCAAAACATGCAGATTTTATTCAATTTTTTTAAACAAATATATGAAACAACATTTGTATTTTATGTACTTTACTTTAAATTAATTCGCCTCGATCCAAACACATCTAATTAACTTGTTCTTTGAAAGGAAGACATGAGGACTTCAGGCACCAAACGGCGTGAAGTTGAAAAGGTCAATAAACAGCCACTGCACTAACAGCAGTATTTACTTACATTGTAAGTAGTTTCATATTTATTTAAGTGTTCCTAGATCAGTCTCTTACTTTAAGAAAATAATGAATTGTGTTTTTCCTCATGCTGCTTTAGTTGTGCATTAACAGCCTCAACACAAATGCAACAGTTGGGCATCCCCAGTCATAACATGAGCAATTTCCTCTGGGATCAATTGATTTCTGATTGTGATTAAGTGCGGTGTTGTTCTTGTCTTGTTCGTGTGTCTGTGCAGTCATAAATATAACAGATTTCTTCTGGGATCAATAAAATATTTTGAGTCTAATTCTGATCGATGTAAACACATGAAGCAGCGCATGCAGGCGAGCTCGAGCTGCACGCGGACAGGCCCCGCCCCCCGGCAGCTGTCATCCTGTCAAAACAAAGACGGCGCTCCAGCCTCCCGACGAACCAAATTCACTCCGAGCCGCGTTTCATAACTAACTTCACTATCAAGCTCGCCTCTCGTGTGACGCTCGACACATACTTTAGCAAAAACATTAAACCACAAATTTATGAAAGCGTGCACTCACGCTTCAACATCTAACCAAAACAAATTTTACAGCCCTGAAATTGACGAGCCGCCAGTTTCAGTCCCCTGTGTGTGTCCGCCACTTCGGCCGAACCGCACGTATATCTCTTTTCTGCGCTCACGGAAATGATAAAACACCGGCTTTTTCTTGTTTTTTATGCTTTCTTTTATGTATTCTGTATTTTGGCTCGTCAGTGAGCAGTCGTCGCACAAAAAAAAACAAAAACAAAACGGTACTTGTGCAGCTGATTTTGCAAACGAATGACGGGATTAAGGCGACGGCGTTTATGCTGCGCTTGCAAATTTACGAGTGAGTTTCAGCAGTCCGGAGCTCGAATGTGCTCGAAAAAACACACATACTTACAGAGAGAGAGACAGAAAGAGAGAGAGGGGGAGAGCGAAAGAAGGAGAGAGAGAGCATTGAAATGCACTCCGGGCAGATCCGTGCGCGTCCCCTGCGTTACCTTACAGGACGAGTACACTCCGAGTTTCTCCAGTTTCTTGAGGCGCGGCGAGGCGCGCAGCTGCGCCTTCTTCACCGCGATACGCGCGGAGCCGACTGCCGCTCCGGAGCCCTCGGCTCCCGCGACACCTGGAGCCGCCGGAGCCGAGCCAGCAGCGCCCACAGCCGGGGAGCCCTGGGCGATGGCCGCGGACTCCGCCATCTCGCTCTCCAGGCCCCGCGGTGGGGAGGAGAGGAGGAGGAGGAGGGGGGAGGGGACGGGGGGAGGGCGAGGGGCTCCGCGGCACTCCGAAATCCTCGACGACGCCGCGCTGCCTCTACTCCTCTACGGCAGGATCAGACATGGCGTTCATCCCTGTTTTTCATTTGACATTGTAAGTGCGCCCCGCGTCCGCTAGGGGAAACAAAAAAAGCATGATTTCCACCTCGATTCGAGGGAGAGGGTGAAAAAAAACGCACTGGCTGAAATTCAAGGTCATATAAACGCGACAAAAAGTGGAAGACGAAATAAATGCAAAAAAAATAGGAGTTCAACGAAGAGCGACGCGCAGTATGTAACGCAACAGTAAACGTACACGCCCAGTCTTAACACGATATACATGCTTACTTGTAAAATACAAAATAAAAATGGCAATGGACCAATTTGCAGTCCTTATCTCGACCCTAGGGATAAACATGCCCATAATAATCCGCTCATGCAGGGTCTCAGTCCAAAGTTTTCAAGTGGAGCTCAGGTCTGGTGTAGAGAAGAAATAATCTGATGAAGCACATTCCCGCATAGTGTAAGCGCATCGTTAACACCTTTTAATCAGGATGACTTATGGTTTGACTAACAAGGACAGTAGTTATTACGATTACTGTGCGTCAACATTTGTTCCAAATCAAACTTTAAACCGACTAAAAAGGGTTCAACTACAGATGATTGCCATGGCACTCACTTTGTTGGCTCAGGCTGCAGACTTGTTTGTTGAATTCCAAAAGAAATAATATAAAACGTGAAAAAAACCCACAAACAAAACTGGATGTTTCTTTCTCTTATTTTCTTTTTTGTTAATAACACTACATACATTTATAAGACCACCATCGATTATAATTTAACCATTTTGTGAAAAAAGAAACACAAGTCCAAACCCCTATCAAAGCAGTTCCTGGTTACTGTACATTTTTAATGATTATCTAGACAACTCCCTATCAAGCATTAGTTCTGCAACAGTAAATGGAAAAGTAGACTACATTGCAACACCCTATTTACAGTAAATTATTTATATATATTTATATCACTCTGGCTGTATTTAGAGCAGATAAATTCATTAACAAAATTAGTGCAAGGCATGGAGTAAAACACCTGGGTGTGTTAAAACCAGAGAGAGACGGGTTTTTAAAAAAACTTTAACACCAGGTTATGTTTGTGTAAGGGATTTAGCGAAAAGGGACTACTCGTCTTTATGTGGAAGGAAGTGTGTGCTAAATGAAATGGTGCATATGGTTTTTCACTACATCAATGCAATGTCACGGTGTAGACCCCTTTGCATTCATTGACATGCTGACTGAAGGACACACAGGCACACACACTCATACTGTGCCAAAAGAACTGTGCTGACAAAATAGTAAAGGTGCACCATGACAGGCCAGACAGCACTGTGGGAAAGGAATCATAAATCATATGTATGTGTGCATAAGTATGTAAATAACAGCGTGGTTAGTTTGTTGGTTGTAAGAGTTTTTTGCTTTTTTTTTTTTTTTACAGGCAGTACAGTCAAAAGAAGTGGGCTGTCAGCTATTGCACAGTGCCATGGAGGCAACTAGAAGCAGAATAGGGCCAAACAGAGAAGGGGATGTATAGAAAAAAAGAGGGGGAAAGAGGGGTCATGGATAATCTGTCTCATCCTCTCTCACCGCCTGTGCCATGGGATAAGGTTAAAACTTTGATTTACGTTTAGGCCTTGTAGTGAACCATGCATCCATTATTCCGCAAAGTATTTTTTCTATAAAACAAAACAATAAAAAAGGTGAAAACAAAGAAAAGAAAGATCTTGTCTGAGAAATAGAGGCTATAGTCTTTAGCTATGACAAGATGGGTGGATTCATATAGAAGCCCCGCCCCTTTGCCTAAGGTTAGCAAATGGCATAAGGAAGAATTTTCCAATGAGCATTTGTGAAAGCAGAGTTATGTCTGGACTCAAGTCATAACCTTCAAAAAACAGAACGAAGGGCCTGTACAAGAAAAAGGACAGGGTGTAGCTTTTGTTACTGCTGGCCACCAAGTTATGGAAGAGAACAGAGCAGGGCATGTCATTAGTTACAGTCATAACCAAGTCAGGGGAGGGGCAGGGCCTTGCATTAGTTATCATGGTAACAGAGTTTTGTGTATGCAATGTCTGCATTAGTTGCTGCAGCAGGGGGCCTTGGCAGGTGGGGCTGTCTCAGTTAGGTCCACACCCCTACTTCGCCCACTGTTGGTTCCAGAAGCTTGGGGCTCACTCTTAGGCAACCTTTTAGCTGGAATAGAAAAGGGGACAGAAAAAGCTAAAATTGAGCAAACTGGTTATAGAAAATGACACCCAACAAAAAACAAAAAAAACCAAAAATGACATACCCAAAAACAAGTAACACTGCACATATAAAGTGTTCTACTGCCATGTACAAAAACTGATATCTGCAACATTGTGGTAGAAATGAAGACATACCAATGGCCATGAAAATCTCATTCACATTCATGGAGGTCTTAGCTGATGTCTCCATGAATAGCAAACTGTTGTCATCAGCATAAGACTGGGCATCCTGAAAAACAGCATCCCAGACAAATGAGTCAACAAACTGACCATATTGTCAGTTGCTGCACATAGGGACTATAGTGCTATTGTGCTGTGCCGAGCATTCCAGATGCTTAATTTTGTGCTCTATCTAAAGCAAACACACATAGGAACGCAAAATTCATGGAGAGACATTACATCAAAGCCTATTTAGTTTCAGTTAAAACAAGTAACACTAAATAGGGCAATTAATTAACAATGCCTGAAGTGAGTGGGATTCAACAGAATAACTGCAAGCTGTTTAATGACATTGCTATCTGTTCAGCAATTCAGCTGTTGCCTGCTGTTAGTAAATCTTGGATTATAATTATCAGTGATGGAAATTTTCTTTAAAAAAGTTTTAGTAGACACTTTGCTTCAAAGTAAACATTGTGAATACAATATGAGACAAGAAATCTATCTTTCTGATGACTATGCCTGGACATTATAAACCATCAAAGTACATTATATGGACAAAGTGTTGGGACACCTAACCATTACACCAACAGAGAATTTAATAACACTGCATTCAAAAACAAAGACTTTAATATGGAGTTGGTTGCCCCTTTGCAGCTAGAACAGTTTCCACTGTTCTTGGAAGGCTTTCCACAAGATATTGAAGTGTTTCTGTGGGAACTTGTGCCCATTCATTCTTTAGAGCAGGGGTGTCAAACTCTGGTCCTGGAGGGTCGGTGTCCTGCACAGTTTGATGGTTCTTCTACTTAAACACATTCACTCAATCTGGCAATTAACTGGTGAGGTAAACCAAGGGGTTTCTGCGCAGGAAAAATCAACAAAACGTGCTGGACACTGGCCGCTAATGTAGAGCATGCATGCAGTCAGAAACTGATATTGGGTGAGTAGGTCTGGCTTGGAATCTCTGTTCCAGTTCACCCCAAAGCTGTTGGATAGGGTTGAGGTCATGGTTCTAGTCAGGTTCTTCCACACCAAATTCATCCAACCATGCCTTTATGGGCCTTGCTTTGTGCACTGGGGCACAGTCATGCTGGAACAGAAAAGGTTCTTCCCCAAACTGTGTCCAGTTTGTAGTTTGACGCATGGTGTTGTTCAAACTATCTTGGTTAGAGGAAGCATTAAAGTTACCCTTCACTTGAAGTAAGGGGCCTAGCCCAAACCCTGAAAAACAGATGTGTCCCGATACTTTTGTCCATATTGTGAATGAGGATTTAGTTAAGCAATGTAAAGGGATGAAACTGTCTAACTGTATTGCAGCATATCTGTGTTCTGTATATCTGTGTTGCATGTTAACACGTTAGCATGTGACTAGAGCATTAGTACATTCTGAAGCATGACTTTTAATGTACTGTTATACTTATGAAAGGTCTAAAAATGTGAAAATAGAAACATGAACATATTAATGAGGTATGTTTTTCACTGCTTCTTATTATTGCTGTACTCAAAATGTATCAAATTGAGACTACAATCACATATCAGACAAACTAATTAATTAAGTCAATCAATTATTACACCGGAATCAACTAACATTAAAAATCATTTTAAAAGTTGATACATGGTTCCTTTGTACAAGGCCTCGAAGTAAATGCTGCATTTGCATATACATGTAATAAAAAACCCCAACAAACTCACTAATGCACACATTCTTTTTGGTAACACTCTGAATCTCACCTGGAAGTCAACAGCTCTTTTGTTAGCAAGGTCAGCCTTATTTCCAGAAAGAGCTATGACAATGTTTGGGCTAGCCTGCCTCTGGAGCTCCTTCACCCAATTCTTTGCTCTTGCAAATGACTCCTGAGTAGCATAAAATGTAATATTTTGGTTAGCAGAAAATTAGGATCAGCAGCTGCCATTTCAAACCAATATTTGAAAACATTTATGAATACCCATGATCAGGATATATATTACAAAGCACACGTTACCTGTGATGGTAAATCGTTGCCTAAATACTTGGTTTTATAGTGTATATCCTAAATACGTCCCCAAATACATTTACAAAACATATATATATAAATTTATATATATATGGGATGCACCCATATTAAAGGAAAAATAATTTGCAAATTCAAATGCATTTTCGGTTTCACCTGAAATATTTTTTTACGTGACTGAAACAGTGATGACGCAATCAACAACCGCAGATTGCATGCGCCAGATTGGATTACACTCTGCCGTGCACATTTCGATATATCTAAAGAGGGTTCTCCACTGACTGGTACCAGCTCAGTTCAGTTCGGTGCTACTCTGTTCAGTTTGGTTTGGTTTCAGACCTACAGTTTCCACTACAACTGGTTGCTATAGCGACCAAACATTCTGAGCAGCAGCCCGAGCAGAGCGCTCTAAGCTAAGGTAAACAACCTGGCATCATTACAATCGTCAGCATGCATGAAATCAGAGGGGTGTTACTTCTTATCCTTAGTTTGTGGCTGTTTGCCACAAAACAGAGACAATTGGCTTTCCAGACAAGGCTTAAAGAAGCAACATTAGTGTTAGCTAACGCTAACATTCAGTCAACAACACTGACATAACTACAGTGACCACCAATCAGTAATCTCCAATATGTACATGTCATCATTTAATATTGGTTAAGCACGCTTGGAACCTCGACCTAGAATAGTACCGGGTACCAGGTACCAAAACAAATTGTATTGTATTCTGCATTGTTTGAATGCTAAATGAATATAATTTTTTATTATTAATATCATTTAATAATAATTTGGCGTTTCTGTTTCGGCCAAACTTTCCCTAATGTTCAGTGCATCCCTAATATATACACGCACGCATGCATGCATGCACGCATACCTGAATGATGTAGCAATGGAAGAAGGTGGCCTGATCTGATTAATTAAATTTTCTTTTACAATATGTCATGGGATATGCGTGATTTGTTTACCTAGGAACTAGATAGCACCAGGATGCAACCTGGGAAGACGGTGTGATGCTCTGGATAATGTTCTTCCAGGAAACCATGGGTCCTGGCATTTATGTGGCTTTTACTTTAACACATATCACCTACCTAAACATTGATGCAGACCAAATCCACCCCAACGTAACAGTATTTTCTAATGGCAGTGGCGTCTTTAAGTCTGTCACACTGCAGAGATTGTTTAGGAATGGTTTAGGGAACATGATAAAAAAAATATGTTGACATGGCCTCCAAATTCTCCAGATCTCAATCCGATCAAGCATCTGTGGAATGTGCTGGACCAACTAGTCTGATCCATGAAGGCCCCACCTCACAACTTACAGGACTTTCAAACCTTCCAAAAAAGGCTACGGATATTCCTATGATTAGATTAAACTTGCACTATAAAGTGGTTTTGAAAACAAATTGGGTACCTCTACAGTACTTGCAACTGTACTAATACCCAACTCCAGTAAAAATATTAATTGATATTAGATCTTGAATGTATATACAGTAACACACCGCTTCTCATGGGGGTTACATTCCAAGAGCACCCGCATATAGTGAAAAACCTCCTTGTGGTGTTAAAAATGCCTAGAAATGCCTATTTCCATAGTGTAAACCCTAAATATGCCAAATACGCTATGCTCCCAAAACACTTCAATTTCATTTTAAACTCATTAGCCTTAATGAAAATGTAAATATAAGCCCATAACCATACTGTACAGTCTACAGTATGCATACGGGTATGGATATTGCTTTTTGTGGCAATAAATATATATTTTTTGTATGTTTTCACACAAGGGGACTCAGGGCAGGCTGTAGCAAAACTGGAAGCACTTTTTTCGAAGCATGATTTCTCCACGGCACAAGCACTCAGACACTTCAAACTCCAGGAGACCTTTCCAATGAGCACTCATTTTTATTTGTAGCCCGAGTGGATCAGGTTTTATTCTCCAAAAACCGTTCACCTCGCCGCGATATCCCAATATATTTGTACCGCAACCTTCCGAGCTGCATATCTCGGCGGGGAATTTAAATTCGAATACATTATAAAAAGAGGTATTTTAGACATTTTTTTCAACCAAAACACAACGACGCATTTTTTCACTATACGCGGGTGCTCTTGGAACGTAATCCCTGCAAAAGCGGGGGCTGACTGTGTGTGTGTGATATATATATATATATATATGTGTGTGTGTGTATCACTGTGGTGAATCAACACACCAATGACTCACTTCATTGGTGATGTCATAGACCACAATGGCAGCTTGGGCACCTCTGTAGTACATGGGAGCCAGACTGTGGTAGCGCTCTTGTCCAGCTGTGTCCCAAATCTCAAACTTCACCGTTGTGTCATCCAAGCAGACTGTCTGTGTCAGGAAGGCCGCTAAGACCAGAAGAGTCAAGAAGAGGTTAGTACACACCAGTCAAAAGTCTCATTCAGCAAACTTAAATCAAGTCTCAAGTAACGATATATTTTCTTTCATCTGTACTTAGCAATTAATTCAGTGGATAGTATAATACACAATTGGAAAATTTAAAAATACTCCCATGCATTAGTTATATTCATGTAAACCAACAAGACTGCATGTTTATTGACAACATAAGTTTACTGTAAAGTTTAAACTCCATGACATGCATTAGTTTTCTAACAAATTTCAGAGCTGAGAAAAATTTGACTGTAAATTTTTGACCATTTCACTATCAAATCTAGACCAACTTCTCTAATTTATCATCACCAAAAAATGACAACGTAATAGTACTATGAAAGTATTATAAAAATCAAGAGGATGTAAACAATTTTAATTGTAAATAACTCTGTTGTAAATAATTCCATTAGTCACTTGCATGAATTTGTTTTCCCTCTGTATGTGCTGTGTAAAGCTGTCCGCAGTTCACTGCAAACATGACCATATTCAGCATCATCTTTACATTTTTTAAACATAGGTAAAATAAACCACTGTACCCTTTCATGCACACTGTCAGTTAAATTACAGCAGGTTGAAAAGGTTTAGTATTATAGCATTAACACATTATTTACTTATTTAGCTCTTGAATAACAATTCTTTTATTGCGCGTTAACGCAGGTTTTTAAAAAATCTTTTTATTTTGAAAGTTCGGTGCTTTTTCCGAAGTAATGCAAGCGTTGCGCTATTCAATATGGACAAAATGGGATGCCTCCCATTACTTTTGTCCATATTACACACCTGACCATTACACCACATGTGACTTTAATAACACTGCATAGGCTTTCATTTGGCGTTGGTCCCTCTTTGCAGCTGCTAGAATGGTTACACCCCCACACTCTGGACTCTGAGGATAACTTGTTTTTCAATAACAAGCTAGATAAAATGTGAATGCCCTGCAGTGGCAAACAGCTTTGGTTTTATAGGTAGCCAGTGGGCAAATAGCTCCCCTGGCTACCTGGAGAACCCAATGTTTACATGACAGCCCCGTAACTCAGCCAGGGAAACAACCTAGCGCCACAAAGTTTTACACGGACCCTCAGCTCCCCCAGACACATCAAACGTGGCCAGTGGCGAAGCCCTTCTCCCCAGAGAACTGGCGTGCCGGTCCAGAGAGCACTGAATTTACAATCCGTGACATGCCGGTAGGTCTCTGTGACACGTTTCCAACAAGCCCTCCTTTGCCCCCTAGCCCACGTTGATACTGATTTATTCCCCCAAAACCTTCTCCCATTGATCTCTATGGAAGGGGAAAATTAAATGCACTGCAAAATTCTGAGTCAGCTAATAATAATAAATTAAATTTATAGAGCGTTTTTCAAAATACCCAAAGACGCTGTGCAATTTTGAGTGGACAAAGAAAATGGAGCAATTTGTTGGTCTACTCAAACAAAATTTTACACAAAATTTTATAGGGACCCTCAGCTCTCCTGCAAAAGGAACCGATGCAACGGCTCCTGAGCACACTTTTTTTTATTACAAAGTTCACGAAAATAGTATCGAGTTACCTATGGCAAACGCAAGATTAATTGCGATTAAATATTTTAATCTTCTGACAGCTGTAACACAGACACATGCTCATAGAGTCCCGTACCTCCTATTGTGCTCTCTTGAAACTCATGGAACTGGCCTTTGACGAAACGAAGCACAAGGCTGGACTTGCCCACAGCTGACTCTCCCAGCAAGACCAGTTTGAACTGGCAGATCTTATTGCCTGCATTGGGTCCATTGGGCCGTGTTGCTCCTCCCCGGTTGGCCATGACAGTTGTCAATGTCCCCTTCTGCGTCTGTCACACTCACACTGCACCGTTCCAGTAAGGGCTACAAAGTATTCAAAAAAATGAAGAAATGAGCACTTTCACATTGACCACTGGCCTTTTGTTTTCTCCCAGCTTTCTTTTTTTGCCTACATAGTTCTAAGTACCTACTTCCAATACTTCCTAGACTTTGATAAAGGTGAAAATTGATTTGCTTGCTTAGGCTTCATGCAAACATCTTAACATGATCAATGGTATGTGAAAACTAAAAGCGTGCACTGCAGAAGGCCAAGCATCTAGTGTTCTCATTTCATTATGGAGGGTATCATGTTGGTCAAACACTTGGCATGATAAGCTCATTATTTCTGAAACATTCCTGAATATAGTGAGATACAATACTTACTACTACACACAGTATATAATTATACACCAAACCAGTCTTCATCATTGTTTAGTCACTGATTGCTAGCTGTGAAGAAATTCTGACATAATCCACACAGCACTGTTTAAGTAAATTCTTGTTCTTCAATAACTCCATAAAATGTCATGATCAGAGGTTCTCTAGGCATCACTTTATGCACAGAATGTGTGTCGTCTTAGGAATCACATTCCACAGGAACAAAAGCCCTTATCCATGTGACTTTCAGTTACTGTTCAATAAGCAAGTGATTTAGATCTAGCCTAGGTATCAGTCTGAGCATGCTGAGCAAGGAACATCATCAAATTATGTAACACAGAAATGTGTCTTCTTTGTTAATAATGGAGGTACAGCATAACTCAAGCAAGAAGCTTGCAGGTTGTCAAAAATAAACCAGCATATATTTTACACAGCCGGCAAAACTTTTTTTTTTTACAGCTGTCTATACACACACACAAATACACACACATAACTATATAAAAAGAGCATAAGATAAGAGATAAGATGAGATAAAGCTTTATTAGTCCCACGAGTGGTCCTGCTGACTTCTTCTATATACAAATATACGCTTCAATTCTGTGGAGAGGGCGCCAAAATGAAATGTGTGCCAATGTACAAGCATCAGTTCACTGATACTGTGATGTTGCAACAGCACTAGCTGATATTACTCCAAGGAAAACAGACAACACTTTCATATGCCAAGGCACCATTTTAAGGAATAACACAGCATACAAATAAGCCTGACATGTGTTTCACGCCAAAATTACAGCCCAACATCTCAGAAAATGACTAGGTTTCCTGTGTGTGAAAATATGTGATACCAGGTAATGTTAACATGCATGTGTTGCTTCCATGAGCAAAGATGTCTAGTAATTCAAGATCCTTGGCTTAGAAAAAGCATGCCAGCCTTTACGGCATAAAGATCACATTTCTCTACAGCACTGACAACTTTCAGCAGCCAGTGTCCACACAGTTAAGTGTCCATTTGCATTGTGTGAAAACACCACTGCATACAGTGTGAAAAGCAAAAAAATATTTCTCTGAATTTTAACCCATTCACCCTAGTGAAGCAGCAGCACCCAGGGAGTAATTTTAGGGACGGTACTGTAATCTAAGTGAATCTCAGTGATGCCAGTAGCAGTCCTGGGGTTCGAACCCACAACCTCCTGATCGCAGGGACAAATCCCTAACCGCTAGGTCACCAGTGTAATGAATTGTAACGATAACAGGCCAAACAAACGCTGGACTGCTGGCAGACAGCTGATGTTGAGGGTGACTCAAGGAAGTTGGACTATTCCTGTCTGTTGACACTGAAAACATTTCAAGGTAATGAACACCCGTTTCTGTACGGCTGAGAGATCAACACGGACCTAATCGCTAGACAAACTCGGCGTGTTGTCTCTTCAAATCACCTTCCCATTATTTCCCCCCACTTTCTCAGTTCCCCTTGTTTTCCAAAAACAGAAGGCCGCCATGTTTCATTTTTTAAAGAAAACACCCTGGCAACTAGTTTACTCGACGCATATGTCAACACGGTCGAACCAACGACACCAGTCGGAACTGGAGCAGGACCCTGCCTGAGCCCAGAGTCGCAATAGTGGACAGGTCAAAGAGGCGGTCTATTCAGAAAAGACAGACAAAAAGGCTGGAGTGAGACTCGCCCTCACTCAGGCCGGTCTCGGGTCTTTCTGACAGGTCTGAGATTCAGCACTCATGAGGCTGTTAGAGTGTGGTTCTGAGGGAGGTCTGGGCTCGTCTGAGAGCAGGACAGAGAGAGACAGCGGCTCTCTGAGTGCAGAACCAGGGCAGAGGGCCTCGGGCTAACTGAGCCGAGACACAACAAACAGGCTAAACCCGCCGGCCCAGCCCCACACGCCGACTTTTCTCTTTACCTGGACTCACAAAGTGATCTCGGGCCGCAGGGGCGCGGTACTGAGCGGGCGTTTCTCCCGGTTTTGGGTCTGAGGCGATGTTTATCTCCACCGAACCCCGAGACCGTCCCTCTTCTCTCTCTCTCCCTCTCAACTTCCCTTTAGAACCAAAACACACACGGCCACTTCCGCCCCTCGCGCCACGTCAGTTCGATCCCGCAGATACGCACTTCCTGTAAAGCAAGAACACTGGACTCTGGACTGTAAACAAAAACTTTTCACAAGCTTTCACGTGTAATTATATTAATTTCATGTATTACACACACACACACACACACACACACACACACACACACACACACACACACACACACACACACATTATATTATATTACAGAAAAATATATATATACATGTATTTATTTATATATACATACATATTTATATGCATACATATATACATATATAGATTTCTGTAATATAATATAATGTAATATAATATTTGGTATATATTATATAATACATAATGTCTTAATATTTTTTATTAATATATTGAATATATTATTTAATATTGTTGTTATATACATATATGGTCGGAGTAAACTGTCACACGGTAATCTTACCCTCGTACCTGTACCAGCAATATAAAATATCTATAAATCATGAATACGAAAATGCCAGTAGATATTCATTTTTTATCTGGTTGTGTCGACTCGCAGTTGTCGTCGGCAGAGGGCGACAAAACACTGTAACTGAAGACGACAGCAATCAACCCACTTTTAGTAAGGCTATAAAACGCACCACCACACATAAATACAAATACTCTAAACCTTAATTGTCTCGTTTTTCCAGATGCCCACACATTGCAGAAAGTCTTTAAATGAAGACACCTGATGTGCAGCAATCTATATTAACTACGTATGAGCAATATGCTTGAATGTATATCGACAGCACTAAAACCATTTTTGCAGAGATGAGTTTTAAGATACAATCACCACACTTTTTATCTGCTCTTTTCAAACTAATATTTTCATGACTTGGAGTAGTTATATTAAATTTGGGAAAGGATTCGGCTGTCCAGTGTTTTTCCCCACTAGTACTAGGGTCTTGAAATGGACCACTGCTCTTGACATGAATGGGAAAAAAGCCCAACCTTAGTGGTCTATTCTCTCTCCTTGGATAGTGCCAGATAATCTCAGTGGAAAAGGACAAGAGTGCAATAACATGTATTGCATCAAAGCCCTCAGTGTCGTTTGAGTCTAAAAGCTAGTTAGAATGATGATGAACTTCTTTCCAGGCTGACAGAAGAGCCTTTGCAGTGTAAACTTTAATATCTCTGTAAAATAATGGAAACCATATTAATGAACCTACAGAGAAATAGAGTGTTAATGCAATGAGTAATATACAAGCCACTGTTCAGCAAGGAGATTAAACAAAGGTTAAACTTTATAAAAGATGTGTTTAATAAGGGACAGTTTCTAAAAGTCTCAGGCCAGCTGCTCACATATCATTTGAATGGATGGTATCAGTCATCTGCACCGATTGCTTCTGTATCTTTAACTGTAAATTAAAGAATCGACCATACATGGCATTCCCAGCAGCCACTTTTCTCACCCCAGTGTGGCTGGATCAGGTCATCACACTCTCAAGTGTTTATTATGAGACAGCTGACATAGGTCTCATACCTTCATGCCTTTCCTCAAGCTTACTTTTTGCCTCTTCTTCCTCTGAACAACAGTGTAAATCATTGTGATGCACGTTTTGGTGGTGCAGCCAATCACAACTGAGCCACATTACAGTCACATTACAAAAGTCACATTACAAATGACAATGCCTAGGTCAGGATATGTTTGATCACTGAAGTTTGTTTCTGTTGTCTTGCGCTGGAGCTATAAGGCTAGTGTAGCTCCTTTTGGGTGACCTAAACTATTACTACATTAGTTTTGTAGCTACAGTGTAAACATCAGCTACAGTTGACTACATTCAGGGTAATGGTGAAATAGTCCAAATTTGATTTTCATGCTCTTAGTCATTGGTCCTCTAGGCTGGTAAAAACACCTGATTATAATTATAGCATTTGTATCTGTTCAAGTAGCTGAACAAAGTGAGACATATACTTGCTCATTTGAAAGCTGCAATTTAAGCAGCTATGTTAACATCCACATTACCGATTCTTTTCTCACTTTCCAACACTTTATTGCCTTTTAGGACTAGAAATGTGTAATCACATACCAAACAAATGTATGTATTTTAGCAGATATAAAACGGATTATTTTCTTTTTGTACATGCTGTATAATGCACGTCTGCTTGAAAGTTATTCTGATCTCACTTGTTTAGACACTGTAACAAGACATTTTTTATGTCATGCATTCTAGTCAAAGTAGACTGTGTTCCCACTGGCACCTGGCTTAGGATTTTTCAGGATTTCTTGTGACTCAGGATTTCTTATGGAAATCATAGTGGAATAGCCCAATTAGCTCACAATAGCCCAGATAGATTAGACCAACACAGAACAAACAAACAATGTTTCTCAAGGATTTGGCATCTTTTTCTGAAGAAACATTTTCTTTTCCAGAAGTCAAAAACAAATACTTAGCTCTCATCACAGCACTAGAATCTTGCTGTATGTCACTATTAAAAGTGCACATCTGTTGCATTGAGGTACATATATAGCCAAATAGCCAGTGTCACATCAGTGTCCTCACTGAATGTAAATCAGAGAATTAGAAAATTCAGTTGTAATGCACATTCATGATAATAGCGAGTAGCAGTTGTAAAGGAAAAAATCATCTACCATCTGAGTGTATCTTTTTTTTTTCTCCCCATATAAAATAAATGAACGATTCAGATGGAAATCTAGGGCTTTGGGAAATGTGTATAAGCCTATAGCATAAACTGGTTTCAATGTCCCCAATAGCACTGATGCATTATCTTTATTAGCTGTAACACAGAAACTGCTTCTTGCTTTCAAATCTCTAAATGGCTTAGCTCCCTCCTATCTCTCCAATCTGCTTATCCCCTACATCCCGACCCGCTCACTACGTTCTTCTGAC
>JBBPDE010000140.1:5078049-5091296 GCA_037974605.1 Nannopetersius ansorgii
TATATATGTATATAGATATATATTTGAACATGCATTACTGAAATTACTATATAGGAGTGCTTTGAATTACCAAGTGACAAGAAAAATGCTTAGTGCTAAAAGTATAAGAAAAAGGTATAGTGATACTTATTCAACTTAGGCAGCTAGTCTCTGGTGAGGGCTGTGCTAAAACTGAGACCTCAGAGCTTCAGACATGTTTGTTGTAATGAGTCCTAACAGTTGAATAGCCAAATTAAATAATTTGCTAAAAGAAACCCAGATGATTGTTTAATTGTCAGCTTTAATTTGTTGTATCGTTACTATCTTTGTGACTTTGATTGAGAGGCTTTAGCTGCTATAGCCTCACCTGTGCCACACCATAGTCTTTGGAGTACTGAGCCTGGGGCATTTCCGGCCTCTTTCACTTTTGTTTGGATTCTCCCTCTTATCCGTTTCACCTTTGTCCCATGTTCCCCACAACGTTTAGAAGCCGAGCCAACCTGAGGCTCCATGTCCATTCATCCTTGTTCCAACTGTTCCAACCTGCTTGTCTCTGTCTGTGAGCATCTCTCTCCTTCCGGCCTCAATTCTACGCCTCACTCTTTGGCCGTTTTGCTAAACTTGTATCTGTTGCACCTTTTTGTATTCATTGCCTTGTGAATAAACTGTATAGATGGGATTTCCAGTGAGTGCATCTTTGCTTCTCCATCTCAAACATGACAAATGAACAGACCTATCCTGACACAGCAGGGGTCCCACTCCCTCCAGATGAAACCTCTAGTGTCTGTGAGCACATGGTACTCAGAGCTTGACAGTTGGTGGAACAAGGCAGTCCTTCTGGCTGTGTATCGTGACGCCCGAAAAATCAGCTTGGACCAACACTTTCGGGCTAAGAGGGTTTGCTCTGCCAGACAGGCTTGCGGTCGCACCCATGGCCGCCTGGCACCAACAACTGCCCCCTGCTGGGTCCTCCCAGTGAAGAGGTTGGCAGGGAGCTTCCCAGCTGTCATCAGAGGAAGAGATCCAGTCACCAATACAGAGGGCTCCGTATGTACTGTGGTGTTGAGGTACACTTAAGGCAACAATTCCTTATCCAAAAAAAGGAGGTACTAGGAGTGGATGTTTTCATTTTGCTGCCCTGGTAGATTGCAGGTCAGTGGGCAAAACATTAGTTTTGTCTGCTTCTGGAAGGCCTAGCGGTCAGGGCATTGCCCCTGCAATCAGAAAGTTGTGGGTTTAAATCCCAACACTGCTAGTGTCATCTCTGAGGTTCCATTGAGCAAAGTATCATCCACACACACTCTTTTTGGTGGCAGCATGAGTGTTCACGCATGACTATAAGGGGCCACTTTACTTTTCTATTACCTCGGTTGCTATAGCCTACCCAGTCACAATAAGGGCCTTGGAAGCCACCTGGTCAGCAAGTCACCCATGAATAGTGTCATTGTCCCTGTCCGGCTATCCATAGAACCCCATCAAACTGAATTTCTCATTCTCCCCTTAACACAGCACAGTGTGGTTTTAAGTTCACACTGGCTCTGCAAACAGTTTTTAATTGGAATAGAGACACTAAAATGTCCTGGTCTTCCTGTTTTGAATACTCCTGCCATTTGCAGGCCCTGCCCTCTTACTCCACATCCACTGAAAGCCCCATCTCTCATCGTCCTGTTGACATTCTCATGAGTGTACTGCACTGGCTGAGGTATATACTGCCTCCAGGGCAGTCTATCCTCCCCCTCACTAGCCCCAGGATTGTGCCACGAAGCCCCCTGGGTCAGATTCATAAGACAATCCACATCTCCTACCTCCACTGGCCTCCAGTGGAAGATGGCATTCTCAGCCATATATGGCAATCGCATATACCACATGATGGTGTACAGGTTGAAGAAACCTGAGAAACTAGTATTCATTCAAGTCAGAACAACATAAAGTAATTGTTTACAACAGTGCTAATTCTGAAATGCCAGATCCAGCCCTTCAATTTATAGTTGAGGAAGATAAGTCAGAGGTCAGACTGGGAGCCATGCTATTGAAAGACATGGAAACCCCAGTAAATGCTACCCTGTGCCTTCTTCTCGTGAAAACTGACAGGAGTGGAGTGCAACTATAACACTGAAAACTGCAAGCTTTTTACTGCCAAAGTAGAATTGGAGGAGTGGCAACATTGACTGGAATGCTGAGAGTCAAAGTATCTTAACTCATGCAAAGCCCAATGATCCCTTTTTTACACACTTCAGGTTCTAAATTACATATTGGCCAGGATCTAAAATTAGGCAGATACTAATTATTACTCTGTAGAAGAAGATCCTGAAAGCCCAGAGTGCAGAGTAGCTGAGTCTCTTTTCTAATGCGTCTATGGCATCCTGGAGAATATCCTATACGATTGCGCCCCCCAGTTTGTGTTTAGGGTGTGCAGAGCTTTCCATTCCAAAATGGGGTTCATCAGGCAATCCTCAATCTAATGGTCCGGCTGAGCCCAAAGAATTGGATAGGCCTATTGCCATAGCTGGCAGAATGACTGATCTGAGCTCTCACCCTGGACAGAATACACGCAGAACTCCACAACTGGTCTGACTTTTAATGTGTGCTCAGGTGACAACATCCACTGTGTCCTTGGGACCAGCCTTCTACCAAGATCCCTCGGGTGAACTCCTGGTTTCACACAGCAGAACAGGTCTGGGTGCATCTGTCTTGGTAATAAACTGTATCGCCAGGATTTCCTGCGAGTGTATCTTTGCTTCTCCACCTCAAACAAGACTATTAATGCACTTCGGCTGAGCTGATATATTTTAAACTGCAGTTATGAAAGAATAAAAATTATGACTATTTATAAAAAGACTTTGAGAATGAGTACCAATTAAATTCAAAGCCTGTAAATATTTCGTTGGCCCAGTCCCAACATCATGCTATGATGGTAGCTTCTAAGGGTGAATCTCAAATTTTCAGTTTTGTTCAAATTTAGCCTTTTACCTTTTTACATAATAAGCTGCATCACCTGGCAACTCAGCTATATTCCTGTTGTCTAAACATGTAGCAAAGCACAGTTTTTGAAAGAATGTCATGACAAAAAGAAGTTTTAGAGAAAATAAAGGGTTAAAGGGTAAAATGCATCACAGGTGACGCATTAATGTACCTAAAACTTTGTGGACTATTGGATTAAAAAGCATAGTTATGATTTTTTTTTTTATTTCGCACTAATGTGAGAATGAAATTATATGGACTCTAGAATGCCTTTTGTTTTTCCTTTTGTCAGAGAGAGAGAGGGTCAGGTGGCTGAGAGAGAAAGAGAGAGAGAGATAGAAGGAGATATAGAGTGACCAAGATAGAAACCAAGAGTGAGCTCGAGAAATCCATCTGTATTCTGTTCTCTCTCACGGGGAGACGAGAAGCCCTTGTGGAGCTCGAAAAAAATAGAGTAGCCTTTGGAAACCAGTCCAGAAGCTTCAGTACCATTGGAATCATGAATAGTTTCCCTGTTAGAAAAGAAAAGCTTGCATTCTGCTCACCAATACTTGCTTATAATTTTATGTGTGTCTTTACATGAACACTAATAAAACTAATAAAAAAAATCATTAGTTGATTTTGGTAGTTATCAGATTGTTTAAATGGTCATAAGAACAGCATGCTATTATGTCTTATGTGGCAATAAGATCAACAACGGATCCTAAGAACACCTGGATTTTAGCCTAACCAAGTTTCTAAGTATCTAATATCCTTTTCATAGATCTGTGGATGTGGTGACTCTTAAAATTGAAATTAAATTTTAAAAGGAGTAACAGAAAGGGTTCTTCAAATTAGGTCATAGAAGAACCAGAAGAACCTTTCCATAAATGGTTCTTAAAAGAGACAACATATGTGAGTGTTAAGAATTTTTTAAGATTGTTGAACCTCTGTGTAAAGATCTTGGAGGACCCTTTGAAGTATGTGAAAGTTCTAAACACCTTTGGTTGTTCTTCACACGCACACAAATTATTTCTAACAATGGTTCTTTAGGGAACTAAAATGGTTCTCCTATGGCATCACAAAGATGTGAACTCTTTTTGGCACCTCTTTTTTTAGAGTTCATAATCTGACAGGAAGAGCCATCCTGATTATTTGTCTGTAATTTGCTAGAACTGAATGCCATGATTCTCCCTCAGTGGATTTTTGGGTAAGCTGCATGGGTAAGTCACTTATTTTAAAAGTGACTAAACTGCAGTCTCATTATCAGATTACTTAAGTGTATCTTAGCACACATCTGAATTTCTGGCTAAAACTTATTTTTGGGAGTTGTCACACTTTACACATGCATTCATTTATGTTCTGTCACAAAGTGTGGTGAGTTTTCATTCTTTAGCCATGAAGAATAAAAGTGTTAATCATAATAGAAATATAAAAAGATTTTGGCACTAATTTGAAAGAAGTGTAGAAGTTGGAGACCCCATCATCCCTTCTTTCTTCTCTGCATGCTCTCTTCCCCCTCTCTCTATATATGGCTTCCTTACTTGTTTTTCCTCTCTTGCTGCTGCTCTTTTAAACAACCCCTCTCTCCTTCCCTTTAATGGTGACTGATGAGCTGTCTGAGTGCTGTGTGAAGTTCACTGTTTTAGCCTCCTCGGGTAGAACAGTATGCCAAAGTCTCTGTATAGGTGTTCCAGAGGAATAGACACACCAGATGTTCATATAAACACATGGCCGTTATTTATCCACACGTTTATGCGGAAATTGCATATTGAAGTTTGGTTTCATTCTGTGAGATAAAGACTTACTGAGACGAGTAAATGCATCCACTTAATTTGGGGCAGATTTGAAGCATGAACAGTGCTGGGTTTCTGGGCTATAATGAGTAGGAGATATGAAATGCAACCATTTCATGACCAAGGTGTCATCCATTTTGCTTATAATTGTGCTAAATGAACCATTACTGAAAATCTTCCCGTAAAAGACCATTCACCTAAAATGATGGTTAATCTCCCTCCCTCTTTTTCTCTCCATATTAGACAAACACTCATACACTGCTTCAGTGTAATTATCCACCATATGCCACCACTGACAGGTAGCTGCATGAAAAGAGCATTTTCGTCGTGACTGAATAGAAGTGAGTGGTAGTACGCCTCACAGCTGCCATTCGGCTGCACGCTCGTGGGATTTTTTTTTTCCCAGAGTCTTAATATCTGGGTCATTTCCCAATTGTTTGCCATAGAATATTATGGATGGGGACAATAAGCAACCTCTATGGACAATTTCCACATATAGCCTGTACACTCTGAGACCAGCTCTGATATTCCCCATTCGCCTTCCCTATATGGTTCATATTTAGCACTGCTGATCTCATTTGCCATGTGATGAATACTAGTTTCAGCCTTTTCAGTGCCATTCTCTGCCATTTTACCCACAGTATCTCAAGGACAATTTTTGGTCCCACAGGTACACTGCCACAGCTGGGTGCTCTGCAAACTTCACAGCCCTCAGGATGCTCCAACCCTTGAGCAGGATACTTGCGGTGTGAGTGTTCCATTAGTGTTATATTTAGCTTCACTAAGCACTGTGGCCAAAGTTGGGAACTAAAACAAAGTGACTGAAATGGGATTTTCACTGAGCAAACTGCACTGGCCATGAACACTGTCAAAAAAGATGCCAAAAAAAATATTTGGAGCAAGGCAACAGAAGAACCATATTTGGTTCCCTAAATCTAAGACATCTAAGATAGATCTAAGACACTTCAGCTGATCAAGCCCACCTGAGGGCAATTACGCAACCATTTAAATATATATATATATATAGTTATGAACAATTTAAAAACTCACATTTTACCAGATGACTGGGCTTAAGAAACTGATACATATGACCTAAGTGACCTTGGCTATCTGCTTTGTTCCTTGTTCAAAAACAGGACTGCTTAATTTCCATGTGTGGACTGTGGAGTGAATAGAAATTTGAACATGTACACATTACATCAAACCCTACAGGCCCTTTAAGAATGTAGGAGTACTCTGGCCATACAGGCATTCAGAAACCAAACATATGAGATGCTATCAGCTTATCAGAACTATCAACAGTTTTCTGCATCCACTCACAGTGTTCAACACAGAACTCGGCTGCTGTTGCTGAAACAAAGCAAAGTGTCTGTAATTTCATGTCTGTAATTAGTCAAAGAGCCTCACACCAGGGAATGTGAAAGAGGTGGCCTCATTTGACAACCTACCAAAGATGGGTTTTGAGATGCAGTCCCACCTGACTCTGCGCCACCAATTAAATTTGATCGATGTTGGTTGCTACCAACAGAGGGATAAGTTTATGCATTCCTTTCAAGCGCATATCTGCTATTTTATACCTTCTTATTTAGGTCCTCACAGATTGCTTATTCTCCACCTCACAGTGTGAAGCTCTGAGTGAACTACAGTAAATGAGGCAATTTTCTAATGATCTCTGTGGTGTTGGGTTTAAATCTAGAATGGGAATTTCATTTAAGTTTTCATTTATTCTTGCAAAATTTGATGTAAAGTCATTCCCAGAAGTACGATAAGAAATGCTGTATTGTGAAAAAACTGGCAGTAGAAACCAGGGTTTATAATGCAAATTACAACACACAATGTATTTACAGCAAGATGTTATATTTTGATCTGAACAAACACTGAACCTAGGCATGTTTTTTGAGTTAGTAAAATGACAGTACCTCTACAGGAAATGCTTTTCAGAGACTCTTATGCTTTACAGAGTCCCCCTCTGTACTCTCTGCTATTAATGGACTTTTTAAAAATATGTTTTAGCCCAAAATTTGATCTCAAAATTGCAATAGAACAGGGTAACACGGGTCCTTCTGTGTGTTTATAACCATTTCTTGTAACAGCTCTCTATGTTGCAGCATTTAGACACATTAGATGCTTTAAATGTCTGGTTCCTTTCACTCGGTAGAATGACATGCCACACCACTGTGGTGTAATTGAAACTGTGTACATGTCATCCATTGAATTAAAAGAAATAGTTGGATTATCACAGCTGGTTCAGGTCAGCAGCTCATGACCAAGACCTTAGAAGAGGAAAAACCTTTGTCTTTACAGGACTGTGGCCCTGAAAGACCTGACTTTTACACCCCTGACTTGTCCCATACAGAGTTGTGCGCTGTCCATGGTGCTCACACAGCAAACTTCCCTGCTTTTCTTCCTCAGAAGCTTCCTATGGGCACACTACAGCTTTAAAGCCTTTTCCTTGAAACCGAAAGCCTGTACCTCACAGGTTTGCCCATACTTTTAAGAGGCACAAGTTACACCAATTATTTATTTTGCACCACAAAGCTAAACGCTAGATTAATCATACTGCTTAGCATCCTACTTAACCTATCTATAGATAGATAGATAGATAGATAGATAGATAGATAGATAGATAGATAGATAGATAGATAGATAGATAGATTGACTGATTGATTGATTGACGTGTAAACAAGTCATTTAAAATAATATTTTAAAATAACACCCACCATTATTGTTATTATTAGAGGTATTATTATTATTACAGATCTACTACACTTCATTCGTATGTTCATATAAAAAACGGATTACTAATAATTAAGTGTCAACAGCATGGAAAAGTTTATGTCTCCTGACGCTCCCTGAATGACTCACGTGTGCCGTCAAAGCGCGTGGCTATGGTGTCCAGAAATGTGTTCTGAGGCGCGAGGAGTCCCTTCATCACAGGCATTTTCTCGCGCGATGGTCGAAGTCCCCATTAAAGTTACGGAGCGACACTGGAGCCGAGGCTGGGCGTGATGGAAAAAGTAGTCCAGGAAAAAAGGCGCGCAGCTCCTGACGGGGCTGTGTCCGACTCTGCTCCGTCTCTCGCGCGGGTGAAGGACCTGAATGAGAGGCGCGCGCTCGCGGGTGCACGTCAGGTGAGCGAGGACTCACTCAGCACTGCTCAGACTCGCAGTGACGAGCTCCTTATACACCTTCTCCATACGGTCACCCAGCACGCTCACATAGTTCACCAAAAACGTGGTCAATAATAATAATAATTGGCCTAACGATAATAATAATAATAGTAACAAGAAGAAGAGAAAATGAAAGAAAAGTGACACCTCATAGTCACACGTGAACACACCACAGCCCAGCTTACATCTGGTAAATCCAAGCAGTCAAAAAAAGCCAAAGCATGTCAGGCAACAGTGGTTGGTGATACCATCTTGAATTCCCATCTTCTCAGTGTTTTTCAAGCCCTGAAAAGAGGAGCACTTACTGACTTCCAGTGCATTGCCCTCAGTGGGATCCCTGCTGCAAACTTGAAGGGCTTTCTGACTCTCAAAAGGAGCAAAGGAAGCTCCCCCTGGCTACCCTCTCCTGCGATTTGACCTCAGAAAGAGAGTCAAAAGTGCAGACTACAAACTTTGCCCCTATAAGATGCCTATTGCTTAAGTCATAACCCAAAAGCACAGAGCTACTCTCACCAAGCAGTCAGCCACGTCTTCTGAGTTTTATATATAATTTTTATAATGGCAAAACAGCAACAATTCATTGGATACTATACTGCTTTACAACACACTGCATGCAATATCCAGTGCAATAACTTAATGTAATGTAGGTATCAGAGGCATCAAACAGTTTGAATCACAGTAGAAAACTTTAACTCAGAACATTTCTCTAAAAGAGCACATTTCACGTCAAATCAATAGAAAATCTAAACATCAATCAGCCATAACATAAAAAAACATAAATTTTGTGTAGGTTCTCCTCATGCTGAGAAAACAGGCTCTGACTCCTTGAAGCATGGACTCCATAAGATCTCTAGGGCCTCCAGTCATCGAACTTGTTTGTCTAGCACATCCCAAAGATGCTTGATTAAACTGAGATCTGAGGCATTTAGAGGTCAAGTCAACACTTAGAACTCTTAGTCAAATTCCCCATCCATTCATCCTTTCATTCATTTTCTGTAATCACTTCATTATTACTAGGGTCACTGGTACCCAGGGTCAAGCCCATGGCAAGGCAGGGACTCACCATGGGCAGGGTGCCAGCCCACCTCAGGGGTTCCACATCCATTCCTTGACAATTTTTGTGGCAGGATGTATAGTCCTACAGGAATATTGTTGTCAAGAAGGGGTGTGTTAATCTTCAACAAAGTTTAAGTTGATGGTCCATGACATGAATGCCAAGCTTCCCAGCAGCAAGTTGCACAGAGCATCACACTGTCCTAACCTGTCTTCTTCTTATAGCGCATCCAGATAAGTGACGGATGCACATCCAGATGTCCTCATAATGTAAAAGAAAATGTAATCATGAGACCAGATCACCTTCTTCCATTGCTCCATGATCCACTTCTGATGCTCACATTCCCTTTGTAGATACTTTCACCAATCAACAGGGGTGAGCATGGTCACTCTGACTGGACAGTAGCTGTGCAGCCTCACACACGGCAAGCTGTGATGCAATTAAACATGTATTTAATTCTGTTTTAGCTGTTTTACTGAATGGATAGCCAGGTTACTCTGGTTGGTGAAAGGATATGTAATTCAGGATTGACAACTTGGCTAAATTCTTATAGATTTCCTGTCTTCCATATCTTATAATGCTCAGCTAAACCAGAAGCTAGCTCTGTTTATCTCTGTTTTGGGCTCCACAAGGCAGAAGAGACAAGCGCAGCTTTTTTTTTAGAAATGAATTTAAGTGTATATATATTTTTTTTAAACATTATTTGTAAACAACATGTTTTTAATATCCTAATTCCATCCATTGTAATTGCCATTGTTCTTCTGGTTCTATGATAAAATGTTTAAAACTGAACCACATTCTGTCAGGAATATTCAAATATTTTAGAATTCAAGTTCTAGAAAGGTTAACAAAATACTACATAGGGAAGCAAACATCACCCTAATGAACATACACTAGAATATTAGAGTTATTTGGGCCAACCCTACTCATGTAACAAATTAGCTACAAATATAGAAGGTGTGAGAAGATTAAAGTCATGGAGAAATTAAAAACAGAAACAGGGTTTTGTTGTCAGTGAGATTTACAGAGTATACTGGGATACATCAGACTGATCAGGGTATTTTCTCATATGCTGACACTTTAATTAGAATCAGAATCGCGTTTATTGGACAAGTATGTGAGCGAACGCATACAAGGAATTTGATTCCGGTAGATGGTGTCTCTCAAGTACAACACAATAAAAACAACAACAATAGTTATAAGATACAATAAACAATATACTGAGCAAATATAATATACGATAATAAATCTACAATATGAATACATAATATGGATTTATATTTATAAATATAAGATAAATGTTAACAAATGTATATAAGTACTTTTGTACATATATGTTTATATTATTTATAAATATAAATATATGTATGAATATACACATCTATATATGTGTGTATAAATGAACAATACAATATAATAAACAATCTGAATCTCATATACAGAAAATACAATATTACAGAAGGAACATTGTGTACTATCATGCTGGTGTAACCCCTAGAAATTGTATGACTACATATGAACCACAGGCTAGATTTTAAACACACACTATTTAGTTACTTTATAATGTAACATAGTTTATTCAGTTTACACATCCATCCAGTGGTGATTTTGGCTGTCTGGTTCTGATCATCTATCCCGGGTACTTACTGATCACAAGCTAAGATAGGCTCCATGTGCTGTGGCAGTTCCAGGTAACCCAAATGCATGAGTGGAAATATCCACACTGTATTAAAAAGCCACATTACGTCCTCTGTTGGTGTAATGGGAGCAGACCATCACATGTGACTGCCATTTGGTGCTTGCAGTCCTCCCTGCAGGGAAGTAACATCCATAAGGCTGGTGAAGCACTTCATATTACCCTTGCTCCCCCACCTCAGAATGCTCATCTGCACACCAAGCTCCTTCTGCTTGCTTCTAAAGATAAATACACTAGTATGCAGACAGTTACTCTTAATAATAAACAGTGTTAACACCTACAATGTTGAATGAACACCTGCACACATATTGCATGTAATTAATGTGTATAATGTAGAATGAGTACTTACAATGTGTAAAATTGCATCTATTGCATTCACTTTTACATGGCTCACAATTACAGTTCTCAGTTAACATCTACATCTTGAGTATACAATCTATAAGGTTTCATTATAGTTGAGTAAACAGTGTTAGCATTATTGAATTAACACTTACAGTGTTCAACAAACATCTACAACACTAGGGAAACTTCTACAATTTTATGCTAATGCTGAGATAGCATTTATGCTAATGCTGAAATAGCATGTACAACATTAATACAGTAACCCCCCACTTTCACACGGAACAGCACGTCCTGGCCTCGTGCGCTATGCGCCGGTTACCAAAGCAATCAGACATCTAAATGGAACGAAGCTCCGCTGCTCAGCGCCGCCCCAAACATAAACAACCAGCAACAGGACTAGGGGGCGTGATGCACGAGGCCAGGACGTCACAGTCAGCGGCACTCAGAGACGGAAGGTTTGAAAGTAGCCAATCAGAGAACTTTATTTATTTCTCCTTGCTGCTGATTGGCTGCTGCCCTGTTATGCTGCAGTCCAGAATTTCCCCTGTGGAGCGTCTCCAATGTGCTCCAGTGAAGCCCTGTATTTTTATTTCTATAAATTAAATTCATTTATTACTATATTTACCCTGCGTTTACCAAAGAAACACCCCTGCATGAATTACAGTACAGTCTATACAGGGGTAACATTGGTATTTTACATTCTAGCACTGCAGGAGTTCAGTGTAAACTATACAGTACAAATATGGGTTTACCTTTACATATTCGTTAAAGGTAATGAGGTTTAAAATGAAATGAAATTGTTTTGGGAACATATTTGGGGGCATATTTAGGGTTTACACTATAAGAATAGGCATTTTTAGGCATTGTTTTAACCACATTACAACAATGCAGTTTTTCATCATATGCGGGTGTTCTTGGAACGTAACCCCGTCAAAAATGGGGGATTACTGTATTGTTAAAGGGCCCTATATTTTCCTTTCTAAAATGTATCTGTTTTTAGTTCAATGAAACAGTTCAATTTTTGGTCCTCAATACCCACATAATTCATGTTACAGGGACACCTGTCAAATGATGGAATATATCAGACCATCTCCAGAATGGTACGTCCATGGTGGCGTTCCCAGTATGCAGTGATCAGTACCTAAAAAATGAGATGCAAGAAATGGAATGGAAGATGGTGGCCTGGTCTATTGAATCATGTTTTCTTTGGCGTCATTTGGACAGATGTCTCTTGCTTTCCTGGCAAAAAGCGACACCAGGATGCATCATGTGAAGAAAACAGTGGGTGATGCTCTGTATAATGTTTTGTGAAGAAACCTTGTTTCCTGGCATTTATGTGGATGTTACTTTGAAGTATACCACCTCTTTTTGTAGACAAAGCTCATTCAAAACGTTCCTCACTGACAGTGGTCTCCTTCAGCCTGTAACACTGCAAAATTGTTCAGGAATGGTTTGAAGAACACAACAGAGTTCAGGATGTTCATGCCTCAATGTGCCAGAACTGTTTTGGCGACTGGTAGCCTAGTGGTTAATGTGTTCACCCTGCGACCAGGAAGTCGTGTGTTAGATTCCCAAGACTGCCAAACACCTCTGAGGTGCCCTTGAGCAGGGTACCATCCTCACACACTGCTCACCGGTCCTGTGGGGTTTACTCCTGCCGTGGGGAATAAACAGTATTCATGCCACCTGTAATGTTGAGCATTGAATAAATACCTACAGTGTTGTTTTACCATACTGAATACACAGATGTCAAAGTAATAACACATAGAGCGTTAAATTAACACCAGCAGCAGAAGCATTTAGCTACAGTTCTGGAGGGCCAATGTTGACCACAGTTAGCCGATAACACCCCTCAGCCACTATACTCAGAAATGATCATTAACAGATGGGTTAAATCAGGTGTAGCTGTGCAGGGAAATCAACATATTGGGCTGCACATGCTTAGTTAACCACCTTGGGATTTAATTACCACCAGTTGTGTTAGAGGTGGTGGTGGACTAGTGTGTAGGATACTTGCCTCTGGACCAAAAGGCTTTCAGCACCACCATTGGGTTCCTGAGCAAGACCCTTAACCCAAAGTTGCTCCAGGGATACTGCCCCCTGTACTTAGGAAATGGAAGTTGCTTTGGACAAAAGCATCTGCTACATGGTGTAAATGTTTAGTAAATACATGATTATGCATAATAATTAATTAATTTTGTGTGTGTGTGTGTGTGTGTGTGTGTGTGTGTGTGTGTGTGTGTGTGTGTGTGTGTGTGTGTGTGTGTGTG
>JBBPDE010000140.1:5113138-5129386 GCA_037974605.1 Nannopetersius ansorgii
AAGGGCATCAAAAACAGAACAGACAAGAACAGAAAAAACCAAGGCTGGAACGGCTCACTGAGTCCTAGCCGTTACAGTCTTACTGTTTCCATACTGCATGTGCTTTGCTCCTCAGTATCCAGTGCATGACAATGCACATTCAGTAAAACAGAACAGTATTAAAATATTTACAGCTTTGTGAGAAAACATTAAAAGTAAATATATAAATAACAAAATTCAGTTTGCAGTCAACAGTATGCTGGTGGAGCAGTTTTATTAATGGGTCTCAGTTTAAAGGGATGTTATTGGTCCTACTAGTCTGCTTCTTTAGTTCACAATTTGGGATTTTGTATATAACACTGAGTGAGCTTATAGGGTTTAAATCTTCCATTTAAGTCTAGTCGCTGTTATATGTTGTTTACATTATTTTTAAAAAATCATTCAACTCAAGTCTTTTTTCGTAATTTGATTGGGGCTTTTCCTGCCTATAATTTCTTGAGTAATTCTCAAAAAAAATTGGAATTCTACCCACATATTTTCCTCTGTCAGTCTGTGTAATTTTTTCTGCTCTGTTTACCCAAAGAGTCATCCTCCACCATAGAGAGCGTGTTCATATTCCAGAGTGCCTCTGATGACATTATGACGGCCACTACCTATGACGCCATTGTGGTGGAGCAGTGGACGGTCATTGATGTAAGTTCTTTTGGATCTGTAAACCAATGTTTGTCTTTTAAAATAACGCTACCTTATTTATTTATACCATCACTGCCATCAGCTATGTTCTGTCTTACTCTTTTTTGTGTGTTTATTGTTATTATTATTAGTATTCTTTTCTTATATTTACTGAGCCTTCTCTTCTTGCATGTTTTATGTGTCTTTTTACTTACTTTTTTATTATGATGTATGTACATTTTATGTATTTTGTTTCTTTTTAATATGCTTTAGACCTGTTACCATCGGTCCATGGACAACAGATGTAAAATAGCCATTTTGGCTAATTCTGGCACATTTACATTCTATGTTTATTAATGTGCACTGTCATGCCAAATAAACCATAAATAAATAAAAATAAATTGAAGTAGTTTAGCTTTATATTCCCACGTGAATGCAGTACAGCGCAGCACACAATGTGAAATTCTTACTCTGCATTTAATCCATTCACCAAGTGAAGTAGGGAGCAGTGTGTGTGGGCCTTACTCAAGGGCAACTCAGTAATAATACTAGCAGTCTTGGGATTCAAACCCACGACCTTCTGATCTCAGGACAAGCTCCCTAACCACTCGGCCATCCAGCTGCCCCATTGGTGAAGAAGCAAAAGTGCTGCTGCTCCTTCTCCCTCCGACCACCGCAGAGTCTTTGGTGGGAGTTAACCTGTCCAGAATAAGAGTCGTGTTCTAACATTTTTTCTTTTTTTTTTTCATATTTTTCATCGTCTCCACAGGGTGTTGCAGTGAAAGCAGACTACATCCCTCTGCTTCAGTCTTTAGCTCCATATGGCTGGAGGCTAATGTGTGTGTTGCCCACCCCCATAGTCAAAACAAACAGGTATTCATACCGACTGTACTCTTGACCTGGTGGAAACACGAGAGAAAACCAGTTAACGTTGTACCTTTTGGGTTTCTTTCTTAGTGATGGCAGTTCAGCCACAAAGCAGATCCTCTTCCTTCAGAGACCTGTACTGTCCCGCAAGAGAAGAGACTTCACGGTATGTACAACGCACACAATACATACACAGAAGTCTGTGTTCTTTGTGTTTTTTATTCACTGATTTATGTCAGTGTAATGCAGATCTACCTACATTTAAACTCATAACCTTAAGCTCGGTAAACCAAGATGAGCTCTCTTGGCTTTCTTGAAATAGAAGTATTTCCTGGAAAGAAAAAAAATCAAGACATCCCAAACACACAATGCATCTACAGTGGGGGCTTAAAATGTTTAACTATTTAAATCTAATTGTTCACCACAAAAGATATTGTCAACAAACAACTTGAATGATGAAAAGTAGAATCCTTTACAAATGTACATGAGTGTCAGATTTCTTTGGGATTTGGGATTTCTTCCTTTCGTTTTAATGACAGCATGTATTCGAACTGGCACGGGCTCCACGCGTTTGTGCCAAAGGGTTTGATGAGTAGATCAAATCCCCTTTTAATCACCGGAACATATGCTTGAATAAAAGAGATGAGACAAAAAAAGGAATGGCACAAAATCCTTTACATGGTGAATGCCACAAATCTGCTCAAATTGGAAGAGTGACCTAGTGTAGAATCTCTTGAAGAAAACATGGCTTAGCTGTTCTTTGTTTTAAATTCTGTCGTTCAATTCCAGGTATAATTGATTTTCAGTGTCTTAGTCTTAGACTTTGGACCCCACTATACATCCATATATATCACTTGACATGTAATTTTACTGATCTCTTCGATATGACACATTCCAGTGTGTGTCTATGGAGACTGCAGGGTTGATGTTGATGCATCTGCTAGCAGTGGTTGTGGCTGAACTAGATGACCCCACTAATGCAAAGAGATGTCCACATACTTTTATTAATGAAGAGCCAGAATTGTAGTGTACAGTCAAAACTGCTACTTGTTGAGCTCCTGAGTGGTACTGTCTAAACATTAACCAGATCATTGTTAGTTGTTTAGGATGCCAGATGGAAACAAAATGTGCTCTAATACCATGACAGCTTGCAGTTGCGGTCATCAGAGGTGAGGTAATCTACTGTGAAATACAGAAAGGTCAGGCACATGCCCAGACCTCCCCAGCATTAGCATTTTCATGAGGCTCTGGTTATGACCATAAAAGCAGATGCTGAATCAAAGTAACAAACGCAATTGCAGTTTGTCTTTATCTTCTAAGTATGTTTGGTTTGTCTATATCTGCTAGCAATAGTTGTGGCTGAACTAGATGACCCCACTAATGGGAAGAGATGTCCACATACTTTTTATCCATGGGGAAAACTACATTTTAAATACCGCACTGTATTGATGTTCAGTGTCCTTAAATGATTGTTATTTTTCCACAATATTCTAATAATTATATACAGTAAACCCCCAGTTTTAGGCAAATCAGGAGTTGCAGATTTTTTTTTTTCACATGCTGATTTTTTTTCCACACCATGGTTGAGCCCCTGCGCTCCAAGCTGATTTCTCCACGGTGTACTTCAGGAGACCTTTCCAACGGGCTCTCATTTGTGTTTTCAGTCCGAGTAGATCAGGGGTTATTCCCCGAAAACCATTCACCTCGCCCCAGTGTCCCAATACTTTTGTCCCACAACCTTCTGATTTGCATATCTCGGCCGGGAATTTAAATTAAAAGGCGAATACGGGTTTACCTTTACATTTTCTTTAAGGGTAATGCATTAAACTGAGTTTAAAATGAAATTAAAGTGTTCTGGGTGCATATTTGAGGGCATATTTAGGGTTTACTCTTTAAAATTAGACCTTTTTAGGCATTTTTTTTTTAACAAAACACATTGAGGTTTTTCACTATATGCGGGTGCTCTTGGAATGTAACTTTCTGTATACTTCAGTTGTTGGTATGGAAAATAACGCACTGTTAACCTACATAAACAGGTGTGTTTCTATTCGGGACGAAAAAAACACTATACCTTGATAAATACCAAAACTATTTGAATTATGCCGTGAAGTCAGTTTTTGCAGTAAACTGAGCAGTACTACACTAAACAGGGCAGTTTAAATCAGCATGCATTCGAAGTCTGCGGGTGCTGGGCCTCTCCAGTAGACACAATTCCACAGTTTATTTCTGGCCACAGATAAAGAGCCTGCTAAAATTAGCAAGGAGCTGTCCATGACAAATGTGTAAAACAGAAACGCTACTGGCACTTTGTTTGAGAAGCGCAAAAGAAGACAAGCCTTTAACTGCTGTGTGTTTTTTGCAGAGGCTTCACCTCAAAGGTCGCAACAAGAGGAGCTTGAATAGTAAAGACACAGTGGGGAGGGAAGTGCTGAGCGGTGTCTTTCCAGTGGCGACGACAGAGAAGGAAACGGAGGGAACAATTGAAAAAGAGAGCTGGATGACTGACGAAGAGATGGAAAAAAGACAAGCTGTGGAGGAGAGCCCAAAAAGGAATGGTGACCATGCAGGGACTTTGGAAGTTGTTCAGAATAGAGGAGTACATCAGGTAGAAAAGGTGGAGGTCATCAGTGTAAGCACCGCTCGGGATGAGAAAGGTGGAATCACATGTGGTTTGCAGGAGGAGGAAGTGAGGCCGCTGGTCCCAGAGCGAGCCTTGTTTTCCGGGGTGTGCTGAGCCCAGCATTTACCGCATTACTGTAGGTGTACATGTAAGCTGCACTAAGATAGGTGCGTATGAGATACCCTACCTTTAACTTACTGACCGTTTTAAACTCCAACCATATAGTTTTGCACTTTGTCCCACCACCTATATAATGTCTCTATAGTGGTGATCCTGCAGTGGTCCATTCCCATTTGAGTAATATGGGCAAAAATGGGCTAAACTGATTTGGAAACAAAGTGCATCCATACACTTGGTGTTCCTGTTTAATTGTGCAAAGGTAAATCTAATAAAACAGCAACGTATTTTATAAACCAACCTAACCCTAACTGCCCAGCTACAGTACTCAGACCATTCCTTTGACGTTTTGCATAGGATGTGTGCAGCAAAAACACAGAAGGTTATTGCATTTAGCTTTTTACCCAATTCCTTCAAGTGTTTAAATCCTCATAGTTTATGTGCAAGTTCAAAGAGTCTACAAAGTGGTGTTTTAATCAATGTTTGATATATTAGTTATTAACCTGTACAGAGCAAATGTATTTGTAAAGATGACTATGGGTGTACCTATGTTTTTTATTTTAACTTTACCTCAATGATGTGATTTAACTAATTAGAAAATCTAAGCTGTCCTGTGTGGAAATTACATGATGAATGGACAAATTAAAATATTGTATTTGAATGGACCAAAACAAATGTCTTGTTAGACAGAGCCACATAAAAACCATAAAATATAGATTATACACATACACACACCATCAGCCACATTAAAACCACTGACAGGTGAGGTGAATAACATTCTTATTACAGTGGTACTTGTCAGAAGGTGGGAGATATTAGGCAGCAAGCTGAAGAGTCAGTTATTGAAGTCGACGTGTTGGAGGCAGGAAACTGTCTGCGTGTGAACCATATTCCCTAAAGACAGCTGCCTCTTTCAGGAGGATGTGCCCTGCCACACTGCAAACATTGTTCAGGAATGATCTGAGGAATGTAACAAACAGTTCAAGGTGTTGACTTGGCCTGCAAATTTCCCAGATCTCAATCTAACCACGCATCTGTGGGATGTGCTGGACAAACTAATCTGATCCATGAAAGCCCCACCTCGTAATTTACAGGACTTACAGGATTTGACTGTATATCTTCTGAGTTCTTGTGGCGTCCATGTCTCAATGAGTTGGAACAGTTTTGGCAACACAAGGGGGACCTACACAATTTTAGGAAGGTGGTTTTAATGCTGTTCCTTACAGAATGCCAACCATCTGGCAGCTGAAACTTGAACAAGCCTACTTTGAAATTAAAATGCAGCCAAGTACTCATCAGATTGGAGTGTGATATTGGAAAATTGATGATTGGTAAGCAAGAATAAACAAGCTTCATTCTCAAAACTGACCAAGTAAAAGTTTTATCTTCCAACTAGGTGTTTTACAGCAAGACCTGCGGCTCCTCTGCCCTTCTTTCCAAAACCGAACTCTCATCAGGGTTCTGCTACAAGCAGGGTCACAGTCCTCCTCCTGGAGCTCAACCTTCCTGTGTTTCAGTTCTCATCCACATAACACACCTCATTCAGCTAATCAAGGACTTCTGAGGGCAGTAATTAGATGGATCAGGTGGGGTTGATTAGGGATGAATCTAAAGACTGCAGGATGGTTGGTATCCAAGAGGAGGGCTGGTAACCACTGCTGTAGAATCTGCAATCTACAGTGTATTTAATGTCCCACTGATATGCAATACAGAGACTTCCCTGAAAGTGATCAAAACACATTACACCTCAAAGTTTAAGTTAGGCACACTTTCATTTGAATATTCTCTAAAAAATGATTGAGCTGCTTTAAATAAGTTAAAAGTACATACACTTCCTCCTGTGCATCTTCCCATCACTGACGCTAAACTGACAGTGTACTAAAATGCTGTTTTCTGTGTGAAGAAATAAAAGACTAAATGTGATTATTTCATATGTTAACTATGTGATATCCTTAACTCAGAAATGTCCAACCCTGTTCCTGGAGATCTATTCATGCGTGAGAGTTTAATTCCAGCCCTAAGCTAATACACCCTACTCTACTAATTAAAGAGCACAGGACCAAGTCAACATGGAGGTAAGTGTATTAAGCTGAAGTGGAACTACTTATTGTAGGCGAAGGACACTGGTTTGGGCACGTCTGCGCTAACTCAACAGCACTCAACAGCACAGGTAGACCTGTTGTATAAATAAGCTGCACAGAAAGACAAAAAAAAAAACAAAAAAACTCGTATGTAATTGTGCGTTTAAAATAAAATTACTGGTCCACCAGTCTTTTTTTCTGACCCCCAAGGTACTTCGTGGGCTGTAGAAATCGGAGCCCAAGGCTACCACCACTTCTCAAACAGGATTCTGTCCTTTGGAAGGCCGAGGTTTTCCAAGTGTGCACATACGCCCTCGGTCATGGGTGGCGGCCCACACAAATAACACAGTGTCCGTCCGGGGTGTATGTGATTCCTCAGCGCCTCCTCTGATATCCTTCCACCTACAACCAAGACATCCAGTGTTAAAAATGACATGAAAATTTAACACTAATACGAGTTCCCATAGCCGGCCTATGGTCCCGCACTGGCTAGAAATGGCAATAGGTGTAAAGAGTGCTTTGATCATCCTGCTCCACCGTTGAGAGAACGACAGCTCAGATAGCCCGATCTGGAATTTGCCCCATATGACGGCATACAGGGAAACACCACTTTCTCAACCTTTGTCCGCCTAGAGAATTTCCATCATGGCTTGCAAACAATAAAAAAAATCAGCATGTCATGGGACCTTTAATACGTAATAAATTCCACAACTGACAAATGTATAATGCAATTATGTGTGGCTCACTCGTTGTGTAGGGCTGTAGGTCTTGCTCTGTTTCGAAGCCCTGCCGAGTCACATGGAAGCTGCAAGACAGTTTGTCTGGAAATTCACGGCAAACACCAAGGATGTTGTGCTGTGGGAGGAAAAACATTAACAGTTTAAATATTCATGTGAACATGACATCTCAAACACTTTTAAGGACCAGGTGAATAATGTAACCCATTGTTCAGTCTACTCTAAACAACAAAGTTGTTATAAAATTAATAGTAATATTTATAATGTATTGCTATTGGTGATTTACTGTACCTCCTCATCTGAAATTTTCAAAATACATTTGTGAAAAAGGAGTGTGCCAAATGTCCTTCTGTATAAAGACAATTAGACTAGAAGATGATTGCTATTATTCTTTTTAACTGTCCACTGAACTTTTCAACTTATATAACAATGTGGGTATGCAATATGACAAAATAAACCAACGAGCCACTTATTAGGTGTACCTACCTTGTATCTATATTCATTGTCCATTTTGTAGTTTACAATTACAGAATGTAGTCAATCTGTATCACTTGCTAACCCCATTAATCCCCTTAATCAATGCTCACGACCCCCACAGGACCACCAGTGAGCAGGTATTATTTGGGAGGTGCTGAACAATGATGGATGCGATAAACAAATGATACACAGAAACAGATGAACTACTGTAACTGTAAATCAAAGTGCATATATTTGGGCAGCGGAACTGAAAAGGTCGACATTTACACAACAAGCTTTATGCTCTCTTTTAAGGAAACGACAGTAAAGTGCCCTGTGACAAACTGATCACAGTGATGACAAATACAGCTCTGGAAAAAAATAAGAGACCACTGCAATAACATTCAGTTTCTTCTTTTATAAGTGCAAGTATTGAACTGAACAGCTTTGCTATAGTTTTTAAGAAGAGCTAACAATATTTCTCCTAATTTCCAAATAAAAACATTGTTAATTAAGGCATCATTATAAAGGAAATGACAAACCATCACATTAAGAGAAACAAGGTATTAGTGTTTACAGAACTTGAACAATTCAAAGAAAAATCTCCTGTTCGCTCAAATAAAATTGCAATAATTTCCCATCTAACTGGTCACATCGCAGGAGGAGAGTGTTGATTACAGCAGTGGGTTTTTTTTAATACTTTTCTTCATTAAATAAGGAGGAGGTGCTTGTGTAGGAATGTAACGGACACTGGCATGGAATGGCTGTCATACTTATAGAGGTGCTGGTTTAAAAATAAATTGCAATTATCTCTTATTTTTTCCTGGGCTGTGTATTACTCTGCCTTAGCTATCAGTGACAAAACAGCTGTCTCAGACTTGCTGAACAGTTCTGGGCAGTTAAATGTTTGCACAGTGTTACTTATTGGCTAAAGGTTTCTTCTGCTGTTTAGCTGAATGAACCTCATAGACCCCACAACAAAGTGAAGAAACTTTGGACCCCAAATGGGACTTTATCAACAAAGTTGGTTCTAAAATTCAAAACATACAATTGAAGCCATAATTAGCAGCTGTAATGATTAAGAAGTTACTCTTGCATAATTTTTTTACTATTCAAGATCACTGTCCACCAACATTCACTTCCACAACATATATGGAAAACAAGAGAGATGTTTTATGATGTAAAGTGAGTGTATGCAATGTAGAGACAGAACAATGACTTGCAATGAGAAGTCTTTGTGTTTTCTCAGGTTTTTGTGATATTTTCAGCCCTGGTGGATTCATGGCAACACAGCACTTACTTTGAAAAGCAGTTCTCTGGTGTTCTTGGCACTGTAACAGAGATGTGTGCGTTCTGGCTTGTATCCACTTGTCTGCTTGAGCAGGTCCACTGTGTGCATTAGGATGGAGTAGAGGGGGTTAATGCCCACCCCACCAGCCACCAGCAGCAGGTCTATCTTGGGATCAGATGGGACGGGGTCGAAATAGAAATCCCCGCCAACTCTTACTGCCACACGAGAGTCCACTGTGCACTGAGGCGAGGAGAAACAAAGGAGCACGACATGAACGGACAATGCGTGAGAAAATGAACACTCAAAGGCTATGTGCTCCACTGACTTACCTTGGTGTGTATCCAGTACGCAGGTGGATGTTCTGCGTACTTGACTGCAAGTTCTATAATTCCTTTTCTTTGCAGAAGACCAGGGCTGGAGCACACAGAGAATCCACCCACCTTCTCCATGCCTGGGATGAAGAAATCCACCCTGAACACATAAAATGAGTTTAAACACTTAAAGAAGTAGGAGTGGTGGTGGCCTAGAGGTAGGATACCAAGAGGTCATGGGTTCGAATCCTACCTTCAGCACCACCACTGGGTCCCTGAACAAGACCTTTAACCCCATGTTGCCCCTGTAGTGCAAAGCATAAGCAAACTTTAGATTGCAAACATAACTAGGCTGAATGATTTTATTCAGGGAAATTTTAATTTTTTGGCCAAACCGGTGCTTTATTTTCACTCCTTACACAGATCTTGTTAACAAACGGCCAGCTCCCTGAGCGAAGTGCTGCTTGGTATGAAAATCTAGGCCCATTTCATACTCAACATCTCCAGCATATTATAACCAAATAATGCAGAAACTTCAATAAAAAGAACACTGTACTTTTGCAACACAAGCATTCCAGGCCTCATTATAACCATGCCATCCAACTCTAGAGGAGCGTAATGATATACACAAAAAACAGCAAATCATATCAAGGGGAAAACTGCAGGGGAAACAAAGCTGAAAATGAAACATTTCCACTAGTTGCTCTTAGCAATTTCTTAAGTTTATGTGCAACACAAATAAGCAATAGCACATATGGTACCCCACCATTTACGCCCACTCTCTCGCTGGCCTCTGAATTATTTATCAGCATCAGTAGAACAACAGTCATATGGTCTGGAGGAGTTTCTCTGCATGAATTTACATAAATCATCCCATGACTTTTTCACCTCTCTCCTATTCCTATTGCTTACAGAAGCAGCACAAGCGCACACACACATACATCAGCCATTTCATGGGCAACAAGTAATTGTCTCTTTTTTCTGTTAAATCGTGTTCAGCTCCATCTAATCAAGTTCTGTACTGTGCTGATAAAATGACTAATTCCAGAAAAACTAATTATTGTATTACTCTGAAGTTAAGCATCAATAAACAGTAGAAACGGTGCCCTTCAGCCGATGAACTTTTTTCAATTCCTTTATTTCCATTATTATTTACTTTTTTTTTTTACTTCAGTACATTTTACAACACATTTTTCAATCCCTCTTGGACAGAGGGACATCACATGTATCCTGGTTAGAATACTAGGCCACTCTTTTAACATTCTCAGGTAGCTTTTTAAGCCATTTGTTATACATGTACGTTTTTTTTTTTATAAAAAATTTGCAAGAACTTTAATACAGCACCCAATATTAGAATAAAAAATATTTCAGTATTTTACACCATGTTCCCTGAGACTCTGAGTAAATTCTCCAAAGAAGAACTTCTGTTAAAAATGTGAACCAGGTCATCTGGCACATCAGCAAAACTGATACAATGCATCCTATTATGGCTGTGCACTGAGTGTATGAGTGCTGGGAAGTTTCTGTATTGTTACTATTGTTGCTATTGTACTTTAATAAAGTCGAGTTCATTAGACTAAGGGCAGTTTCTTCCTTTGAACGATCAGACAATTCACTACCAGAGGGGGGAAACGAGGGAATACACTGTTACATGAGCTTAGATGGTCTGTTCTGTCTCTGAATATCATAGTTCAAATTAGCATTAGCAGCGTTCCCTTTAGGCTGATTTCATACTGTTTGAAAATTGCCCAGATTTATTGCTAAATTGTCCAATTACCCTTTGAACAGGTCACCTGGTACTCCCCCAGCCCTGCCCCATCTGACACCGCAACAGGCCTTTAAAGAATATATCCATCATATCAAGAATTATACAAAGAATATATATCTACTACTTGAGTAGAACATTTTCAACTCTATGTAAAACAGAAAACAAACTGCTTAGCTCATGAGCTCCATCTCTTCAGCAGTCTGTGTCTTGTAGTCACAGAATGGCATAATAGGTCTGGCATCAGTGGGTGCGTGTATGTTGTTATTCGGACACCTCAGTTATTCCAGGTCCAAAAACCAGCTTCATTTTTATGCTTACAGCACCCTCTTCTGGTCCTCCGATGCAAGCTCTTCCTTTCTGTATTATTCATTTTCAGTAATAAATTATTGCAATTCGCCCCAGTCTGCTGTCCCTGGCAGTCATCAGGCACTTAAGGATTTGAGCATGCATGTTATTACAATGAAGATCACAGAGACTAATGTCCGAGGAATGATGACAAGATCCACTGGTGATAAACTAATGGCTAAATGCTCTAAGCGCTAACATGAAGCTTGAGTTCTTACCACTGCCCAGCACGGAAGCTGAAGTCTGGATGGGGCACCTCTAGCTGCAGTCTCTTCACTGTGGCCGACTCATCTGTGATGCTACACACTCGAGCAGAGAAGAGGGCCTGTTAACACACACACACATTATTTTGGACCATAGAACACTTAAAAAAATAAAAACTACTGAACAAATGAAAACTATCCAGAATGTAAGTGTCTATCAACAACCCCTGCATGATCACTCAGAAAGGACAGGTTACAGTTTGCTAGCAGGCTGGTGTAGTTCCAAAGAGTCTCACAGACAAATGTGACAAAAAGGCTAAAAAGAGGCTAAATTAGAACTGCTAATCCCAAGCATACCCCTTCAATTGTGGTGGTGATGTCTTGTATGTCAGCCAGCATTATTAGAACTAATCGAATGATGAGGTGATCGCTGGTGGTGGCAGTAGAAGGTGAATAATGAAGCGTACCTAAGCAACTTCACTGCTCAGTTGTGAACAGAGGCCTCAAAACTAACTGGACGGAAAGACAATGAGCCAAAATGCACTGTGTGGTATCCACCACCACCACCACCCCCCCCCCCCCACCCCCCCTCCAGACAAAAAGTGGAATGTTTTTGTGCAAGTCAATCATTACACCCGAGTTGACCACAGGCACAACAAAAAAGAAAATACAGAATTAACAGAAAATGTTGGTGTCAAGGGTTTCTATACACATACGAGTCCCAGACTTTAGTACAACAGATTTTAAACCACATAAACAGGGAACTAATATTCAATTTCTTTTTACAGTTACTTTTGGTTCTCTGAAACATTTAATCACCTAAAGTCTCCATTTCAAATGCACTATCATTGCTTTAATACTCATAAATTGTTCTAATGCAGCAAAAACTTGTTAGATTTGTCTGAAGATGTAGATACACGAACAACAGAACAGAAGTAGATTCATTAAATCTTTTAGAAGTATCGATTTTAAAGTTTCCAAACAGCTCTATGTGCACATCTGGTGGACGTCATCAGTTTTTGTGCGTTGTAAAACACATAAACAAACAAGCCTTTTACCAAAGGAGACAAAATCTTAAAGTGTTGCGACAGAAGAAGGGATATGGAGCAAAGAAATTTGTTAAGTAATTTCCGAACAGAAACTGGTCTTTGTCATCTTTGAATAACCTGCTGAAGAAGATCGATCAAACCGGCAGCGGAAAAGCTGGTCTCTGTGGCTGTATCAAATCTGGGGTGTACTGAATTGGTGCAATTTCACAAGTATGAAATTAAATTGGGCATACTACCGTGATGTTCTGCATACTCAACATCAGCTTCCCACCATCACATCTGGATAACAGCAGGTGTATCGCATCCGCATTCGCCGATCACAAATGTTTGCCATCAAGCAGCGGCATTTATGTCTTTGGGCAAGCGTTCAAGAACAAGGAGGACACTTTGATCATCAGCTGTAGCCTGAACTTGCTTAATAGATTGCTCGTCACTGTGCTGTGCACTACTGGAAATGTATTTTGGGTGTTGCATTTTAAATGTTCATTAAATTGGTAATGTCTTGTAGATCTTTATCAAAATTTCTGTTTCTTCTTGATTTGCTCTGTTCGTATATCCAAATTTTCAAACAAATCTAACCAGTTTTTGCTGCATTTGAGCAATTTCTTTAGGGGTCCAGTTTTTATTGGGACACCGTGTACATATGAAATACATATGAAATACAGACGTGTTTCTGGGGTAATTGCTAGTATCCTCAATTTTTAAACATTCTCCTACTTGCAAAAATTCTGGTAACATAAATGGAACATGAAGCAAGTCACATCATAGCAGCACATGAGGAGTCACCTTTCACCCAAATTACTTTATTTTAGAGCCAGGTGGATCGGAGTCAAAGGCTATAACATTTCACAAACATACTTTCAACAAGAAGACAAGAAACAACATACAAGCAGTTACAAAATGCAGTAGCAGAGTGAAACACCTAGAAACATGGCATAAAGGCTCTATCTGATCCACTAAAGCAACATGGCAGCATGAAGCTTTATGTTTGTTTACATGGTTGATTTAATGTTACATCTGACCTTAATGATTTAACCCCTTTAAAAAACTGAGAATGCAGACTTCAATAAAGGGAGAGGTCTCAGATACACTGCATCGATGAAATTATTGGGACACACATGTTTTTCAGGGTTTGCTAGGCCAAACCCTGATGCTTCAGTATTCCCAGTGCACAAAGCAAGGTCGATAAAGACATGACTGGATGAGATCTTGGAGGAACTTGACTGTCCTGCACAGAACCCTGACCTCAACTCCATCCAACACCTTTGGATGAGCTGGATTGGAGGTTGTGAGCCAGACATTCTCCGCCAAATTCACACAGAAACCCTTAAAAGACTTGTGAAAGAAATGTGGAATCTGCAGAGGGGTGACCAATACCATATTAAAGTATATGTCTTTGCATTTGTCTTTAAAGTCCCAGTTGGTGTAATGGCCAGGTGTCCCAATACTTTTGTCCATATAGTGTATACTTAAATAACAATAATGCCTTACCTGTTGCCTTTGAACACTAGCTGTCCTCTCAAGATGGTCAGCTTGCCTTGATGACATTTTTCTTGAGGATAAAAATAAAAACAAGTTAACCTCTAGACTTCTGCACTTTTAATGAAGCCAAACATTACACAGACCTGACATAAAAAACCCTGTCATACTGGGTTGAACGGTCAAAATCACTAAAAAAACTGAATTAAATAAAAGTTTTGTCTGACTGCGCAAAGTCCGTTTTGCCTGTACATATGTGAACACAGTTGAGTATCTGACTTGGTGAAGTGTAGCTGCTAGAGCTCTCGGTGAGGCTGCTGTTGTTGTTTTCACTACAGTTCAACTCACTTAAGAGTTTTAACGCAGCATAGTCCTCCAGGTCTGCTCAGCACTGAGGCCACATTTCTTGCAGCCGTTTTTAAAAACCACGAGACGTTCATGGCCGTTGGAGCTGGAGTTTGTCCTTAGGGGTCGGTCTGGGTATCCAAAGCTTTATCAGAGAACCAACCCGGGTCTAGAGCCAGAGAGAGCGCAATAATCAACATGCATTCACTTATCATTCACATCAAGTAAAAACCTGTGAATTAACCACACAAAAAATTCCATGTACTTACTACATAAAAATATATTTCTCCCCTGTATTATATCTAGGTTAAATGCTCACATCCTCATACCGGCAGTGTTCCAATTTGAGCCCCTATAGACTTCAAGTTTTATTCAAGAAATAAGAAAACATGTTCATTCTTACTAAATAACACATTCCTGGACCTTCATATATGTTATTGAGGAACTCCCTTCCTTACTTCTTCAAACTGTCCTCCTCTCTTTGATCTCGCACCCATAGTCTCACATACTAGTGATTTTACGTTTTTTTTATTGTTGTGTTTATTCATTATCTACTTTGCCTTTTTTGCATGATGAATTGTATGATCTGGTTTACTTGTCTATAAGGTGTCCTAGAATACCTTTACAAAATGAATAATAGTAAGAAAAAGGTAAATAGTACCAACAATACTACTACTATTACTAACAACAACAACAACAACAATAATGTCTAGAATTAAATTTTACTGTAAAAAGAGGCTGTGCAATGTTTACTAGATAACTGCAGACAGAACAGAACGTACTCCAAGTGTTAGTGCCCGAATGTGCAGGCTGTAAGGGCAACGATGGGAACACCGCCACATAGCTGGTTAGCCTAGCTCGGTTTAATGGTCTAGTTATACACTACAACGCAAACATAAATGTTTGTTTTTTAAGGTTTTAAAAGCTGAACGGTAAAGTCATAAATCCATGCTGTATTTTAGGAAGACCCACCGATGATCTCTTTCTGTTCTTCAGGACCTGTCCGGCTCCTTAACCTCGGTCATGCTGGAGACACGTGACAGAACTGGAACAATTTCCGAGTCACTCTCTAGTGGAGGCGTGGCCGAGTGTGTGCTACTTGCTGTCGGGTGATACATAAAGTGCATGAACAAAAGTATTGGGACGCCTGAGCATTACACTAACAGGGTCTTTAATGACATTCAAATATATAGACTTTCATATGGAGTTGGTCCCACTTTGCAGCTAGAACAGCTTCCGCTCTTCTTTGAAGGGTTTCCACATGATTTTGGAGTGTTTCTGTTGAAATTTGTACCCATTCATTTTGTAGAGCATTTATGAGGTAAAGCACTGATGTTGGATGAGAAGGCCTTACTCGCAATCATCATTCTTGTTCATCTCAAAGTGTTGGATGGTGTTGAGGTCAGGGCTTTGTGTTTTCTGTGTCCCAGCTCATCCAGACATGTCTGTTTACATTACTCTGCTTACTCTGGTCACTCTGTTACATTACTCTGACTACATCTCTCTGTTAACTCTATAACATTACTCTGTTTACATTCATTTGTTTACTCTGGCAACTCTGTTACATTACTCTGTTTATATTCACAATGCATTTTACCATCCCACTTGCATATTGTACATATGAAAATCTCAGATTGCTGCTACACTTATAACTTAAAAAACTCACTTGAATTACAAATTCTTTAGATTTGTTTTTAAGAAACATTCAGAATTGTTTCTAAATTTAAAATTGTACTTACTTTTATACTGATTTCTACTTTACTTGTACTTATTTTATTTTTATTTGTTTGAGAAATTTCCAGATTTTAACTTTAAATTGTACTTATTACTGTAATGTTTATACAGTCATAAAAGGAGTGGTTCACAGCATGTTGTACTTTTATAACTATGCATGTGACAAATAAAGGATCTTAAAAGTAGATGTCGAC
>JBBPDE010000140.1:5136359-5153396 GCA_037974605.1 Nannopetersius ansorgii
GAGAGCGGGTGGGTGGGAGGGGGAGAGAGAGAGAGAGAGAGAGAGAGAGAGAGAGGGGGCGTGTGGGAGAGAGAGAGAGAGAGAGAGAGAGAGAGAGAGAGAGAGAGAGAGAGAGAGACTTCTGCTCCGCTCAGAGGGTTTATAACCCGGGGGAGGTGGATGACAGGAGGACTCTTCTCCTCTCTTTTGAGTGAGAAGTTCGGGATGGAGGGTTTGGGTTTGATTTTGCTCCTGATCTGTTCGATTTTATCCTCCAGGACCGACTGCAAGAAAAGTAAGTTTGAAAAGTTTTTAAATCACACAAACATGCGCATTAAGCGAACATTTTTACATAGGGTTTTAGTTTAAAAACGTAGAGATTTGCGAACTAAACTCTGTCTGATGAGCCTGTAGTTTTATAGTTTTATACTCTGAACTGAACCGTGTCAGGCGCGTGAATTTTTTTTAGAAATCGTTTTTGTGGCGGTGTGTGTTTGTATGTGTGTTTGTGTGCATGAGTGTGTTTGTAAATTACAAAACTACAACCAAATACACTTATTGCATGTGCGTGTCTGTAAGTGTGTATGTGTGTAAATTATAAAACTACAATTAAATAAACATATTGTGTGTTCATATAAGTGTGTGTAGAAGAGTGTGAGTGTGTGTTTTATCTTGCTTTTTTTCTTGTTTTTTTCGTGCGCGTGCACGCGGATTTGGTCTCATGAGCCCAATTAGCCGTTCAGAACAAGCAGCTCCTGAAAACGGGTTTTATTTGAACGACATTTCTAGAAATGTTTCTGTCATTTCTGAATGTTTCTGTCTGTTTCGTTTCTAACCGAGTCCAATCAGTCTCTGAAAAAGTTTTATTTTCTTGTACACGTTTTTTTTTCCAGTCCGGGCTGTCCACTGAGCTCCGTTTCATTCTCTCAAGTTCACATTTATTTATACAGCACATTCTCCTACACAATGAGCTTTACAGACATATAATACAGAATAAAACAAAACAGATAATGGAGGAAATAAAGGAAATAAGAGAATACATAAATAATCAATAATCAATAAAAGAAAATTGAATGTTGAAAATTGAAAATTGAGACCTACCAGAAAAAAAACATACTGTTTATAACGCTCATATTAATAATTGACACACTTAAATAATACAAATATGGCGGAATAATTTAACTCCAGGCCTGTCAAGGACAGGAAATAAATATAAAATCTCTAAATGCGCGTGCACGCTTCGGGAGATTATTAAACCACTCGTGAAATGTAATACAGCTAACCAAACCTGGCGTTTCAGGCTGGAGTCATATTTCTTTATGAGACCATTTTTTTACGTTTCTATCTTTTTGGTATTGTTAGGTCTAAAGTAAATAAACGGTTTTAAATAAAACTCGAAAGTGAAACGTGGACAAACGAAGAAATGAGTGCAGTTGGACTGAAAAACACACGGGGAAACGAAAAATGTGAATGAAATTTCATATGGGAAAGAGTGATGGTTCATAAACGAGTCAAATATCGATCAGAACAATTTTACTAACAGCTCTCTCACTCCGTTCAATTTAAGTAATTCTAGTATTTTATAGCTGAAACACCATGTAAATGATCTCTCTCTCTCTCTCTCTCTCTCTCTCTCTCTCTCTCTCTCTCTCTCTCTCTCTCTCTCTCTCTCTCTCTCTCTCTCAGCGTATGGAGATATGTTTCCTCATAAGCACAGGCCCCCGTTACCCTTCCCTATCCCCGGGTGGGATCCGGACACTAACCCCTGGGATGACTCTCTGTATCCTCCGTTCACGCGGGAACTCACTCACAGACGCGGTAAGACTATTTTATTTCTAAGGCACAGAGATCTTCCGGTGCAGTGGATTACACTGCCTCACACTTCGAGGGTTGGGGTTCGAATCCGGGTCCTGATCCTGTGTGTGTGTGGAGTTTGAAGGCTCCCGTCGTTGTGGCGTGGGTTTTCTCCCGCAGTCCAAAGACTTGCGTGTCAGGTGAACTGGGTGAAGGGTGGGTCACTCAGTAAATTGACAGTAGATGTGAGTGAAGGGTGTGTGTGCTCTGCCTTGTGCCCATTAACTGTGACCCTGGTGAGGATTAAGCAGAAAGTGAGAGATGTTCCAGAGACTTCTGTCATTTTCCCGGCTCACTTCTCGTTTGTCCCGGCAGGTAAACCGCACGTGCGCCTCACCAGCGACAGTCCTGCCATGAACGGGTCGCTCCTCACCTTCAGCGCACGGCTGGAGTTCCCTGAGTGTGTGAGGGAGGACCCCAGCGGGGACCTGGTTTATGACCACCACTGCGAGGACGGTATGGTGGAAGCCTCAGGTGCTTCTCCCAGCAGTATTTGACTACAGAAATAGCACTGTGGCATTTCTAGGGAAAAGAGATTCCTATCTATCTTCTTGCACTACTCTTCTCTGGCAATCACAAATGGATAAATTGAATGTCAAATGAATGTAATGTAATGTAAAAGTTGTGACTTGATTCCATGCCACAGATGAGCGTCTGAAGAGCAGCTAAAACAGAGAAACACCGCCACAGAGCTGAAGTTTAAATCAGTAAAGCAGTAAATTCCCTTAACTTTACTGTCATAAATCAATATATTCCCTTAAATTTACTGCCATGAGTCAGTATATTCCCTTAGGACTGGTTATCTCGAATAGTCTTCATTATAGTTAATATTGTAAGTTACTGCACATGTTAGCAAAATGTCAAAATCGGGAGTCTATTCGTGTTCTTAGAGTCCATTCTGATGTGAAAAAACACTGTAATCTCTAATACTGAATGTACTTTGATCTTTGTATTGGCCATTCATCCAGCTCTGGAAACCAACCACTTTGATCCAATATTGATTCAAAAACACTTAATGATGACAGAATATCTAATATCAGTACTGTTGTTGATGTTGAAAGCATTGTATTTAAAAGCATATCCTAGGCATTTAGCAGACATTTTAATCTAGATCAAATTTTGGACAGATGTAGGACTTGAGGATATAATCTAGGAGCTTCATTCCCATTTAAACAAGGATCAAACCTTCAGTGTTGCCCACTGGTCAATTATTTACATTTCTTTCACATGTTTGGAAGATCTTGCACTGTCAGTCACTTTTGTCATCACAAGTCAACACGAGCCATATAAAAGAACTGTAACGGAATGGAAATCCTAAGGAAAATGCTGCTTGTCTACATCTGTAAGTTGCTGAGAATTAGAATGTGTGCTAAATGCCTACAAATACATAAGGTGTGTAATAAATGTTCATCCATGCTCAAATTTATATTAAACCTACTCTAACAAGTTTTCAATAAATTTGCTAAAATGTGCATTATAAACTTTCTGAATATAAGTGATACAGACTATGATGATATGACAACAATAATGAGTCTAAACAGAGTGAAGTATTTTTTCTTGATTTTAACCTCATGCTTCTTTTATGGGGTCAGCCAATGGGCAAGTACGCACTGGGTATGTGTTCAACTGGACTTCCTGGTTGGATGATTATGGCTATGGAAAGTGTAAGGATCTGAAGCGGTGCAACGTGTTCCCAGATGGCAAGCCATTCCTACAACACAATGACTGGAGGCGAAGGGGTTATGTCTACGTGTGGCATACCATGGGTAAGAGCACAACTGGTGGACTGTTGATCACATGGTTTTCTTCACTGTCCAACACCCCCCCTATCAATTTTTCTTTCTGTCTTTTAGGTCAGTACTTCGAGACGTGTGATGGCTCTTCTTCCAGTCTGAAGCTCAATACCACTAACTGGACATTCGGTGCTGGTGTGATGGAGGTCATGGTGTATCGTAAACGTGAACGCAGAAAGTACAGCCCCCTCTCCACTGATAGCACCGTGTTCTTTGTCACAGGTAAGCAGCAAACATACACACACACACACACACACACACACACACACACAAAGCAACATTACAATCACTGGTATGGTCTTTGACCGCATTAGCAGGGAAAGGGCATCAGTGTGATTAAAACACGCTGGACCTTTCTCCATTCTTCAATTTTAACAAAGTTTTTAAAAATGCTGTAATGTTCCAGTTGTGTGCCCCACAAGGCACTGGGGTTTTATAAAACTGAATCTGAGACTTAAGCTCAGCTTTATTTCTCTCTTCACACAGATAAAATCCCTCTGGCTGTTAATATTTCCCAGAAGGAAGCAGTAAACATCACAGAGAAAAACATCTTTTTCAAGGACTTCGACATCATCTTTAATGTACAACTTCACGACCCAAGCGAGTACCTGAAGACCGCGGATGCAGTAGATTTTATTTGGGATTTCAAGGATGGAAACCATCTGGTCACCCACAGCAACGTGGCTACTCATGCCTACAGCACACTCGGCAACGTCACAGTGAGGCTTATGGTGGAGGCAGCGTTCCGCATCCCATGCCCTCCACCCACACCTACACCCATGCACTTCACACATCCGTATACCACAGGTAAAACATACACACAGACCTCCCCACAACAAGCTCTAATTACTCACAATATCAGCAGCTTTAAATATGGAGGAGAGTCCAGAGCACATTCAAATTCTTGTCCTGATTGTTTTTTCCATGAAAAGCAGTGGCCACGCCCCCACCAGAAACTCATGCCACCACTTCCAAGCTCGAGACTACCAAAGGTAAGATGGATCTCATGTACAGAATACTAGTGTATTTATTTAAGTCAGTGTACATAAAATGAATCAAACAACGTCCAAAGAATGTTGACATTAATTCAGATTTTGACCTTTCAGCCTCAGTTGTCACTCCAGCCCCCACCACTGTGCAGTATATTCCAGAGACGACTCCTGTACCCTCCACTGAGCCCTTCCCTACTGATCCAGTGGTCAGCTCCACCAGGGATGAGCCCACACTCCCACCCATACTGCAACACATGCATTTCACACAGTCTGGGTGCTTCCGCTACATGTACGGGAGCTTTGAAGACGAGATCATTGTAGTTGGTGAGGTGTCACAGGTTTCACTTTAAAATACATTTACACACAAATGTACATTTTATCCAATTCTGACTTTAGTTATGAGAGTGTAGTGTAGCATAGTGCAGTGGCTAGTGAAAAATGTGTTCATTTCTCATCAGCAGCCTTTATTTAAGACACCTCTAAGAATAATGTCTTAAACAACATACTTGCATGTTTAGGTGTGTGAGTGTAGACCTCTGTAGATATGAAGAAATTAACACATTTTGTTGAATTCTGGCACAGAACCTCATCCTAGTCTGCGCATTTTGCCACCAAATCGAATTGTGGAAGTGTCTGCTGCCAAGGTGACCAACACCACCGTGAACTTTGTGGTGACATGTTTAGGCAGGTAAGCAACACAGGCACGTTATTTATACGTAATGTAGGTAAAAGATTGATTTGTTATTTATTACAGAGTTGACCTAAATTTGCAGTAGTATAACTTTCTTAGCATTTACCCTGAATAGCATGTTCATGCTTTCCCACTCGACCCAGTGTGCCGACTTCAGCCTGCACCACTGTAGCTGATTCCACCTGCCGCCAGGTGATGAGCATTATATGTGATGATGTGCGCCCATCTGCTGAAGGCTGTCAGGTCAGCCTAAAGCGCACGTTCCAAGAGCCAGGAACCTACTGTGTCAACATCACTTTAGGGGTGCCTGGAGGCTTGGCACTTGCTACCACCACCATTACCATCGGTGACAGCCCTGACCAAGGTACGTAGGTTTATACAAATCTACAAGGATCAAAAGCAGTTACATTGTATTTCGTGATTGAAGGTCAACGGCATCAACTCAAACAGAAATAGCAACCTGCTCTTGTCACCGAACTGCTCTCACCTGCTGAATATGCTAATGAGGACACATTTGTTTGTTCTTATTTTCATCAGTAAGCCTGCAATTATGATCTTTTTTTCTGTAGTTTTGACTAAGTCGCCTCGTGTGACTGAGGTGGTGCTGTCCTCCACTGCTGTGCTAGTAGCAATCTTTGCCTTCATCGCCATCATGGTATACAAGTAAGTCCATCCCATTTGGTAACATCATATTAACAGCGTATACTTATTGGTCATTTGATCTAGATCCTACCATATAGGCTGTACAGTTTTAAAAATGTCAATAAGGTTTTCTAATTCTGATTCTATACATCCTTGAGTTGAAAGGGATCACCCTAACCCAGTGGTTCCCAAACTGGGGGGCGCAGAGCAATTGCAGGGAGGGGCGCGGGGCGTGGGGGGCGGGAAGAATTAATGAATGCAAATACAACTGTGGTGAATCTAGCCGCTCTTTGGAAAAACCCGGTGAAACCAGCCGTGCTTGAACAAGTGGTGCTCATATTTTAGAAGGTTTACGCTATGGATTAGGAGACATGCGCTCTTTAAGGGAAACATTTTGAGTTCAGTGTTGTTTTTCAGGCTCTGTCCCGAAAATAAATTATAGTTAAGCATAATTGTGACTATAATGAGGGACTGGAAGTAGTAATTACTTCGTATCGCATACATTTTGAATACTTTTCCAGGCTTTAATGTACAACAAATAAAATAAGTTTACTAAACTAATGTTTGTTTTTACATGTACTGTTTTGGAAGGACAATAAAATTCTTAATTTCAATAAAGCCATCACCTACTGACAGACCTCGTATGAAACTTTACTCTGACATTTATGAATATATTAAACAGCAGCACTGATCAGCATTTATCTGTTTACAGGTCTCATGTTTGAGCTCGAATAAAGTGCCTAAATTAAATAAAGCCATCACCAAACCACCACAGGTCACTCCAGTAGCTACCATACTATCCCCATACCATTTACTGTAGCATTTAGGAATAATAATTAAAAAATAAAATCATTCGCAGCATTCATTTGTTCATCACTGGCACATTTGACATACAATAAAATCCCTAAATGAAATAAGGCCATCACCAAATCACTGCAGGTCAGTTCTGTAACTATCATACTATAACAATAATAATGCATTTTATTCATAAGCGCCTTTCATAACACTCAAGGTCACTTTACAGAAGTTATGTTATAAAAATTGAAGAATAAGTAAATTAAAGTCCATACCTGATATAGAGATTTTTTACTGTGGCATTTAGGAATAATTACAAAATAAAAACAGGACTTTCAGCATTTATTTCTTCATTTTGCTCATGTTTGAAAGCAGATAAAATCCCTAAATGAGATAAGGCCTTCACCAAACCACTGCAGGTCAGTCAGTTCTGTAACTATCATACTATGTCTGGACCCGATATGGAGATTTTTTACTGTGGCATTTAGGAATAATTACAAAATAAAAACAGCACTTTCAGCACTTATTTCATCCTATTCCTTGTGTCTGAAAGAGCATAAAATCTCTAAATTAGACAAGGCCATTACCAAACCACCGCAGGTCAGTTCAGTAGCTCTTATATTAATTACAATGTGTGAAATAAACTGCAATGGACTCTGATAACAAAATGTGTATGTATATCCCTTTTTTTGCTGCCGATTAGAGGATTCTCTGCACAGTGCAGAAACCAACAGTTGTGGGTTAGGGTTAGGGTTTTACTTGTGGGACTGGTACACAACAGGTACAGCGTTGTTACATTTTTATTAGAAATTTTTATTTTAAAGAACAGTCCTGCCTCAAGTAACAATGGTCCATAGAAGCCACAGAAATAATGCTACGTCAATGATCGAAGACATTTGAACTTTATTTTTGTCCTAGTTTTAAAAGGCGTACACTTAATTCTCTTCTATTAATTAGTATTTTCTTCACTCCCCTCCCTCACAGGCGCTACAAGGTGTATCGCCCGGTGAGGCGCTCCATGCTGGAGGACGCTGAGGGAGGCCCAGTGGGACGCAGTCGTCTGAGTAAGCTAAGAGCAGCACTGTTTCCAGCAAATGAGGAGAGAAGCCGCTTGTTGACTGACCGGCCCTTGTGAGCTCAGTACAATATTTAAAGTGCACTGGATGGATGCTTTCACTGGGGAGAACACCCAGGCTATCTCTACTTAAATAACATGCACAAACTAAACCTTTTAGACAATGTATCAGAATTTGCCTGTTCTTCTCCATTAACAAACAACAGTGTTGTCATTTTTAAACATCAGTATAGATGGAAGATTGTAACAGTGACAGACTTGGAAAGGTTGGTCTGTTTTTACAGTACTTTTGAAGGGCAGGATAATCTAATCTTTTTCCATGCTTTTTGTTCTTCTTATACTTAATTCTCTTCTATTAATTGTTTAGGACTTTGTTTAGCATGTACCAAAATAACCATTGAATTGTTTAATGACTGTCTATAAAGTTACTGACATCTGTGATAAAGATGAGAAGTTAGTCATGCTGTTGATTAGCTTCATGCAATTTCGACTTTAACTTCATCAAAATATTTTACAAATCTACATGTCAGTTATTGGACGCTCTATATCGAGTGCTTTGTGCATCCTTTATTTGACACCAAAGGATCTCTATAATTGCTCGAGTTTGGAGAACACATAGCAATCGGAGACCTCTTCTGATCCACCATAGTGTTCGGTCCTCTTCTTCTGGAACACCTTCCAAATAATTGGTTAGCATAAATATGAAGTCTTTGACTCCTGATTCTGCAAATTTACAAGTGTGATTGTTTGGAGAAATGCATGTCCAGCCTGTAATCTTCCCCATGTTTTTAGGCAACATAAGCAATTTTTTATCAAAGCTATTACAGATACAGATAAAATATTACCCGTTTTATGAAGGCCTGCAGAGTTCTCATTTCTTTAGTGTATTCTCTAATCCTAGTGTCAACGACTTAAGAATTGTCTCTACAATCAATTTAATGGATAAAAAAAAAAGTGAACATAAATGGGAACATGCTTTAAATGTTCTTAAGAATCACAGCTCAATTAATTGCTACATGTGGCTTTGGGGGGAAAAAACTAATGAGTTTTTTTTGTTTTTCAGGAAACTATGCACGCGATTGTGTTAAACGCACTAAATCTTTATTAAATGTGACTATTGTAGCGGATTTTTAAAAACACCATTAAAACCCGCATTTGCTATTCTGTCAGTACCTTTGGATGACTGTCTTTTTTTTTTGCCTTTTCCTCTAAACTAGTGATCAAAGTCAACTACAGTTAAAAAAAAAAAAACCACTAAATTCAACCTTTACACAAAGTACATATTTAACACTACAGTAAACACTGTTTTGGGGATTTAATTTAAATGAATTACATAAATAAAAACAGCCACACACAACAACTGCTAGGAGCCATGTTGACTTTTAATTTTTTTTCAGAGGCATTTGAAAAGTGGAAGTGTGTGAGGGTGCACGAGCACAGTTGGAGGGTTTGTTGCTGATCATGCTGAAATCGGACCACTTTCCTGAAACTCCACATCACGTTCCCACTGAAACACGACTCACCACACAACACAGCCAAGAAATTGAATCAGATCCCAGTCAAAAGGGGGGAGGAACGAAAAAAAAAAAAGAAAAGTAAAGCATTCTTTAAGACAAGTATGGGGAGAATTTTTGACTCATTCGTAGTTCATAAATCAGAAAGAAGGCAGGCCCATCTTAAACAAGGGAAAAAATCCATTATTAATCAGTTCCCAAATTAATAAATGTCTTGATAATACCTATGCATGAAGTAAAGCCCAATACACTGAAGCCACACCACCAAAACCAAAAAGCAGAAAAAAAAGCAACAAGTTGAGGTTTTAAGTCAGTTATCAGAGAACACAACGCAGGCAAAATGAAATACCTTTAAAGTCACTCATCTTTCAAACGTAAGCATACATGATTTTTTTTTTTAAATCATTTCTTATTTTTCTGTAGGGAAAGGAGCCAAGAGCTGTGACCCTAGATTCTAACGAATAGTAATATGCCTCTAATTCAAATACAGGTCTAAGAGGTAGATCAAAATGGTGTAGGAGGGGGAAAAAACAACAAAATAAAAATCACTTGTGCCCCTCCTGTCAGCGCTAGGCGCTACGCACAGACCCAATGCAGAAGACGAGTGCTCGCGAGGGACTTGAGGTATCACTGCGCGCGCTAGAAGTGTAGATGGAGGTGTGAGCTTTACCGCCACCCACCCTTGACTCAGCTGAGGTAGACGTTCTTACTAGTGTGGAAGCATGAATACTCTTACCACAATCAAATCATATTTACATTCGGCATGAAAACAAAAGGAATAGTTTCTCATTAGTTTAACTTCTCCATTTTTTTTTCTCCTTGCGAAAGGTTCATAATCTATACTGTTTTGCCTTTGTCACGATTGGAGAGGAAAAAAAAAAAAAAAGGAAACTTCACGTCCATTTCTACATTACTGCTGGTTATACGGACGCATTCGTTAATATTGTAAAGTGTAGCAAAAACTCAATAAGCATCTGAACAGTGTAACTCCCCGACCATCACCATGCAGTGACTGACACTCAACACGGATATTAGCGGTGTGTAAAAGCCTGGTGTGATGGAGCCCAGCCCATTAGAAAGAAATAAAGAAAAAAGGAAAAAAATTGAGCCTTCCAAAACTTGAAGTGCACCATCTCGAGTGGGAGGGGGTCTACAGAAAAGAAGAAAGAAAAAAAAAAGGAAAGGGGGGTTGGGGTGAGAGAAAAACCCACAACTCATATGCACCACAAAGGGCTGGACTATGTTAAATCGGCTAAACGAATAACTGCGCCCAGGAGGACGAAGGAGCATCAGAGAGGTTACAGCAGGACATAATGGTTATCCCTGACCTCTAATGCCGGCTTCCATCACTCCCTGAACGAGTTAGAAACGTACGCAAAAAAAAAAAACGTACCGGCCAAAAGTGTTAGTATATTCGCTAAACTAAACGGCATTGCTGCAGTATGTACGGTTGGCATTTTTCGGCATCTATATATATATATATATCTCTTACTTTTTGATGTTTCAGTGGATGGTGGCTCCTCGGCAACACTGAGGCGCTTTTCTTTTGATACTCCCATCTGCAGCCAACAGCGACGCGCCTAAACCCCCACTCATACCCAGATGTGCAGACATTCTTATGTACAGTTATTCAGCGTCTGCAGCATAACAGAAGTGGGGGTTCAGGATTCACATGTCAACCACAGACCAAATTTTCTTAAAAAAATAAAAATGTTCAAGAACTATTAGCTTTATAAAGTATACAAAATACCACAAAGCAAAATAAAAAAAAAGAAAGGAACTTTTTTTTCATATATATCTCATTTTCTTTTTCTGAGGTACTCTAGCCTGAGGTAGATCAGTAAAATGCATATTAACTTGGTTTCCTGGCCAACACCAATCAACACTTCCCTCAGTCATAAGTGGCAGTGTTGCTCCGCCTCCTTTCATAATCTATATATATTTATGTCTATATATATATAGATATCTATTTATTCCTTTATAAAATGCATCCGAATTTATAAAATGCCACTATCAATACTGGGACAAAATACTTCCAACTCCGACACGTTCAGTCCCATCCCGAATCCAGAGCCCTTGGGCCCCACCCCTAGCCCTGCCCACCCCTAGCCAGGCTAGGAGAGCAATGCCTTTACTTTTACATGGGAAACAAAAAACCCAACTAATTAACAAAGTAAAGAATGAAAAAAAATTGACAATGTAATTGTGCAGTTACCACACTAGGGCAGTGAAGGGGAGACTATTTTTCATAGCCGTGATTTCTTCTCATGTTTAGTACAAAAGAAAAACAAAATGTGCGATTGAATACATTCTCACAGAAACGCCGGGAGGTGGAGGGGTGTAAAAACAGGTGGGGTGGTCTGGCACAACCCATGACCCCTGAGATGGGCAAGTCCCATGTCCCGACAGTCTCCGTGAAGACGCGGTGGCTCTATTTCCTTCGGGCCATTGGTGGGCCAGTGGGCGAGGCCTTGGGCTGCTGCTGCCGCCTCACCTGAGAAAGAATCTCCTGAATCTTTCGCTGAGCCATCTAAGAAAACGGATGGAAAAAATAGATAATGAGACTTTGGAAATTCTCACTGAGGTTGGTCATTAACTAATTAGAAACATTTGATACTGAAATGAAACATGATGCGCCAGCTGCTACATTACCTGGCTTGCATAGAAGTGGCCGGTAATCTTCACTACCACTTGGTCGTTTTCGTCTGGTGTTTGATCCCGTGGGACAACCACCTCAGCACTGGTCAGATTCTGTAGCTCATTCACCTAGACAGGAAGGCAAAACAAAGCAGTGGCAAATCAACACAAAACTGAAGAGAGTAGCATGATGCTAAGCCTACAAATTGTTAGGTTCTGTCATATGCATGTAGCTCAGTTTTGATGCAAATGTATTTCACCACTGATGGAGGATCACTGTTGCTGTAGTAAATGAAAAAAAACTTTGTATTTTAAAAACTACATGAAATCCACCTTCCTAAGTTCACTTAGCCCGCCTGCAAAACAGCAGGCAAACAACCAGAGAGTCGAGAAAAAATAGTTTGCTATCTAAATCAACAATACCACAGCAGTTTGACTAGGTATGTTATTAGCAGGCTAAGCCACCCAACATCGTATCTTGAAATTAGACTGATTTACGTAAACAGTTCTTCAGAATTCATAAAGTGGAGATGACAAAAGGCACATTAAAGCACATTCAATTGTTTTCCACACAGAAACAGTACGTTTTCCTAAAATTATCATACTTTCATACTGCCATTTTCACTTGGACAGATTTTTAACATGCTGATAGAGACATAAAAGACCCATGTTTAAATAAATACAATGTAATAGTGTGCTACATAAACAATTTATGTCATGTCATTTCCCCACTTTGTGTTTTTAAGCAATTACTGCACAAGCATGTCTCTGAAACAGTCAGGTTTCCATTTACACCTTAGGTTTGTTCACAGAGGGAACCGTGATACCAACCAGGAGAGGCGACAGAAAATGTTCTACCTGCCTTTGGGTCATGCAGAAAACTTCCAAATGTCCTTGGGATTAGTGTTCAGAAATCAGTAAAGCATCTCAAGCAAGGACTAAGCAATAAAAGTTAACTGCACTACATACAATACAAGAGAAGTTCAAATATTTTTGTTATGGCTTTTTAATAAACATGTGGCCAAAAGTATGTGAAACGTTTAGTTCAGTTAAAAAGTCTGTACGGTCATGTCAACAGGCATATAAAATCAGACACAACCGTACAGTCTCTATCCACACTGGCAGAAGAATGGGCCATACTTAAGGACGTAAATTAACATGAGACCCTTACAGGTTTCCACCTTTGCCTTAAGTTAATTGAATGATTTGATCCAGGTGCTCGCTCACACACACACACACACGTTTTGTTTTTTTACCTTATAGTACTAGATTATTCTGAATCTTCCATTGTGTGCATTACACCAGTGGTTCTCAAACTGTGCCTCTGATTTGCACCTTTAGTTTAAACACCCACTATTCCAGGACTGGGTTGGAAACCTCTGCTTCAGAGGATGTCCTCAAATTGCATTTTAGGCGATGAAACGAAACTGTGTTTTAATGACACCACGTTTGTTCTGAACAAAGAAGAGATGGGCAAGGCACACCCCCCTTACTTTATTGCATCAGCTCATAAAAGCACACAGGAAATAACTTTTACTAAACACACCAACCAAATTCAGTCAGGGTGTTTTAGTACCATTTTTTACTAGCCTTATTTAGAGAGAAATTAAGTGAAGTGCCTCTGTTAGTCAAGAAAAAACAGATGTAGTCAAAACCAAGCAACTAAGAAATAAGATCAATCCTTTTCCATAGTCTAAGCAACAATCTCCATGTCACGCAATTAGCTTGAGAACTGAACCCCAAAGATTAGCAAAATCTCTCATAGTAAAGGCTAAAAATTGTTAGATTACTGCATATTTCATAAGGATCAACTCTACTGGGTCAGACCTTACCGTTTTGCCTCCCTTGCCTATAACTCTGCCAGCAGCAAATGATGGCACTTTAATGTGAGCTTCTAGTTTGACCTCTTCCTTTGGCCCAAAGAAGTTCTCTTCCTTCAGTTTTCCAAAGATACGTCCCTGAGCCTGAGGTGGGGAGGGGGAGAAATGTTAGAACATGTGTATGAACCTTAAACCTCATTTAAACCTGGTCTGGAGACTAGTATACGGATTAACTCGAATATGGCAAGTATTAAGCAAATTCTCTCATACTACAGACAACCGTCTGTGTTCTATTCAAAGGAAAACCACAATTCTTTAACATACCATTTCCTAACACCAATAGTCTATGTGTACAAACAATTCCTAATTTGCTCATCTGGCATAGTGAGCTACCACATTAAACTCGCATTAGAGTTGAGCAGAGGCGCAGAGATGCCTCTTAAGTGGGAGCAGTCCAGGGGGCGTTCTTTTGCCCAGAAGCACAACAGCAGGGGGAGACACAATCACAGTACTGGGAGGGGTTTAATGTGTCGAATGTGGCATGGAGAAACAAACACATTCATGCAGGTACACAATCTGGCTAAAATGCACCTCAGACCAGGTGAAAAATAAAACCTTGTTTGATAAGATTTGGGGAGAACATGGTCCACTTACTCCATGTAACTAACTAACCCATCAGAACCCATAGTGACTACTTCATGAAACCAGTAAGTCTACACAAACTTCTAAAGACTTGGATCTCAATCACATTTTTTGTTTCAGAGAAAAATCTATTGTGTAGATGTTTTTCATAAAAATGAATTTTTTAGGGGACGACACTTTACATAGACATTGTTTGCTTATGTTATTTGCATAACTAATCTATTAGGATTACTTGCTAATTCTGTTCCTTTGCCAATATTTGCAGTCGAAATACTGCTGCATAATGATTTTTCACCCAAAAAAAAAGGATGAAGTCACTGCTCTACCTCTAACACTGATTCAGTGCAAGGCCAATATAGGACAACAAGTCTGGACTGGAATCTTAAGCTTAGATTTTTAAACAAAAGATTTTATACACATGAAATTGGGACACAGTGCATCTCGGCTTTTAAATAAAGCCGAGATGCACCGTGTCACAATTTCACACAATGGTGGTCCTTAACACTTCTCTCACAGCTCTGCTTCAAAACCATTAGGGCACAGCCACCGCATTTCAATAAAACAATCTTTTCGCCAGCTTGGAGAGACACCCTTCAAATTCTTGATCTCACAAAGGGTAAATGGGGCATTTTGTCTTACAATCATTAGTTACAGAGACAGCAACTGAGGGTTAAGTGTCTTGCTCAAGGACACACGGGTAGAAGGCGGGGGTATGAACGTGCGACTTTGTGGTCATCGGGTTCACAGGGGATTGTTTTACTCACTAGGCCACTACCAACCCCCACACCACAAAAGACTTTTGGTCCAGTACCTTAAATTGTGCCTCAGGCGGTCCTGCAATAATGACCATCCTCTGCTTGGCGTCCATTCCATCAGCTGGGGCAATCTAGCCAGACGAAAAACATGAAAATGAGTAACTTCCCCCACAAGCAGCTGATGCTTCATTACAAACATGTTGAAGAAATGAAGCTGAAAAATGATTTTACCCAAACTAATTTCAATATATTGCTTACTTTGATCGACGCCCCAGCAAACCGGCTGAGCTGCTTTATGTGCTGGCCCTGCTTGCCGATGATGGCGCCCACTGCAAGGGCAGGGATGAAGAGATATACTGTCTCAGACTCTGGTGGCTGCTGCTGAGAAAATAAGTAACACTCATAAGGAGAAAAGCTCATCTTGCTACGCTGTGAACACAAACAGAAACAAACCCAAGAACGTTTTACAAGGGCATGGGTAAACCACCTCTTGAGTAAACCACCTTTACCTTGCTTTATTCATTTAAGTAACAGAAGCCATTATTCCATGATTTCCATCAAAATGACATTGCATCTGTGCGTCTCTCTACCAGTTCAAATCAATCATTCACCTCAAGTCTCTCTAAACATTTAGGCAAGATGCACAAATCATCACCAATATAATTATTCAGACACTCCCGAAATGTTTGTTTGCAAAATGCAAACAAGCCCTGGGCTAAAGGAATCCTGCTTTATGCTAAAGATGTAAAAGATCCTGAGCCAGACCACCAGGCACAGCCATATCCTGAAGAACACCTCTGCATACTAAAACAACCAAACTAGCACTGCTTGGAATGTACAAACAGATGATTTTAGCTGTTGTATAACAGACGTGCCCTTGGAACCAATTTCAGGTGAAAAGCCTTTGCACTAGAAATGGCACAATACTTCCTTTCTGACACTGACTATGGGGACACTTAGAATTTTTGGACCATTAGTGGCCAACACTAAAAATGTCTTTCCTACCAAGATCTAAAAATGAGTCACATTTAACTTTAGCATTTCATTTAATAATCATTTAAAAGAAAAACAAACAGTGCTCAGATTACTCAAACAAAACAGACCAGTTAACAAAAAGAACAGTACTTGCCCCCACAAACTTAACTGGTTAAGACCACTATTAGTGAAAATGTAACCAAACGTATGGCTTTCAGACATCTGTGGGCAAAGTATTTGTAGAATTGCTTTAATTCAGCCACATCAAAGGGGTTTTCTTTTTTTTTTTTAGCTTCTGTTGGTTTAGATCACTGGTATCAATCTCAGACAGGTTTGATAATTAGTTTCCCAGGTGAGCTTATTTAAAAAGAAACTACTTAAGGAGGTTGCTCCACATTAAGAAAATCAGTTTTTATGCAGTGCGGGGGGAAACAGAAGGATTTTTCTGTAGATGAAGTGTGCAATGCCTCGCAAAAAGGAATGAAATAATTGGACATTTAACGAAAACTAACACAAGATCATTCGAGTGTTAGAAATGTACAATTCAGAGAGGAAACTGGTTAATTCAAATAAAGGCACATCAAAGTAAGTTCCTGTCAGGCAGTTGCACTGTATTAGGAGAGCAGCTGTTAAAAAGCCACTGATGAGCAGCAAGCAGGAATTTAAAGCTGCTGATGCCCCTCGGCGCAGGACCCTCCAGAGGCTTGGATTCGGGTATATAAAGTGTAAGTGAAAGTGACAGGGTTCTTACACCTTTTCCAACTTCAAATTCCAGCACTTTTCAAGCACTTTCAATGTGCATTTTTATGCTTTTCCAGCACCTAACAACCGCGGTAAATTACGTTTATATATGCTGTATGTACTTTTTAACAT
>JBBPDE010000140.1:5254823-5268030 GCA_037974605.1 Nannopetersius ansorgii
CTCTCTCTCTCTCTCTCTCTCTCTCTCTCTCTCTCTCTCTCACTCACACACACACACACACACACACACCCAAACATACAAGGAGCTTTTGAGAAGTTTACAAGAATTGCTTATGATGCCGCTTTAAAATGCTGACTACATTTATTGTATACAGTGCTGTGAAAAAGTATTTGTACCCTTTCTGATTTCTAATGTTTTTGCATGTTTGTCACACTTAAATGTTTCAGATTGTCTAATAAATTTAAATACCAGACCATTACACTAGAGCTAATGTAGGGCTTAGGGCTCTTCTAATTAACATAATGCAAAACATTTGCTTTTATATACATATGAATAATTCACTATTTGCTTTAGTGACAAAGCAGTTGTTAAGTACTGTTGCATTGTCAAACTACATTTGATTTCATTTAAATAGTTAAAGGCTCGTGATAAAACCATCAGCACTGAGGAGGATGAGCACTGAACCAAACTAATACTGAAAACACAAAAAAACCCAAGTATACTTTCACATATTGAGGCAGTTGAGGTAGACATATGACATATTCAGAACATAGTCCAAAAGGTTGTCATGGGCTAAACATGTACCAACTGTTTTGCTGAACTAAACCGCTCAGGGCCTCCAAAGAATTCAGCCTTAAGGGATGATACGTATGAATATTTTATTTCACAGAGACCGATAAAACACAGACCATAGGAAGTCCATAGGAAATATTTTAATTTCATGAGGTGGTTCATTAAATGTATGGCCTTGTCATACCATCTATGGTGCTGTGTTAGTGGCAGCCTATTGCAGCAGCTCAAATGCAGTTTCCCTTGGGGATCAATAAAATGTAACTACACATTCATCTATCTAGTCATGCAGGAGGTATGAGGTGACTAGCTACATGTACTTTAAAGGGCATTTGTTAGTCCCCTTTACTCCCATCATGATCACTCTTTTCTATTCCAGCATGACTGTGCCCAGTGCACAAATCAGAGTCCATATCTTCGGTGTTGAAGAACTTGACAGATCCACACAGAGCCCTTACTTCCACCCCATCCAACACCTTTGGGGTGAACTGGAACGGAGATTGCGGGCCAGGCCTTCTCGTTCAACATCAGTGCCTGACCATATAAACGCTCTGCAGAATGAATAGGCACAATTCCCAACTCCAAAATCGTGAATAAAGCCCCTTAAATAAAGTGGAAGCTGTTATAATGGCAAACGGAGGGACCAACTCAGGGCTGGACTGGCCATCGGGCATTTGCCCGGTGGGCCGATGGTAAATGTAGGTCGGGCAGGTAATTTTGGGCTAACGTTATTAAAGTCGCTGTTGGTGTAAGGGTCAGGCGTCCCAATACTTTTGTCCATGTAGTGTAGAAACACCCCATAAATTAAGCAGTGCCCCTCTGTGGTTTTCAGAGCAGTGAACCGGGTTAGTAGGTCAGACTGAGGAGGGAGTTTCCGGATGTTACATCAGAATCTCTGCGTTCATGTTTTGTGCCCTCGCGTGTTTGCATGCAATTCATGAACGTCTGTTGTGTTTTGTATTTTCATAAAACACAACTAGAGCTTCCTATTATGCTTCATTAAAAAAATAAATAAAAGTAGAGCTCTTAAGAGTCGAGCCATGTACTGTCACCACACGACCATGTGATTGGCTCTAAAAATGACAGAGGCAGCATAGGGACCAATCAGAGCTTGTCGCGATGGCAGTCGCGTGCCCAGGGCGATTATGCAAATGAGCACTGGTCTCCTCCTCGCGGTGCGAGAGATTTTGGGACTTTTAGTGTTAGGTATTTGAAAGCAAAAGTGTTTGGGTACGCGGATAAACACAGGTAGTGTTAGAACAAACGATATTTCTGTCTGGTTCTGCGAGCTCTGTGTGAAATCCAGTGTTGGTGGGATGTCAGAGTCAGGAAGTCCCCAGAAGCCGGGTGCAGCGTGTTAGTGTGAATGTTTGAGCCGGGCCGGGCTGGTCTCTTTGTCTGACAGGAGAGGCAGCGGCGTGTTCTTTTGTTTGGGGATCTTTCTTTGTTTAACAGCTTAAAAAGGAAGATCGTGCGTTTTCCGGGGGAACGCTGACCTGAAGTGATTTAATTTATTATTTGAAACATGCAATACATGAAGAAATATTTCACAGAAGGTTTGATTCAGTTCACCATCCTACTTAGTTTGATAGGAGTCCGCGTGGACGTCGATTCCTACTTTAACGGCTACGTATCGCCACTCCTGATCGAGGCTGAGGGAGGCCCGAGCTCGGCTTTCATACAGACCCCGCTTCACCACTATCGGGACACGGCAGAAGGGTATCAAGTGCACCCTAAATGCCCCGAGTTGGACCACCAACTGGCGAGCCGAAGGCTGCTGAATGAAGTTCGGGCTCTGGGCTCTCCGGCCCGGTTCCCCACTCGCCTCAGCGCCTGGCTGGTGCAGCTCGTGCCCGATGGCACAGAGGGAGACCACCCACAGCAGATCCACGGAGACCCGGGCCAAGAAGAGCCCACTAGCTTCCAAAACCTTGGACATGAAACTGAAGATGATAACCTCGTGAGTTAACCCTACCCAACTTCCCTAAGCTAACCAACCTAGCATGCGCCACTTTCTTAGCCAGGTTGATTTAAATTCAAATGAGCTAGACTCATAGACTGTTTAAAATGAACGTATAACAATTCACCCAATTAGTTGACCACTATGTAATACAACATTTTTACGCAAAGGAGCCTAAGTCGAAAGTGAAAGGACCGTTGGCACGTTGCTAGATGCTAATGCTAAGTAAGTGTCTACAGTTGGCTAAGCAAAATAAAAGTTACATATACTGTAATATGTGGTAGAAATATGGCTTAAGGTATTTGTTGTTCACCTGATAGGTGGTAAACTTCAGTAATCTTTTTGTTATCCTGAGTCTTTGTCATCGTTTGAGGACAAAGCCAGACATTGTGTGCAGTTTTAGAGCAGCCACCTGTTATTTTGTCTGTTCCTATGACAACAAAGGCAGGTAGCAAGTCTAAACTGACCAGGAATCTTGACCACTCTAGGGATGGGTTGATGCTACTCTGACTGCAAATATGGCCTTAAGAATCAGAATACTTTATTGATCCAAGAGGAAATTGCTTATTTTAGTTCCCAGAGACAAGAACAATATAAAATATAAAATCTAACACAGGAAAAAAATGAACTCTCATTCTGTGAAGCCTCCCTGTTTTCCTTAATTTATCAGAAATCAGAATACGAAAACTTTTGAACCCACAGAAAATTGCCAATGTTGAGTGAAAAACACACTGAGACAAGAACTATATAAAGTCTAAATACATCCAAGTTCTGTTGCACAGTAATCTGCAAAGCAAGATAAATTCCAAAACTGTCTAAGAGGCATTTTAGTCTCCACCTCTACACTTTTCTAGCTGAACAAGTACATTATTCATTGCTCTTGGAAGTCTTCAAACTAGATCTACATGTTCGCCACAAGCTCTTGCATAACAGTCCATTATTCCTAAGGCAGACAGTTGATGTGATGGTGTCTCTTCAGATTTTCTACTAGTTAAGTCAAGTCCGAACAGTGCTGAGCCTAGTCACTGTATTTCAGTCCTGCAACTCCCAGAGGCCAAAAACTGAAATAATATGCAGTTTTTCCTCTTTCTCAAGTATGAGTCCCTAGCCAGTGACTCCTGAATTAGCAGAAGTGTCACCCCCCAGGCTGGCTCTAAGTTTGCAGGTGAAGCTAAACCATTTGTGTTTTGTACTATTTTACATTAGCGGTGTAGGACCAAAACAGGCTTGTCAGTTGCAGTGAGCTTTGTTTGCGGCTTTAAAGTAACAGGGAAATATTCCATAGGCGTGTGGACTTGCTTGTGCTGGAATTTTTTGCACTGGTAGCCAGTATGAAAGCTTCCACACTCATCGCAGGCTTGGTGGCTCTGCTGCACCTGTCAGGCATCTGCTAGCACCCACACCCCCACACTGTTAGTGAAGACACTTGTAATGTGAACATGACCTTGGGAGATCTTAGAGACGGAACGTATGCACACATACAGATAGTGTGTTCTAAAAGGGCTAAAACGAGCGTGTAAAGGGGTTGGCAGATGTGGCTTTAGTAATATACTAAAGCCACCTCAGTAATTTGAGTAGAAGTTGTAGGGATGTGCCATTGTTGTAGGCTGATGCTGATAAAATGCAAATAATTTAGCACAGTAGCCAAGTCTCCCCCAAATGTGTTTCTTTTCAAGAGTACAAGAAGCACAGAATCAGATATTGTTTGAAATATCGGTAAAACTAAAATCTTAGACTTTATTTTAAGCTTTATCCAGCGCATTGTCAAAATTCGATATCGTGTCTCTCTCAAAAATTACTTGGCAGTCACTTAAATACAGAAAATGTGTCAGATCACAAATTTGCAGTTAAGTTCATCCATCATCTGTCAGCAAATAATCTAAGGTTTATTAGGTGCTATTCGTACTGGAGTATTTTTGGTCACTAATGAAAATGGCCAAACATTGAAATTGAAAGATTTTAAGCTGTCCAGGTGCTGTCACCTGCACAGGAAAATGAGATTAAGTTCAAAAAGGAGTAAGGAATGACATGCAAATGGAAAAGTAAATATAAATTTAATTCCCTTCCCAAAAAAGTTTTTTTTTTGTTTTGTTTTTGAAAGAAGTCAGTTAACATGCTTAAGATCAACCAACTAGATGTTGCACAGCACCTCCATCAAGGCCCAATTCAGCCTTAGAATGATTGAAAGTGTTTTCTGTCTATTTACTTCCCTTACATTATTTTCGGAGCAGATAGAGAGCAACAAATCACCACCTATACCCTTATATTCCCAGTATAAGGAATAAACAGGAAGTCACCCAAATTAATTACTAAATTGTGGTTGAAATGTGAAATCAGCGCTGCATTACATTTTCAGTTGATAGGCTTTTGGAGAACTTAGTTAGCTAACGCCCTTGCAAGCAACTCCCAGCAGGCGACTTATCAGAAAACATTTACATTTATGATTTCTGAAAAAAGTGAATCAAAAAGAAGTGTTAATGATATGGCAACTCTTTGGATTCTATGCAGATTTTTTTATTTGCAGTTTCATAAAAGTCTTTCTTTCCTATTTTCTAGGAGGCCTGTTTAAGCCAAGCAGAAGAGGAAGGTGTCAAAGACGAGGAGGAAGAGATCAGCCTTGATCCACCCAACCAGCTCCCTCACAGCTCAACACTAGAGCAAGAGGTAAGCCAGTTTGGTTTTTATTATAAATACAAATCTACAAAAACAAGTCTTACACTTTAATATGATTTATGTGTAAATTGTCTTTTTCAGAGTTTGTTTAATAGCAGTGTTCTGCCTTCTCCTATATCTGGGCTTGAGCTCCAACCTCGCTGGCAAGACTTCCTGTCAGATTTTGATGTGAGTAATTTTATGCATTTTTATCTTGCTGTAGTTCAGTGGTATACAACTCCAGGCATTGAAAGCCCACATTTTAGAAATTCCCCTACTCAAACACTGGCATGGCAATGAATAGACCACAGTTGACCTGGGTGTGTTTGGGCAAGTAAACTGCCGAGTTGTGCTTGACACGGAACTTCCAGGATGAGAGTTGTGCACCCCTGGTGTAGAGTGAGGTCAAAGGTAATGAACACATTATAGTACAGAAAGGTACCATTTATAAATGTATTTTATTTTTAGATTTACATGTTTACATGTTTTATTAAATATGTAAACATGTCCAATATGTAAACATGTCCAAAGTAAGCTGGCCCAAATAGATAAAACAAATGAACATCAACAGAACCTTGCTTTTGAAAAATGAGGCTGTGCAGCATTTATGTGCTAGTCCTATGCTACCCTATCCCTAATCCAGCTAATCAAGGTCTTAAGTAATGTATGGCAATTACACTACCAAAGTTTGTGTGGGTGAAATAAATGCTAGGGCTGGGCAGCCCTGATCTAAAACAAGGAGTTTTGCAGTCAGTTTCTCATCATAAGTTCTCCCATGCACAGAAGGAAAATTGAAGGTTTAATTTTGTACAAAGAAAGTTTAAACAGTTTGGTATTCTTATAAAGGACAAAGTCTTTCAGGATATTTTAATGCTTTCCCTGCACCGAAACACACAATTATACTTAACTAATTTAACAAGTTCTACCTTAGTTTAATTAATTGTTGGAGCAAGGACAACATTAAAGCATGACTCTGAAAACATTCCCAACTTCTTGTTGGTTGCGTTAAGTTTCTAAAAGTATAAAAAGTATGTTCTCTATGAATCAGTTGTGATTAATCAAATGGGTTTTAGTGTGGAGGCATTCTGACTCATCTTAAAGGGAGTACTTCAACTAAAGCCTGCGATTCAGTATTTCTCCAAACCTTTTTTTTTTTTAGCTTGACCGTGGTGTTTGTGTGCTTGTAAACATGGTAATGTATTAGGAAATAAAATTTCATCTTGTTGATCTCCTAAATGGTTGAACCAGCTCTGTAGGACACATCCTAGAATGGGTCAGTTTATCATTACATTAAGTCCTGGTCATGAGTAAAAGCCATTTAAAAATATTCATAGCAACAGCATGGAACAAACTTTTATTCTTGTTTGCTTCTGACTGGATGATGTAGAAATTGTGTGAAAACTGATGTACTTTTCTTGGGTTTTCTGCAGGATTTTGACTCTCTGGTCCCACAGCACATATCAGATCTGGATGTGGATCTCCCAAATCCCATTAGCTACAATGCCAGTCTTCAAGATGCTATGGTAACAAGTGGTGGAGATTACAGACCAGGCCCACCTAGTGGTGAATCACAGTCCACACCTCACCAAAGTGCGTCACTTTTGCGCCTAGAATCAACTAATTCATCCCACTCAGACAATCCGCCAGGAGCAGCTGGTGTTCTACCACTGCCTCTGTTCTCCTTATCAGGGAACAGCTCTCAAAATGAAACCTCCCACACAAGGGTGGGGGGCTATCTGGACGAGGCTGTGTTTGAACAGATAAATCTGTTGGGTCTGGAAGCCCTGGGAAGCATGGACCCTCAGCTGCTAAACAGAATGGAGGGCAACATGGATTCCCTGTGGCTGGAGGACTTTGACTCAGACTCTGGTCTGTCCCTGGAAAGCAGTTCCAGAAGCCCAGCCTCTACATCCACCTCATCGTCTTCTGATTCATTTTGCGAAGACGAGGGTGGAGCCACGGGATACAGCAGCGAAGTAGAGTCCCTCTATAATAAGGGTGGGGCCTGTGCTTCGGCATGCTATGACTGGCCGGCAATGGATCTCAATGAAAACGTCTGGCATGACCACACCTACTCACTCCATTTGCCAGAAGACCACACCCCTCACAGTTGGGCCCCACACCTCAAAGGTATTAAACAAGAAGTGCTAAGCGAGGATGAAAGTGAACCTGAGGAACTAAGTCGGGATGGACGACGTCTACAGGCCTTGGGTCTTCCATTCACTGCTCCCCAAATTGTCAACATGCCAGTGGAGGACTTCCTGGAGCTGCTGGAGGGCCGAGGCTTGTCCATGACTGAGGTCACACTACTGCGGGATGTGCGCAGACGGGGAAAGAACAAGTTAGCTGCTCAAAACTGCAGGAAACGAAAGTTAGATGCCATCTTGGGCCTGCAGGAGGAAGTGGAGGCTCTTGCATCTCGGCGAGATGCCCTACTGCGTGAGAGATCTCGGACCGCCAAGGCACTGTCTGCTGCAGCTGAGAATTTTGACGCACTCTCGCAGGACGTGCTGAGTCGGCTGCGGGATGAATTCGGGCAGCCCCTGAGCACAGAGCGGTACACAATTCACTGTGGTCCAAATGGAAGGGTAGTGGTCCGACCTCGCGCACACACAACAAGAGCAACAACTACAGGGGGTAAGACTGTGAAGAGGAAGAAGGACAAAAAACCCTAAGAGACTAGTAATATTTCCAGTATGTGTGTGTGTGTGTGTGTAGACTATGTATATGTGTGTTTCCTGAAGGGCTACTTGGACTGTGTCTACTGAACTTTCCTGCAGTTAGCTGTCATGGGATATTTCTGGATCATTCCTGTTATTCTTGGCTTCACAGGAGCTATTCTGGACTTCACAGGAGAATACAAAGACTCTTGGATATTTTACATTACAGCATCATAAACTGAAATTTCTCTGCTGGAAAGAATGTAGCAAAAACACTGGACATGTATAGGAGGGTCTTGAAGAGTTCTGGATTGGTCACTTTGGTTGCAAAACGAAATTAGTCAATTAGTATATTTCTTTGCAACTGCTGTAAGGATAGAAGTTAGAGGCAGGAAGTCACTGGATGACTGTGCCTCAAGACAAATTACAAATGCTTTGCTGTTGCTATTTTGAAAAGACATGATCTTGCAGTAGCCATAGTCAAGCATTAATTTAAACTCTGTGTGAATTAAAGTTCACCATATGCTGCACCTGATTTTTTTTTTTTTTTTTTGTGAGTGAGTGAATCACAACTGTTTCTGGCAATTAGACCCACAATGTGGCAAAACAGCACAAGGGCTCTGTGGAATTTTGTGCTGCTGTATTCACAAACCGACGACACAGTAGTCTACTGCAGGCATGATAGTTTCAGACTCATCCTCGACATTGAAGGCAAAGCACTGTTTTGGTCTTGAACTCTTAATGTGCTGTACACAATGATGTGTACTTGCCACTTTGCTAAGGCTCTGTTTGCATCTCCTTGTTTTGTTTCTTTGAGTCTTTACATCCATACGACTGTTACTGCTTGACCATTTTTTTTTTCTGTTGATAGCTCCACTTGTAACTATCATTTTGTTTGAATGATCGGAACTTTGAAATCTACAGTTGGCCATTTATTGATTTATTGTTTATTTTTTGCGAGGGTGTGTTTTTTAACAGCTTTTTGCATTTTTCCTGCCACATTTTCATAGTTTTTAATGAAACGTCATCACAACTAAAACCTTCGGAAATATGTCTTGTCTCTGATGAACACAAGAAATTACAGATGTTTGCTCTACCCTTTAGAAGCTTTTTGAGTGGGAATTCTTGGTAATTTGTTCTACCTTATAACGGGACCTCCAAGCCGCCAAAGTCAAAGGGAAAATGTGAATTCAAGCACCCCTGGCTTTTCTGTCCTGTTTTTTTTTTGTTGTTGTTGTTGGGGAACTAGTTGTTCTGCATACAAATGACTCTTCCAAAAAGGAGGTCTTCCATTTTTTGTAAAAAAAGGAATAAAGGAAGAAAGTTAAGTAAGTGTCCGGTCCTGGTTTCTAGTGGAGCATGTGTGTAACTCTTCACCTAATAAAGTTGAACATGACTGACCCCACAGGTACATTTAATGATCAGGATACAGAGTTCCTCCAGTCCATATTATAGGTTATTTACCAGTTTTTGTCTGATGAATGCTATGAATGTCCCTGCGTTGGAGGGGTAATAAAAAATAGTCTAAATTCCATATTTTAACTTTTCCTCAAGAGTCGTAACCCAGCACACCTTGCAGGTGACGGCAGGTTGTTTCTATAGTTTTGCCTCGGAGCGTTTGAGCTTTGAGATTCGTGATGGAAGTTTACACCCCACAAATTGGCATCACACAACCAGTGTACATGTTTAGACTATATTGCATAGGCCTATGTCTCATATTAAAAAGCTATAGAAGTACATCATAGAATTAAAACAGTGATTGCATACTGAAGCATGCACTGCTATTACACTTTAGTGTTCCAAACCACAGCAGCTCGGCAAGGTATGAGGCAAGCACTATTAGACATGCATGACGCTCATTGTTGGGGTATATGTCCATACACTATATGGACAAAAGTATTGAGATGCCTGACCATTACACCAACAGTGACTATAGAGGCCTTGCATTTAAATACATAGACTTTAATACAGAGTTGGTGCCCTCTTTGATCCTATAACAGCTTCCAATCTTTTTGGAAGGTGTTCCATAAGATTTGCAGTTCATCCCAAAAGTGTCTGATGGGGTTGAGGTCAGGACTCTGTGCGGGCCAGTCAAATTCTTTCACACCGAATTCATGCGGTCATGTCTTTATGGATCTTGCTTTGTGAGCTGGGGCAGAGTCATTCTGAAATGAACTGTTCACAAAGTTGGAAAAACATGATGTCCAAAATGTCTTATTGGAAGTAAGGGACCACACTTGAATTCGGTGATTAAGTGGTATGTTCCGATACTTTTGTCCATATAGTGTATTTAGAATAAAAAGCCGCACATTCTGTGTTTTAAACCGAAAGGGCCGCCCCTTTTGGCTCTGGGCCGGAGTTCATTGGCTGGGTGTGATCACGTGGTACAGTAGGTTCGGAGCCGAGTCCACCCAGAGAGAGGGGACGCTGTTGTCTGGCGCGTTGCCAGGGAGAAAGTCCCGAAGAAGAAGTCTGCTAGTTTTGCAGCCTCGTTTGTAGTCGTTTTTTAATCGAAGGCCAAAGTAAGTGATCGCTAAGAACGACGCGAAGATGGTAATTTGCGCTGTTCACTGGTTGTATGTCGTGGGCTGAGTGCGGGTCTGTGTTTAGCTGCTCTCGCATAAGTGCCTTTTGTTCGCTTGCTTTTTTCGCGCGCACGCGGCGCGAGACCCTCCCGCTGTGTGTGGTTTCCTGAGTTTGCTTGTGTTTTTTTGTGATGCGTTTCGGTGCCATAATTGCTGTTTACGCGGTGTGTGGGTTACAGGTTTGCTTGACCTGAGCTGTTTGGGCTCGGAAAAGTTACAAAGATCTTCTGTTAGCCAGCGGAAGCTAGCTGCTCCAGTTAAAAAGAGGAAAAACTCAGTTTTTAGCTCTGGCTAAAATAGTACTTTTTGGTTTTACTTTCCTTTCTACTAGTCGCTTCAACTGTGGTGCAAAATAACCAACGTTGTATGTGAGGGACGTTGAAGCCAATTGTAAATGTCTCAATCACCACAGGCCTGTTCTCGGACCCGGGGGAGGTGGTATTAGCGATAGCCCCCGGTTAGCATTAGCTTGCTAGCAACAAAGCACCGTCTGTTGGTGGTGTTCGGGAGATGCTGGTAATTCACCTTTAATATCCGCTGTCCAGAAGTATTGGGGCACACTTGTTACTCAAAGGTTTGGGGGCTAGGCTCCTTACTTCCAATAAAGACCCAATTTTAATGCAGCATAGCAAGACATTCTGTACAACGCCATGCTACCAACTTTGTGGACACAGTTTGGGGAAGAACCTTTTATATTCCTGCGTGATTGTGCCGCAGTCCACAAAGATACGATAAGATAAATCTATTATTACCACAAGTGGGATATTTGATAAACAAAATATGCAAAACAGGGTTCATAAAAAACAGGGTTGGGTGTGGAAGAACTTGACTGGCCCACGCAGAGCCAGCAAAGCTCCCTCTTATGTAGCGTCTTCTGAATGTGCTGCTGATGCAGTAACACACGAGTGCACATTTTTGCTACACGTGGTTCTTTTGTTAGACAGCGAGACATTTTAGCCAATTTTACGGATTTAAAAACCGTTTTGCAGCAGATACTGAAACATAGCAGGAAAAGCTAAATGTTAAGAAATTGTATCTTCAAACAGAGGGATCCCTGAAATGACCCCTGGTTAAGTATGTTGCATGTAATGGCACAGTGCTGTAGTGTCGGGCATGGGGCTACTATCAACTAATTGATTCATAAATATCTAAATTGGTCATACGAGTTTGTATATACTGCCTGTGGACATGTGGTGTTTTGAATCTTGCAGGCTGATATGGGTAAGAAGCAAGTAAGCAAGTCCAAAAAGGAGGTGGAGGAGCCAGAAGAGTTTGTGGTGGAGAAGGTGATTGACCAGCGGGTGGTGAACGGAAAAGTTGAGTTTTTCCTTAAGTGGAAGGGATTCCCAGAGTAAGTATATGTTTTGGCCCAAATGTTTGTGATTTTCTGCATTGTTGAACATTTTAATGGTCACAATTGTTCCACCGAATAAGATTCCAGTGGAGTAAAAGGCCATAACATGTCCAAATAACAGCTTTGATTGTTAAAGCTCTGTTTAAAAAAACATGCAATACAGATGCACAAACTTTAGCTGATTAGATAACCTATTATAATAGAATTTGTGGAAATGTTCTGTTAGTTTTGGGTGTCCCTATATTCACCTTTTAATTGTAATTACAGTGCAAGTTAAATGAAGTTGAAAAGGAAGGAATGAATTAGCAAGATTTTAATGCAAAGCAGAAATTTTAGAATAGGCCAGTAAGCGATGTAGATTCACTGTACTTGGTCATTGTTTAACAGCTGCATGTATTTTGTTACTATAGATTTTTTTCTAACTGACCTCATAAAAACTTCTGATTTTTTTCCCAGTTCTGATAATACATGGGAGCCCGAGGAGAATCTTGATTGCCCAGAATTAATTTCAGCCTTTCTAGCATCCCAGAAAGGTGTTGTTGAGAAACCAGACTCCAACAAGAGGAAATCCTCCACAGACGAACCAGAGACAGAAGAGAGTAGTGCTAAGAGGAAGAAGGAAATGGTGAGAATAAAGATGACTGGAGTATTATATTTTGCTACGTTCTTGGCTTGAGACGTAACAGAGTCTGTTTTACAGAGTGAAAAGCCGAGGGGGTTTGCCAGGAATTTGGAACCAGAACGAATTATAGGAGCAACAGATAGCAGTGGAGAGCTTATGTTCCTGATGAAGTGGTGAGATAATCTGATGCAATTCTTTATTCAGACGCAGTGTTTTTTGTTTTTTTTTTGCCTTTGACCACCATGTTGATTTTTTTCCTAACTATATGCTGTAGGTGATGGGCTCTGGTTTTAGAATGGTGCATTATGGGCCCATTTGCTGTTTATATAGGTTTAGCACCATCGTTAAGCACCTCTGCAGTAAATGGGCTGTAGGGGGCATCATGCACTCATAATTCGTGCTCAGTACAGAATGCTGGTGGAAAATGAATCTTGAGTCTCTTTTATCAAGCTAGAGTTTACAAGACAGCAGCTTATGTTAAGACATGAACTGCACACCATAAGACGCACTGTCTCTTTCCCACACTGCAGGAAAGATTCTGATGAGGCAGACTTGGTGCCAGCACGTGAAGCCAACACCCGCTGTCCGCAGGTAGTTATTGCTTTCTATGAAGAGAGGCTGACCTGGCACTCCTGCCCGGAAGATGAGCAGCAGTAGTGTTCTCCTATGCTACGTTTCCCAAACCGCAACACATCTAAGCTCTCTTTACCTGACCGACCCTGTTCATCTCAGGGCATCACCTGTGTTGAATGCTTCCCTACCCTGGCTTTGTGCTGCATTGTGGACAGCCTGATCAGTGGCGCA
>JBBPDE010000140.1:5276308-5292884 GCA_037974605.1 Nannopetersius ansorgii
TTGCGGCCATCTCTTCACTTTGCTTCTAAATTGTCAGTTCTTTCAATGTGACAAAACGTGACTCTGTGGTGCCTGCAAGTAAAGAGGCATTACCTTTCTTTCTTTTCTTTGATTTGTGTGTTTTTTTCACAGTCAGTGTTCTAGTGTTCTTGTGTTTTTCTTAGACAATCCTGCCGTATTTATGAGTCTGTGGTACCTGTGAGTAAAGAGGCAATACTTTGCATTACTCACATTGATGACAATTTGGTGATTGGTACCATTGATCGATTCTATTACTGCACAGTCACTCTTGTCAGTGGATTAGTTGATTTGTGCATCTTTGCATTGTATATCACACGTTTGGCAACAGAATATTTAAAAAAGCAAAGACATTGCTAACCTTAATGAGTCAGCATTTTAAATAATCCATTCCACTGAATTAACAGTCGATGGTAGATAGCCCAGTAGTCATGTGATGTTGATAGGAGCCAAGTGGTATTTACAGGGACCACAAACTGTCTCATGTTATAAGAGAAATTTTTATGAGGTGGGTGAAGCCTGATGACTGTTTTAAAGCTGCGAGGAGGACCGATGTGTGTTCCTGTTACAAGATTTTTGTCCTATTAAGAAGTATGTCTTTTGAAACGAGCTAAGCAGTATTGATTAAATTCATTTTTCAGTATGAAAGTGTCAGATGATATTAGATCATATGGAACATGCTGTTTAGTTAATTTTTACAACTATTTGTTGTAAACTAAAATGATAAAGCAACAAATCTAACTAATTTGCAACAGGGACGCTGCTAATTTATGGGCATTATGTGATGGATATAATGCTTATCTATCAAGCATATCACTAGAAATGATGCTAAAATTGAAATGCGTTGTCGTGGCGTGTCAGTATTACAGCATATGATATATTTTGTCCATCATTGTTTACTATTTCTCTCACTCTTTGGGGGGTGTCCTTTATGAAGATATTCCAGAATAATTCCTTGATTCTCCATGAAATTGCGATACATTTGTTACATTTCTTTCTTTTCTTTTTAACAGTATGAAAGGAATAACCTTTTGGCGACAAATTTAGTCTTTGATTTGTGTGTTTGATAGCTATCGTGCACTCCATTAACACAAAAGCACCAGATTTTTCTTCAATTTGTCAGGATATGCTAGTGCATTTTCTTAAGACATGTTCTTTTGTTTTTCACTCATAGTATCAGTAACAATATTGCTAATGGTGATGGAGTTATTAAATGGCAGTGATGGCCTGATACTTGGTGCGACTTTCATGACTGTCCAGATTCTCCTCTGTCAAATGGACTGTCAGTCTAATCTTGGCAGTAAAAGCTGAGAAATGATCTGTAAAATCTTATCTTGCCCCTACTTTTGGTTGATGAACACGGATCCCAAGTTGCTCTCAAATCTGCTATTGCATCAACATGGTTCTGATAGGATTGCTCTCACATATTAAAAGCTTACTTTCTAATCCTCTTTGGTTTCTCTGTACTCATTAAATATTCTCTTTCAGATTGTTAAGTGATCAGCAGTGGACTCAACCAGGTCTTTTTACGCCTCTACTTACCAGTGGTTTTTCTCTGTCTTTTCCAGCCAGGCTCCTGATATGGATGACTCTATAGACAGTCCTACAGTAAAGGTACCATTTTATTTTTTTATCAAGTTAATCGCAGTTATAATATTTGTCACGATTGTGGACATTTGTAAGTAACATTAGTCTGTAGTTTTTGTTAGACTTTAAGGTGTCTCTGATCGGTGGATGAAGGATTGAAGGGCTTTTATTCTCTGTTGTATGTTATATTAGTTTAGAATGGCTAAGAATGGTTATGTTCATTGTTTTCTTTGCCACACAACACCAGCTTTGGAATGTTGACTGATGGGATGTTCTCCAGAGTTCTCACCAGTTAAATAGGCATTCTGTCTGTCTGTTACCTTGATGAATGTAAAGGCTGCAAACATTTTTGTTGCAAAAGCAAAATCAGAAATAGCTGAAAATAGCATATCATTATAACGGTACAATGTAAAAGGTGTTTTTAGACCATACTGTTGTTTACTTTAGAAAAACTGATATTTTATTTAGGAATTTTATTTAGGAATTTACTCATTACTAGTGGTGCAATGGATCAAAAAAATCATGGTTCGGATCATGGTTTTAAGTCACGGATCGGAACAGTTTTCAGAAAAGACGTGACAAATTAAACTTTTAATTTATTTAAGTATTTTTGCCCATTAAAAACATTCCACACAATTATATAATGACAGGAGGCGCGTCGCTTTCTCCTTCTTTCCAAAAGCGCTCAGGCGCTTGCGCTCCGGAAGCGTCTGTCGTTACTAAGCAACCATCAGCCGCACTCTCCATTTCCTCCAACGAAAAACCCTTGCTGTAACTCTGCTACACGATTTATTTACGCAGAAAAGAAAAAAACGCTGTAGTGTTTGGGTGCACCCCATTCTACGCGCACCATTCAGCGGAGCTTTTATTTTTCTTTCGGATCTTCGGATCACATGCGGGCCGAACCGTGGAGAGGGATCGGTTCGGATCACGGATCAACAGTGATCCGCTGCACCACTACTCATTACCAAATACGTTTCAATTTACTTAGTTAAATGTAGGCAACTGGTCTCAACTTTGTAAAGGAGCCTACATTCATATCAGTTTACAATGTACTAAACATTCAGTATCTGAAAATTGTTTTGGATTAAAGTGTAAATCTATCTTAGTTCAAAAGATCCAAATAGTAAAAAGTGCACTCGGTATATTTCTGCATGTACTGTGTAATACATCAAATTTCCCACTTGTGAAACTTATAAAGGTCTTACCTTTTAATTTAAGGCAAAAAAAAAACATGGCAAGGTTTTGAGTTGGTGTCTCAGTTATATTAAAAAAATGTTTAAGTATCAATAACAGTTTGTACAATAATACAATAATATTTCCCCTGTGGATGTATTCCAGGATTTTGTCTTTTGAGTAGTGTCTAAGTTGAAAGTTTCTACATAATGCATAGATTTAAATGCAAATGAACATTTAACAAGTGGTATGAAAGATGCAATGTACTCTCCCTATACTTTCCTTGGAGAATAAAGAAAGCAAATCTTTCTAACTAATCTCCATTTAAGAATAGATCACAGAGGAAATTCTCAAAGTTCATGCTAAGTACTTAAATGTAGATCTAAAATGTAGAAAGATTTTTGGGATGTCTGCCTGACAAAGTATTCATACTCCCTTTTACTAGATATTGGAATGGAGGATTTGCCTTGTGTGCTGATTTTAAGCCGATTGCGAGAGCGTACATGACTCAATAAATGTACCAACTTCCTCCAAAACACACCCACAAACTCAAAGACTCTCCGCAAACACACAAAGATGCTCATAAGTTTCTGTTCTTGTTGTATTTTAGGAGTTTATAAGTGTTTGGGTACGGGATCCTCAGATTCATAAGGAGGATTTCTGGCACACATACATTGACTATGAGATCTGTCTTCATGTGAGTGCAGTCTGGTATATATCCACAGTAAACACTCTCAATGCTTTCTGTAATTAAAGGAGTACTCAGTACTTTTCAAGCTAATCTTTATCTGCAGTATCTGAAGCTTTTTACTGACCATTTAGCCCATTCTCTCACAGCCTGCCTACAATAGAAGACAACAGTCGGGTGTGCTTTACTGCTCATTGAAATCTGTCTTTTACTAAGTACAGGGAAACCTATCAAAGTTATTGCCTACGGTAATCAACTGTGCAATACATAGGTGTCAGTAAGAGTTTGAAAAATGCTGCAGTATTTCTTCACACTCACTCCACCCATATATACAGTTGTTTGGGTTAGTGTTTACTAACTATTTTTATCCCAAGTTTTTATCCAGTTATCACTATGGGGTTGTGTTTTCTCTGTTAAACTGTTCTTTATGCATGCAGACCAATAGCATGTGTTTTCGAAAGAAGAGTTCTTGCGTGAGAAGAAGATACAGTGAATTTGTGTGGCTCCGTCAAAAATTACAGGATAATGCCCTGCTCTTGTGAGTAAACTGAAATACTCTGCGCTGCTGGCCGACACTATGTTTCGTTACATTTTTTCCTTTAAGTAGTAATTCTGTCTCACTTTTAAAATGGGAAAATTAACTGAATGCATTACTGTGTTCACTTCCCTGTTTTTATTGGATTGTAATCCCTATATTGTCAAAACACAATGATGGCACAGTGATTGAATAGTCCATTCTACTTATACTGTTTCTTCATGTGTCCTCAGACAGCTGCCAAAACTGCCCCCCGCAAATCCTTTCTTCAGCCTCAACAACCCTTTCCAGGTGACCCAGCGGATGCAGGGACTGCAGGAATTTCTGGAAGTGTATGTGTTCTAAACTTCTTTTCATCCTCCCTTTTTTTTTGTCCAATTTCAAGTCTCATCTTCCTTTAAACCATGTCTTCTGAATGTAGCTGGATTCCTCTGGCCCTCTCATTCATTCATGATTCATAAAGCAAGATCTTCTCACTAATAGGAACTCCCTCTTGTATATTTAGCTAACAGATATTGGGGGTGACCGAAATCGCGCACTTGCGTCAGTGCACTGAGATTTAGTCCGTAGTGCGCACTGCCTTCTGTAGTGCGCACTGCGGGGGTAAGGGCTGTCCAAAATGGAACTGTAACGTTTTGGACTTAACGGAAGTGACGGACTAACATTTGCTCGCGATTCTCCAGCTGCCAAAATATCTGCCGGTTTTACCGCAGTGCACATCAGTACTATAACACAATTAATGTTACATTGATACGAACCAGCTGCCTCCGCTTGGGCTTGTATTTCACTGTTTGCCGCCATTATCCAACTCGAATACTTGTTGAAAGTCCTGCCCCCTCCGCTACGTGGTCAAAATGCCGCCCGTTTAGTGTGCATTGTGTCGATCGTTCTGCACTGCGTTTTTTTTTGCTGATTTCAGTGCACTGTATCTTAGCTTAGATTTCAGTGTGAGCGCACTACCCACTAAAAATGCACACAAAGTGCGCAAGTGCACGATTTTGGACACACTGATTCTGTTTAGTGAAATACCTTGCAAATCACTGACCCATAAAATTGAAGAGATTATGGTCGTTTTGCCATCTAGTGGCTGCTATAGAGAAAGACCATCTTCTTATTCTTGCTTATTTACTATTTGATTATGACTTGCTTTGTTAGACATTGTGTGTGTTCTATATCTTTCAACTAATTATATTTTGGTCAGTGATGCACTTTATTGCCAAATATGTGTGAAATGGCTATCATAGATTTTAAAGCTTTACTATAGAATTGCATATCATTTTCTAAAATATATTTGCATCATCCCCATCATGTTTGATTAATCTAAAGAACGTGTTTCAATTTCTCCAGAGTTCAGTGGTGGCATGCATTACATCACTCTAGCTGACACTTGGTATTGTATTTCATGATCTTAGACTTGTGTGCAGCTGCTTGGCCTTGGAAACTGATTTCACTGTGCTGTTCAACACCCCCCTCTGTCAGATTTTAGTGCTCTGCCATGTTGCTGCTAAGCTGTTTATGTCCATAGACACTTCTTTGTTCACTATTATAACACTTATAATTGACGAGAGCAGATCTAGCAGCGCAGAAATCTTAAATGTTTTGTAGCAAAGCTGGCCTCCTATGACAGCATGACGTAATGCTCTTCAGTATGATTCATTCTGTTGTTTTTTACTCATTTGTCCATATAAAGTAACTTCTGAACTTCTAAAGGCTACATTTCAGGTTTGGTTGTCCAGGTTGTTACCGTTGCCTCCATTAGGTCGTTGGCAAAACAAGTCAAAAGATTTCTCCTTTTGTGTCTATGTTCAGTTTCAGAAAATTAACCACTAGGTTGAGAAGATTTATTTTGAACATGTTTTTTGTGTAGTGTGCTGCATACGCCGCTTCTGCTGTCAGACAGTCGACTGCACTTGTTCCTGCAATCACAACTGAACATTACAAAAATGGAGGCATGTGTGCAAGGCCGGACACGCTACACTGTTGCTCAGGCCATCCAGCGCTGTGTGTACCAGACACGCTTCCCTCTTGAAGATGAGAACAAGAGCTACTGCGACTCTGATTGTGAAAGGTGTGTATGATATACTGATTAATGCTGAATTCAGAAGGAATTGTAAATATGCTCTTGAATTATTTTTTTTTTTACTGTGAAAATCTGTGCACTGGCTTCATGGGTGGCTAGTTTTGTTTGATTCAAGCGTTTGTATTAAATCTCCATGGTGACAAGTTTTGAGAAATGGAAGCATAAGACCAATTATGCGGTACTGAAAATGTATTTAATTGAGACTCCACCATATTGCGCATTTTGTGATGTTTATTTTATTGTTTTTGTGGTTCTGTGTTTCTACAGCACCTCCTCTTCAGGCCTTGGCAGTAGTGTAGGTCCTGCCACACCCATTGAAATGTCCTCCCACAGTAGAAGTCCCACCCAGGAGTTTCTCACTACACCCACAAAGCCAGAGCTCTTCAAGCATGTGTCTTCATCTCCTAACAGTCAACAGGAGAATCAACAGGACAAATAATATGCACTCAGTTCTGTACACTACAGTAATAATTCATGCACACACATGCACAAAAACGTTGTTTGCTGCTTTTATCTCCCAGCATAATGTTTGGGTGGATCAGAGGAAAGAAGTTCCTTCACTGTTTTATGTTTCTGTTTTTTTTTCTTTGTTCCATGTTCTTTTAAAACAAAAACTTGTTCACTTTCTTCTGAAAGCTGTTAGTCTTCACCTTTAACAAATACAAACGAAAAAGGCATATTTGGGTGTACAATTTAGGCAGTTCCTTTGCATTGCATTGTATATGATTTTTGTTGAGATTTGTTTGACATAAGAAAATGTGGTCAATGATGTTTTAACAAAAGATAATTTAAGCTTTTGAATAATGGTTTTATTATTATTTAGATGTATAGTGTAAAAATGAATAAATATTAGTTTTTGGAATTTTTTAGGCCTAGTTTCAAACGTTTGTTATAAAAATGTGCTGAGGAAGCATTCCGACCTAAAATTTGCATGTAATTTGTCATATAGTGCAACATTTTCTTATGCATCCTGTATGGGTTGGACATCATTCCAATGTTATTTTTATTTTGTCCGTTATTTTGTTTTTCTTTACACTACCCAGCCTGTGTTGCACACCACAGACATCATACAGTCAAAGGGGATTCTTTATAGAAGTATTGATACAATATAAAGGTGTCTTATGTGCCAGTGTAGCTACTGATGTAAAGGCAAGTTACCATTCCATTAGGAAAGTACACCTTTACAACAGATACAGCTATGGTTATGTTTTTTGTAGTAGTGCTGTGGCTGGAGTTCCCCAATGATTAACTTCACCCAGCCCTAAAAGACACTTTTTAGATAAAACACTTTCTAAGCATTGTCTGACATGAACATTAGTGTTTGAGTGCAGATTAAATAATGCACCAGATACAAACTGTGAAACATTTAGAAACCAGACACTCTCCTCTATATCACTGTGCCTTGTATCTAGATTATACGAATGACAAAAATTGAGGTGCATTCTGTTAAATTCTGTTATTGCTTATTTTCTTACATGTGTGTCTTTTTTATATATATATATATATATATATATATATATATATATATGTTTTAGGAATGTACGTTTCTGAAAACACATGATTTTTGAAGAAATATAAAAGAAATTCATCATCCTGCTTTTTTTTATATGGAAGGGTATAGAAACACTATTTCTTTATTCCATCTTTTTTAAGAACAGCTCTAACATGTCCTCCACTGAATGCGCACACAATTTTGAAATGGTCCTAAACCAGCAGCACTACAGAAAAGGGGACAAAAAGATAAAGTTCTAACTGAATGAGGAATGACATCAGTGGATGTACTGAGGGGTATTGGTTAAGACAAAACTGAAAAATGTTGTCGTTGGCCTTGGTCTGATTGGGAGAGTGTTCGATCAGTGCAGTCGTCGATTCATCAGTGTCCAGCAGTAGCCGATAAGCGCTTTCAGTTGTGTCGCAGTGATCACTATGGCCATAAACACTCGCCAATCTCTGCCACCTCAGATCACCTCCAGCATAGTGAATGCTTACCTGGAGCTAAACTGCCCTGTCAGCTGCCCTATCCATCTACATATTTTAAATAGACATCTCCAAGTACTACCAATAGACTTTAGGGCAAGGTCTTGTGAATCTACCATTTAGGAAATTACCTTAAGTTGTCTGGAATATGCAAAAGTTTTAAATAGTCAAGAGGGAATGAATTCTCGTAAATATTTGTATTGCCCCTTCTATATTCTGATGCTAGGGTAAACAACATATATTGCGGTCAGAATCATTCACAACTAATGCTTTGTTTCCTTACCACCCGGGGCTACTCAAATTCTTTGTTTAATACAGAATTGAAAAGACAAAGGTCCTGTTTGTGTAGACCTCGGAAAGTCAAAATGAATATTAAACCATAACACATTTTCCTTTGATAGCTTGAGATATTTCTAAGGGAAACAGACTTTTCTGTTAGCTGGTAATTTAGTTAGCTAAAGGTTTTCACTGCATAGTAGGTTGAGGTGGTGGAAAGTGAAACATTGTGTTATTTTACCCAGTCAAGTGGTGCATAGTTATGTCAGAAAACATTTTTGAGGTTGACTTTTATGAAAGATTAGGGGGAAAACTAACATCTATTTAATATTTGATGAATCAAACTTAATATGACCAAAAACATGATGAAATGTTTCAGTTGACTCAATATTTCAGCAGTTCCATTAAGATTGAATAGATAGACAATCAGATTGAATCGGAAATTATATTTCACCAAATTGTACCCTGGTATGTTTTGTAATTAGCTTTCTCTTTTTCATCAGGTGATCTTTCCCAAACAATATAGTACACAATGGAAAAGCAGCAGATCAAGAGTCAGGTTTCATAAGGTTTCAGTGCCAACTCATATGGTTAGCAATATGGGGGTGCTGAGTCTTGTCACTTTTGAGAAATTCAACATAAAGCTGCTTTTAACTTTAAGCCAAGGGTCACCAATCAGAAGCACTTAGGCAGGGCAGAGGTTGCCGTGGTGACAGTGGAGCTGGTGGAGAGATGGTCATTTATCACTGGCTGCTTCAGAGTGAGGCTGAGAGAAAGAGACAGTGCCTGCCTCATAGACAAACGACCAACAATAAAGAGAATTAATCAGCCCCGATTACCTGCCTGACCATAGCCAATGAGAGAAAGAGAGAGAGCTCTAGAACACTCAGTAGGAAAGAAGCTTGCCAAAAACTGAGGGACCAGAATATGCGACAAGAACAAAAAGCTACTTTTACACTTATTTCTGAAATATAAAATGTAATAGAACTATCCGCTTTGTTTGTCTTTACATTGACGGTATTGTTTAAGGATGGACAGAGTTTTATTTATACATATATAATTTTAGGCTGAAAGCTAAATATACTACTGATAGCTAAACCGCTGAATGGTTTGGCCCAGCACAAAGAATGTGCTTTGATCCCGGAGGAAATGACTGCAACATGATTTCAACTAGAGTAGTTTCTCTGATTTCTTGGAGAACAAAACTCTCAAAACCAAGTTTCCTAAATGGATAAGTATATAGTGTGTGTGTGTATATATATATATATGTGTGTGTGTGTGTGTTTTCTTTTTTCTTTTTTTTTGTACAGCAAATATCAGAGATTAGATCCTCCAAGAAAGATCCATGATCATTTTTAAGCTAGTTATTAGAAGCTATAGACCTCTTATCCCACTGCATTAAGGTAGAATGCATATATTATAACCCGCTGAATATGCCTGATTCCAGTTATTCAAAAAACTCCAAGAAGTGGAGTTTGCAGAAAAGTAGTGTAATTCTTTGTTAATGCCTGAAATCTGAAGTATCAGAGCTTGGAATGCAGTCTAAACCTCCCTTCACCTGTCAGTCTGTTGTAGTCCATCAATAATTTGATCGGAACTCAGACCTCTGATGGATTAAGCAACAGAGGGGACCTGACTGCTTGTACCCAATAACGCCATCTAATCATTCCTCATACTGGGCCGTTCTCAATACACTGCTTCTCCAGCAACACCGCATGCTGGTTCACCCTTTTCAACTCATGTATCACTGTTTGGTCCTCTCTGAATTTCCAAAGTGTCAGTGAACAGTTTTTCTCATTGATCAATTAAAAACAATAATAAAATAAAGACAACTGCCACTGCAAAATAAAACCCAGCAGTGATCATATCCAAATGTTTTATACAAAAGATAAATGTCATGTGATACCAAGCAACTGTATTAAATAACTTGACAGAGTTCCATGTGCCTAATGAATTTAAATAAATCACAGAAGAGTGATCAGTAAGTAGTAACTCACTGGACCACGTTTTTGATTAATTTTACGTCCTGATTATATCAATGTTATGTTCAACTAAAGAAGCAACACAACAAATGTTACACTACCCAATAGTTACAGAAGTGAAAGTGACTATTTGTCATACGTGAACACACCACTGCACACAGCACGAAATTCAACCTCTGCATTTAACCCATTCACCAAGTGAAGCAGGGGGCAGCCAGGAACACAGCGCCCGGGGAGCAGTGTGTGGGGACAGTACCTTTCTCAGGGTACCTCAGCTGTGCCTAGTGGTCTTGGTGACCGAACCCAGATTTTCTGGTTGCAGGGCGGATGCCCTAACCACTAGGCTACCAGAAACACACTGAACAGCAAGACACTAGATAGGTAACCAAAGAGTACAAAAAAGTTCATCTACAAATGTAGACCAGGAAAAAATTTATACACGGCATGAGTTATAGATGGTACCAGGAGCCAAAGGGAAATGTAAGTAAATCTGACAGCTGACTGAATATGATTGAAACAACACTCAGTTTCACCCAGTTACATGAAAAGAAAGTGAGTCCACTGTACAGAGTGAATCGGGGTAAAAGCTGGGTCAGTTTCCTAGCCAGGTAATTTGGTGTACATGTTTGAAACCAGTAAAGTGCATTGAAAAATGAACCAGTGGGTTGCCTGAAAATATGATGACAATAATTGCAATTGCATTTAATGATGATATAACAAAGTCTGTATATGCTGACTCTATTCAATCAGGTTGAAAGTAAAAGTGGTACATAATTACATTAAGTTCAAACTGATTTATTTTCTGAGTGACTCTCTCAGAGACAAGATGACATGGTTTCATCGAAAGAACACACACACTCTCTAGAGATATGTTGTGTGTTCTGCAGTAAAGCAAAGAATCGGTTATTTGTCAATGCTCTGCACAGAGACCTTTTATCCCACAAAACCACTTTCCATTATCCGTCTACCTTATGACATACTGTAACCAGACATTAGTGTCAACTTTGGAATGAGCCCATCCTTTACTGCTTTTGTAACTTAAGAATCAGCCAAAGCTTTGACGAGTGAGTATATATCACTTACTCCCCGGCAGGGGAATTTTTATATGGCATTAGTGGTGGGGCCCACGCTTAAAGACCCCTTGGTTTATTGGTTGAGCTGCCATAAGTGGTGCAGCTGAACACTCAGTAATGGACGCTGACGGGTTTACCCAATCCGAATGCAGCAGCAATTGACAAGCTGTAGGAGAGAGACAGAGTACAGATGGATTTGAGTGTGTGCGTGTGTGTGTGTGTGTGTGTGTGTATTAGTGTGTGTGTGTGAGAGAGAGAGAGAGAGAGAGAGAGAGAGAGAGAGAGAGAGAGAGATAGAGAGAGAGAGCTATATTGTGTAGTAGTTGCTGTGTTTCTCTGCTTTATTGGCTCTTAACCTTGGACTGACAGCTACTGAGCTGGTGGGGTTTCGTTGCTATGACAACTGTGCTAGAATGGGGGAATGGGGACAGTGCTGGCAGGTACGATATACCACACTGCGGCATGGATGGAATCACCAATGAAGTGATGGAGAAAGAGAAAGCGAGAGAGATGGGCAGAGTGATGTCAAACATTGAAATGAATCATTATTTGATGTATGCAGCTAAGCTGTTGTGGGTCTTAAAGGAATAGTGCAGTGTTTTTTCAGCCTGATCTCTTTTTGCCACGTCTGTTGTACGCAGTCATCACTATGGACCATAATTTTAAAATTTTACCCTGTGATCTCTTGACTCAAGACAAATGTATAATTGAAACCAATAGACAACTGCTTAGGCACTCCATGTGTTTTTATTAAATGTACGTTCCCAATCAATAGGTTTCCTGTTCTTTTACAGCAAAATTATTGTTAATTGAATTCAACTACATGCCATAGATGTGGAGATCAGGTGGAGAAAAACGTAATTCCAAACCCAGTTCTTTCCTGCCTGATTTGTGTTTCCAAAAGAATGAGCACAAAGACACCCTGCAAAGATCCCATTTAGTTGTTTATTCATATGTTCTGTCACCAAGCATGATGAGCGTCGCGCTTGTCTGGCTCTGTGTCCCACACTTGAATGCAATCCCAGACAATCTCAGACATTAAAGCCTAATAGTGATTACAGTAAATGAGACATTAAGTAGGTTTGTTGATCAGACTCTGTGGTCTGTAACTTCAGTAGGGTGACAGACATTTCAGCTGCTTCAAAGGACAGTGAGAGAGAGAGAGAAGAGTGGGAGGAGAGGAAAATTAAGGACATGTGAATAGGAAGGGAGAGCCCATCTGTTCTTTTTTCTCCTTAAATTCAGATCAGATTCATGAACAACTACAACCCACTACAACGCAATTTTTAGCACATACACTAAACTATAACATCCACGAGTCCGCGCTCTTGGTTGCTATTTTGTGACAGATAAATATAATTAACATTCAGGACAGTCTAGAAGGCATTTTTTCTGCTAAACACAAATCCAAACTCTACATTCCTTTGTTAGTGTCTTACATAATGTAAGACTGGGTTGACACACATGAAACAATGTTCAGGAAACTTTAAAACGTAAAAATCTACTCATGAAAGTATGCATTGCCATGTGAGGCAAGATTCTTATCTCTGCAGCATCTTGCCACTAGGCAGTATCTAACAGTATATTTTAACTGTTGTCTTAAACATAATTTTGTCTTTAACTGGTAAATGACAAATGGCCAACTTGTAAACATTAACAGGCAAGTTACACCTAAAATACAGAATACAGCCGAGATACTTAAAGAGTCAATATGATTCTTGTAATTTGTTTTCCCTTGAGTGTTTCCCAACCTCTCTTAGCATTAAACAGGCTGTATATGTTACTGTGCCTATCTAAAACTATTATATGCTGACCCCGCTCACTGCCAAAAAGGGATGCATGAGGCGGATATACACAAATTAGGCAGGTGTTATGGACATTGTTCAAGTTTGTGTTAACAAAGTTTATATACTACATCAAACTTAATTTAAATACAATTTTAAATATTCAGACTAGACTTTCTGTAAAATGGCTCTTTAAATGAGAATTCAGTGACATGATGTTAGGGACTGGAGTTACATAGAAGTGAATTATATAAATATTTACAATGGTCTGTAATAATGAAAGGGGTAATGATACAAAATGAGGCTGCAGCTATATTACCCTCATCATCTTCAAATGGGGTCTTCAAATGTGTATTAAAAAACTGAAACAAAATGAGACAAGTCGTGTACAGTAGTACAAAACGAGCGAACAGAAGCAGCCCAAACGGAGGATAAGAAAGAAGAAGGAAGATGATGAAAAAAAAAAAGGAAATAAATGAGAAAGGCTGGGACAAGCAATCTATTACTGAAGAGCTGAAATTGAGACTGCCTCCTTCAGAAACCTTATTAAATTCTCCAATTAGCTGGAAGACATAAATAACTGCTTCCAATTTCGACGTGTCACTCAAGGCCAGGTTCCAGCTCCAGGGAAACAAAACAATTTAAATTACGTCTCTTCCGCTTTGTGGCCGGCCTCCCTTTGAACGCCATAATTACAGAGCTATTCTTCCACTCGTCTCCATGACGATATATCATCAGCCCGCGAGCCCGGCGATAAAGGCCCTGCTCCAGACACATGCGACCCAAAACCACCAGCAAAACCTCTCTCTTTCTTTCCTATATTCTCTCTCTTTCTCTTCTCTATTCTATCCTCCCCTCTCTCCTCTGCGTTCTCTCTCTCTCTCTCTCTCTCTCTCTCTCTTATTCTGTCCCTCTCATCTGTCTTCTTCTCCTGTAATCTCTTACTCTGTCCTCTCACTCTTGCTGTTTTTCATTTTACTTTCTTTCTCCCTTGACCACTCTTCCTCTTCTTTTTGTCTTTTGCTCTCTTTCGTCCCCATACCTTCTCCCCTCTCTCTCCTCTGTTCACTCGCAATCTCTTTTATTCTCTCTCTTCCTCTCCTTTACCACCTGTCTCTTTTTCCTGTTATCTTTCAATCTTACTCCCTTGCTGTTTTTCATTATACTTTCTTTCTCTCATGCCCACCCTTTCTCTTCTTTTTCTGTCTTTTTCTTCTCTTCTGTCTCCTAGACCTCGTTTGTCTCCATGCCCCTCCCCTCTGGAGTGTCACTATTTCACTGCCAGTTCGGCCGCATATATAATTCACGCATCCCTCGACTCGGCTGCTGTCGGTAAAAATAGGGAATCCATCATGGAGACAAATGTGCGTTAAATGAAGCCCCGTGTGCCACAGGCGGAGATGGGCGAAGCGGCAGATGAGCTTTAATTGTCTCAGTGTGCTCATGTGAAATTTATCAATTCATTGCCACCGCCTTACGACCAACAAGGGAGCACGGGGTACGTGCTTCTACATGTGTATAAGAGACTAATTGAAATGGCATTTAATATCAGAGTGTGTTATGCTGTAACAGTACAGCCCCTTGGCCTACCTGCACACACTCAGTTGATCAAAAGCTGGAACTGGGAGATTTCATGGCTTAGGACTGTAGGACTGGAGTGAGTATGTTCTTTATATTTCCATTTGGACAGTTAGACAGTTATTCACCCACTGAATTTTTAAGGTTGCTAATGAAACCGTTTCATTTTCTGGCATAAATATTTTGAATCCTAATAATCTCCTCCTTGTAGTGCAGCCTCAGAACGGCCTTATTTGAGTATTTTTTCCTTGTATGGCTCTTGTTCTAACTCTTGATTCTCCGGTCAGATTGTTCTTTCCTGCTACAGTGATGTTGTATTTAGGATTGTTTAATGTTTTTGCCTCCTACTTTCTATTAAGCAATGTTTCTTGTTCTATGTGTCAACTATTTGTAAAATGACCTTATGTCACTATGTATACACATTTACATAGTGTCCACACATGTCCACACAAGAAAACCTCTCTAGGCAACAGCGAACCCATGTACTTTCATGTACTTTTGTATATCTTGCATATACTGTTTTACAGAAGTAGCAAAGCAAGCCAAACACAACCCAAACTCACTGGATCACTTTGCAAAGTGCTGTTGTAATTACATTCCTTTTTATATTTGTTAATCAAGTGTACATAGGTATCACTTTTAAAAATACAGTGGCTATGCTAGTAGTGTATGAATACAAAGCTAAGCTACGTGAAGCTGGAAAACAAGCTGAGGCCATTTATTCATTTCCTCTGTTCCACCATACATAATCCTCTTTAGGCACAAATAACTTTTCAGAGCAAGTGTGTTAATCACATCCACCCTCTAATATTAAAGCATATTTCCACATAAAAATTTAGTGAGCAGTTATTAGCTTTGAAATAAAAGCTAATGAAACATATTTTGAGTCTGGCCAAATGAGACAATTAGTAAGGAAGTTCTGAGTGGTGTTACAATTGTAACCACATAAAAATGGTCATTAGAAGATTAACTGCGATACTGAGATATATATATATATATATATGTGTGGTGTTGAATTTTAATCAGTTAATTTCAATCAATTAATCACAGAAAAAAAATAACGCTGATTAGTCGGCCCACTTGAAAACATTTTGTTTGAAACAGTCCGTTTTTCTGCCTAAACATGCTACCCATCTAGATGCGCTACCGTGCTCTTCTGTGCATGTACAGTTCCACCATCTTGGATTCTGTGTCACAGCCATAAAATAAATCTGTGCTACCTTTGGACACTTACAACTGTTGACATAATTTACCTACATGAATGAATTGGTACCCACAAAAAAAAATTCGGACAATTTTTTTTTACCATGGGCGCTGGAACTATTATAGTACCTTATTTTAATTTCATATAAATTCGCAGCAGGTAGTTCCGAGAGTGAAAAAACATCCAATAATGCCTATTTTTATATACCAAATGCTAAATATGCTCCCAAATCACTTTAATTCCATTATCCTCTATTTATACTGTACAGTGTACACTTAACTGCTGTCTCCTGCATTGCCCCATATAGTACACACTTTTAATTATTTTAAAACGTAATTATTAGTTTTGTCTTTAGGGTTGTCCTTACATGAGTGGTGGTAATTAGAGATCCAGTATGAAGTTACTCAAATTAGGTACGCATTTTACTGTTTATCCCGCGCATGCGTATGACTTACATCCTCAACCCCTGTGTATAAACTTCAAGGGAGCATTTATCGACAAGGTAGCATGAATCGATAGACTCCAATTTGCACTATGGTACCATTTTTTGGCACCATGAATTGTCAGAACGTCCTGCTTCAGGGTAGCATTTCTTGTACGTAGAACCTGATTGTATAG
>JBBPDE010000140.1:5347113-5367716 GCA_037974605.1 Nannopetersius ansorgii
TATATATATGTAATTTATATATATATAATTTTTTTTATATTGGACACAACAATCAAATAGAACTTCGCAACAGCAACAGTCGCAACAGAGTTGTGCACTCACGCACAAGGTGGCCCTCTCCCGGTGGCCACGGTAATTTTGTCACTTTACCATAAAAAATGTTGGAAGATCAAAATACTTAACCTACCACAAAACCTAACGTCAGATCACATTAATTTGAACGCCGTCGCAACGTTTAAGATGAGCGCCTTATATTGGAAGCGTGTATGAACCTAAATTTCAAATACTGATGTCATATAATACAGAAAAAAATGGACTGGGTGATCTGTTCTGCGATATGGCAATTTGGGTTTTTTTGTCCAGCAGTAGTGTTTAAACCACAGGCTAGTCGAGCGGATGTGGTTGTCTCGAGGACAATTAATCAACCCAGTCGGGCATGACGCATCTCCGCATTCTCTGTTCTCACTTTGTCACTTTGTACTATGAAAATCTTTAAGCCATTGGGATACAAACTTGCTCAAAGGAGCTGAGTTGAAAATTCCGGAAACCATGCTAACTGTTCGGTGCTGAACATTTTGGAGAGAGCACAATGGTGCTCACGCCTTTGGGAAGAGCTTATTCCTGTTTACCGGTGGTTTGCGTCAGCACTTCAGCAGATACCGAGATTACACATTTGAATGCTAAACAATTTCACATGAGGTTAAAGTGTTGGATGGAAAGGTATTTGGTTTTGCATATTTTGCCCAGACATGCGCATCTGGCCTCAAGCCTTGGGAGACGCAATACAAATCGCCAGAAGAAGCTGAGGGTCTTGTAATGAGGGTCTTTTTTACGTGAAAGCTTTGCGGCTGAGCAATTCTTACCATTAGATATAAAACCTGGTTTCGAATAAAAAGTGCCTTAGATTTTCCACGCAGCTACACGATCAACAGTATTCCACGTTGAGGATATATCAGAGTGAGAGTTCGCTAAGCTGGATTTCTACTCCCGAAGTTACATGGAGCTTCGCCAAGGAAAAAGTACATATCTCTCCCCAATGTTGACATTTGGAGCTCTTACAGCAAGGCTAAGGTTACCTCAACACTCATCAGAAGACAACTCTCCTCGCTGGGTTTACAGCAGCCAACACCAAGGCTAATAATAACACAACGACACGCATCGTCCTTGCAAGAGGCTCACAATCATATTAATAGTGAAACTGCACAGATTGATTGCATGTTGTTGTTTTAGCGTTGGTGAAGAAGTTAAATGGCGAAGAATCCAAAACAGGATTTTGAATACCTAACATAAACTACAGTAATAATAATAATAATAATAATAATAATAATAATAATAATAATAATAATAATAATTATTATTATTATTATTATTATTATTATTATTATTATTGTTGCTTTGTTGTTGTTGATATTATTATTATCGCTGTAGTTGTATTTTCAATTTTTACATATATTGAAGCAATTTGTTTGGAACTGAAGCACTGCCATTGTTTGCAAGTTAAGCTAATGTGTAACCATTCAGCCGAGCAAGCGCTTTTTATTCGTGGAGACACTAGAAGATAATTTACTCCAAACACTGCAGTGATTCATGACCACGTGGAAAGACAACTTTATATTTATGCGATCAGAGCATAGAATTATTATATAGAAATATTACATGTTACATAGAATAAAATGTAAGTTAGCAATGCTTCTTAACACATGAGTATAGGATTTGTCTTCTGGTTTGCTTTTTCCCTATGGAAAAAGCAGTTAACACTGAGAAGTAAATGCGCAAAATAGACTATATATTAAAGCGTGAAAGTCTGTCATTAGTAACATTTGACACGTGATGTTAACTCTCCTTTTGACAATCCGTATTGTGAAGCTCTACTTAGGGTGTTTTATATATATAAGTCAGCTGCAACTACATCATGAAACAAAGTGCCCTGCAAAAGGAAATAAAAACCATTTACGTCCACATCTCCCGCTCATCTGCTCATTTTCAAACAGTATACCAACTGTGGTGCAAACACAAAGCGGTAGGATTAAGAATATTTGTTTGTGAAAAATAGTTTGTTGTTTACTTACATTGACTACTTGTGGAGCAGCTGAGAGAGGAAGAAAATCTCGAGACGGTCACTGAATCAAAGGTCGACGACAAAATGAGAAAAATTCTTAAATCGTCTGCACCTATTTCTGACTTGAAGGTATGTATTATTTAATAAGGTCACGTGATTGAGTCATTTAAAATTTAAGTATGTTGGATTGAGATTTGACCTCAGTCCGCGAGCGTCTGCGCAAAGGAAGTCTACATTTCCTGTGAGGTGAGGTCCTTACAACGGAAGTATAGGACGATCTTGCAATGAAATATTTCAGTCACTAAATATTCTTATTTCTGTGTAGTGTCACTCACCTTAAAAGACCGAACATCAACCATCGGCCCTTTTTAATGACTGATGTATAAACAAATGTATGCTATAGCATTCCATTATTTAATTAACCCACGAACACCTATTTAAGACACACATCTTCTTTAGAAAATGTACCGTTAGCATCAGTCAACCACACAAACATACGTCTTGATGTTAAAAATAATATTTTCAAAAGAACTTCACATACAAGGGTCGGCAAGGGTTATGATAGGAAGCGGATTAGTAAGGGAAGGTAACATGTTAACAATTATAATCCACAAGATTTGCAAATCTTATAGCTAGTTTCCAAGTCACTGCAATAATTTAATCCCTTCATTTGGCCATGGCAGTGCTTTTTATACGAGTTTACCCGGCAAATTGCCTCTTTAACACATGGATGCTATTTAAGCTCCACTACTGCCCCATGCGTCCGGAGGAAAATGTACTGTGCATGAGAGGGCCTTGGAGATGGTGAGGTCAGAGATCAGAGGTCGTGAATAGTGCTGGGTTTGATGATTGGACAGATCCCTTCTGTCCTTTGCGTGAACTCAAATGGACTGCTGCACAACAGGTACTGCCTAACACTGCACAATTTTATTAACTTTGAGGTAAAAAAAAAAAGCTCTGGGGATCTGTTGTTATAAAACCATATCTGCAAGGTTGCTTTTCATGAGTTAGTGCAAAGCCAGTTAAATGTATTTTAAACCTATGCTGCTTATTTATAACTTACCACTACAAGAAAATAACTGAAGATGTTGGGCGATAAATGCATTTTAGTGCTACATAATAAAATTCCTTAAAATAGTGGTTCTTAATTCAACCCCCATTCAGAGATTAAGACCACTTTATTTTTGAGGTGCAAACATACTTTATACTCTGCTTGTCTCGCAAACAGACAGTCAAATTGTCTTCACTGGAAACCAAAATGGTTACACGTGTTTACATTACATAAATAGTAGAATACATATACTAAGCTTGAAAATGCTGTCATATCAGAATATGGTGCTTTTCAATAATAAGTATTTTTGAATAAATGAGCATTATGGGCGTACGGTCACAGCAATACCTGCCGATTTAGGCTGTTAACCAACTGATGGAGTCTTCTTGTCTAAATGATTCTCGAAGGTTTCGCGAACTGCACGTATAACAAAAATCTAACACTTAGTGTTAAGATACTACCGGGAAACTCAGTTAGATCGTGTCAGTGCAGGTAGAATTATTACTAGATGTTTCATAATAACAATTAAGCTACAAAATATTTTTTTTAAAGTAATGCTATTTTTCACGGGTGTTTACCAAAAGTTTATTTAAGTCTTCATTGTTATATCTATACCCTTACATGAATTTAAATGCATAACGCTGCACATTAGTACGCATATCCATGATAGCTTGCTAATTTTATAACGGGATACGTCTGAGCCAGGACAACACTGTTTGTTTTTTCAGCCGAGTGCTAAATTCCACGTTTAGTAAGAATTTACGGATCTGTTATGAATGGTAAGACAAAATATATGATAATATGAATTCATTAAGACTTATAAATGTCCATTTCGTCTTAATTTAATTAAGACGTAATTCTGATCAAGTAAAATCAGCGTGTAAATAACTATTCTATTTTGAAATAGCAAATTGTTTCTTGGACATTCCTTTAGGATAAGGATGTGATGCGTTATCAAGTAGCTTCTGCCTTGAGTAGGATTAAGTGCACCTATGGTATGTTTGTACCATGCATAAATTTGAATCACGGCTTACCTGCAAAGATTACTCACAACAAACGCATTTATTAATTCCACTGATACACTTACTTACTAAAACAACATGACATTATCCACCAATATACAGATAACTAAATACACGATTATTCACAGCTTGGATGACGTCATACAGAAAACACTCAAATACTTAGGATTAAGACAAACAAAATTTAGCGTTTCCCCTTAGAACGGGATTGTTCCTACATTTGTGCCTTCATGAGATTTGTACATGCGTCACTTGACCCATCGCCATGAACAGGCTCCCGACCCCAAAACAAGCTCCGCGTTTAATATCCACGACAGTAGTGTTTAACGGGGTTTAATATCAATAGTAAGCACCCATACTTCAAGTTTAGCTGCATTCAGTCAATGATCAGTTAAAGAATTGAGAAAACCCGTCATCTAACGATTTGGACGGACGGATTTTCAGCTCAAGATGTTTGGTTTTAAGGGATCGGTATGACGAAAGAGGAATATGGGGTGGACTGAGGCTGTCCTGTCCATTTTATTAAATAAAGAAAACACCCCTGTGAAGCTCCGATCCAAATACTGCGTTGTTTTCTTCTGTCCTGCTCAGTTCTGCTGCTTGTGACGTTCTTTCATTACTATAGGCTGGACGAGCATGGCGTGGGAAGCAGTGTTTGTTGCTGCTGGCTCGCGTCCGTTTTGACTTGGTGGTTGGAGGTCGATGAGCTTGCAGAACGGACCTTCGTGTTGGGCAACTTGTGGTCCTTCTTCCATTTCATGCGACGGTTCTGGAACCAAATCTTCACCTGTCGCTCGGATAGGCACATTGTATGTGCTATCTCCACCCGCCGACGCCGGGTCAGGTACCGGTTAAAGTGAAACTCCTTCTCAAGCTCAAGAGCTTGCTGGCGAGTGTAGGCGGTGCGAGACCTCTTGGGTACCCCCCCAGAATAGTTAGCGGTCACTAAACAAACAAACAAAAAGCAGGCAGGTGTTATCAGTATTACGGTCCTTCGTGACTGTGAACTCCATGGAGTCAATGAAAATCTTAAAGAGGAATGCAATAGACGGTCTGTTCAGTCTGTTACACGATACACGTTACTGACAGCGTACTTCTATTTCACACAGGGTTAATTCAGGGTTATTGTGTGGAACCAAACATGCCTAAAGCTAGGATAATTATTAACTCAAACACTGGCTAAACTATGGGGTGTCTTTGAATCAGAAACAGAAGCAGATGGCCCGGCAGAGACAAAACAGACAATAAAATTTACGAGGGTTCTTAATGACCGAAAAAAAACGTCTCCGAGGTCGTAAATCGCCCGAATGAGGAATGAAAATGCTACTGAGTATGTTCGTTTAAAGCTTTCCGATGGACGTTTTCCAGTGTGTTGCCGGTCTTTTATGGACCATGACAAATTCTTACCGGTATTAACGTGGACCTTCTTCATCCAGGGATAGACCACTGGTTCCTTCCCCTTCGGTGGGGTAGTGGGAGCTTCTGTGGCGAGGCTGCAATCCTTGGTTACGGTCGTTCCAGTGCAGATATCGGTACTGAGGTGGGGCCCACGGTTTGGAGGAACGGACTGAGGTTGTATGTGGTGCCGGTCGTTGAATTCGACAAGACTGTTGGATGAGACGTTACCGTAGTCATAGCTCGGATCTTGGTAGTTTGACCGCGGATATGTTGCCTCCTCGTGATGGGGGAAACCCGAGTCTTTCGGTCGCTCGTAGTAGTCAGAAGAGACAGGGATGTAGCCGTTCTGCTGATATTCCTCACACGGTGGGAAAGAGGGTTCAATGTAATTCGAATTGATCAAGTAGGAACTCATGGTCATTAATTTGCGAAGTGCAACAATTCTAATTTTTATCGCACTGTCGTTTTCCTGATCTCTCCAAAACCCACCTACTCCCCCTGTCAAATGTACAAAGTTGGTTAGTCACGTGACGAAAGAGACCAATCAAAATCTCCTCTTGGTGCCGTGTAAACAAGCACCAATAGCAGGCCAGACATGGGTACAACGAAAATTCGGCCGGCCCTGCATTTATTTCTTTTTTTAATCAGAACTATTTGTAGAATATTCGACAACATTTTCATTTGGTTTCATAGCGAGGGAAAATATAAAGAGACAACATTTAAAAAAGAAACGTATACAAGAGAAGTGTACCATGTTGGTTACACAAAAGATCCTGTATTTTGAATTCCCACTCAAATGATAATATTAATGTTTGACAAAACCTGGCATTTTCAGATTTATGTGTCAAAGTTTTTGTCCCAGTTAACATTAGCCAACAATTTGAAAAGAAATACCCCTAAGGGAATCTCACTGATGAAAAAAACACCTTCAAACATATACATATACTACTCCTATACATGTGCGTTCTTAGCAAGCCATCAACAAATGTATAGAAGACCAGGGTGTTGTTTGCTGTTCATTCAAATTCACATAGTCGTTGAACTACTAAAACAGTGAACTACTAAGACAGGATAGCCATAATTTTTGGTCATTATCCAAGGCACAGATTTACAAAAGTTCTAACCAAAGAAACTGGTTAGATACTATACTTATTATGAAAAATAGTGTAATCGTGACGAGCGAAAAGAAGCATTCAGGGACAACAGTGTTGAGCGCAAGTCTTGTGCTTGAGAAAGCAGTATCTCTGTAATAACACCAAGTGTCCTTAACGAGAACAAAATCATTGGTTAAAATCGCCTTTGTGAATTAAAGAGAGAAATATGTGAAATATGTAATATACTCAAATGTAATTTCACACACAATAACGTAGACAAAATCGAAAATTTAGCAGCTGGTTAATGTTTATTAATGAAATGTTTTCTTTAGAAAGTAAAAAAACTTAAAATAACATTTCTTTCTTTCTTTCTTTCTTTCTTTCTTTCTTTCTTTCTTTCTTTCTTTCTTTCGTTCTTTCTTTCTTTCTTTCTTTGCTAGTTTGTTCTGTACTGATCACAGAGATTAAGATGTCACTTTGCTTTTATGTTGTTGTCCTTATAGTCTACACTCGCTCTTCAGCCTGAAATTTAGTAATTTCAACTGAAAAAAAACTCGTAGATCTCAAAGTTTTCTGGAAAGCAAAATAAAAGAATGACACCATATTCTTATTTTACGCGCCACCTGTTAACCGTCTTCACGTTCCTGCTTGTACCAGCATTACGTGGATTTGAATTGATATCCAATGGATATTGTAAAAAAATAACATAGCAGCTTACATGATAACCTGTCTAATATATCTAAAACAAAAACCATGCATCAAAATCACAGTGTTCAACAAACGGAACAGTAGGCTAATCGCAAAGTTTCTTAAGACATTCAGGTACGTACAGTTCGCTTAGGCGAAAGTACTCCAAGATTTGCAACAGACAGAAATCCGTGCTAGACATTTCTGACCCACCTGTCACAGAGCCTGCCAAAATAAATGGAAATAAAGCCTACCTTCTGCTTGCGACAGGTAGCTCCTGGAACAGCGTTCCATTTTTCACAAACACTATAGCACTAAAGCACTATAGCATTATAATAGCACTAAATAAGCACAGTCCTGTTCATACAACACTGGCATATTTAAGTAAGTTTCGTTATTTCTTGGAGCTGCTCGTTCCTGAACCCAGAAAAGAAAGTGCGGCCATACGGTGTCCGAAGTGTTAGACTCTGTTTCGTCTCCTGAAATAATTGCCACACAGAGATAACTTTGGTCTGACCCCTGAGTGACTCAGTTTCCATTTTGTCTCTGATTAATCTTGCTCATTGACAGTCTTTGTTAAACAACAAGGCGTGCCCTCTGAAACGACGACATTTTCATATTTGTTAGACGCAGTGACCCTGCTTTCACCCCAGCCTTGGACTTAGCTTCTCTCTTTGGGTTAAGACCCAGGGGAATTACCAGGGGTGCTTCTGGCGGTCACCACTCAACAGCTTCCAAAAAAAGAGAAGAAATCGTCAGCAAAAACGGTCCAAAGGATGCAAACAGGCTCTGTAACCGTGACTGGATTTCCCATTATTCCCATTCTCATCGTTCCTATTATTATTATTATTATTATTATTATTATTATTATTATTATTATTATTATTATTATTATTATTATTATTATTATTATAAGCAATATATTGAAGAGATACAACCTGCCCCCGTGTTATGCTTATTTTTCCACACAGTTATACAATTCTTAATAGACGTCAATGGAATAATCTCCTATATCAACTTTTAGCTCACAACTCTGAGAAATGTAGACAAATGTTTTCCTCTAACCCCTTAAACCGCAAGGGTCCACACGTCCCTTCCTCAGTCAAGAACTGCATATAGCATAGGTTGGTCTAACCTACGTATTTAAATAATGCATTATAGTTACCATATGATAAGCAGTACGCCTGGAGATCAAGGCGTAAACTCCAAATAATTTATTAGCGGAACAACCTATAAAGCCTTCAGAAAGTAATAAATGTATCGGCGAGATCTCGATGTGTAGCAACGTGTGTAAGATAAATCACTGAAGCAAATACATTCAGACAGTTTTCTGCTTTTAATCGCAGCGCTTTTATAGAAGTCAGCCAAATGAAGATTTAAATAACAATTGAATATATTACTTGATTACCTTTTAGCCCAAACATTAAATGAAAAATAATACAAATTTTTAGAGTTTTGATTGAAATTTTGATGTGAAGTCTCTTTTCACCAAAGCCAACATTTAGGTGAGGCAGGTCACGCTATGCAGTGATAGGGACTGAAAGCAAAAGGGAATCTAAGCTAAAACGATTTTGCTAGAGACAACTGACAGAACTGTACTAAAACTGAATTTTTGTACGAATGAAATTCGTACAAAAAACACGTACTTACAAAAATGTATTTGTGTGTTTTGTTTATTTGCAAATCGTAATGAGTACATTTCATACAAATTCTTACATAGGTTGACCAAACTACATGATTTAAACAGACACAGGTCTACAGGTCTAATATTGCTCTATTTTTCACTGTTTAGTTCAATATTGTAGGCACTGAACATGAAGCGAAGTAAGGAGTCATATAAGAACGAAAATATAATTCGTTGTTGAATTCACATGTTTCTCTGATATGATATGATATATATATATATATATATATCTTTCGAAAAAGGGTTAATTATCTATTTCATTGTTTTAAATCAAAACTGCAATGGTTTAAATGGAGATATCCCAACCCCAGCAAAAATGACAAAAATGAGAGGTTCTATGCGGTGCCGTAGGCTTGCTATGGTGAGTTAATTAAATTTGGAATTATATTTACAATGTGTCGACATGTTACTGCGATTTCTGTCTTGGATATGTTCTTGATTTAGACCCTTAAAATGAATATAAATTCGGACATATTGGTCATACCAGTGGCATTCCTTGCCTTTTTTTCAACCTTTGGCGAATAGAAATTGAGGAGGGCTCTACTCGTCTGAAGACGAAAATCTTTGAGATTAGCCAGAGACAAAGCATGCCCATTGCATTTGAACAGCTAAAGGAGTATCAGTTGTAAAATGCTAACTTTGTCTTGGTCTTTTTCTCAGTAAATTCAATTTATTCAAATGGATTTCACCAATCAAGTCGTCTAATAAAAACCTTACACTCAATCTTTGCCATGTAGGCGGAGGAGGTAGTCTCTTGAGGTTGCTAACCCAGGATCGTTCAGTTTGCAGAGTTCACCGCGAGGTTAGCCCCGAACGCGCGGGATTCACAGCTATTCCATCTTTTGTGCCATTATTACACTGGCACCGTGCTCCACCAGAACAGATGACGGCTACGTGTTCTGCAGTAAACTTTTGACCCCAGCCCCCGACACCTACTCTCATCGTTTACTGTCCTTGCCTGCCGCATTTCTCTCCACACAAATATGTATAGACAGCCAACAATCAACCTTTCTAAAACCAATTTATACATAACTTTTCATCAGCGTGTACCTATCTTACTCAAATATATATTTAAAATTATATATTTTAAATATATATTTAAAATATCTTGTTTGTAATATTACGTTACTAATCCAATGTTAGTACGCACGTCTATTATATTATAACATGAATATTAATTATGACTCTTTATCAATTTCCCCTCCATTGGGTATGGGGGCGCGCAGTGCGAGTGACAGTGAACTTGGCCAAAAGCGAGCTCTGCTGGTGGTTCGCTGCGTATGCACATTCATCTTCCTGCCGCCAGTGACCTCGAGGTGAACCAAGAGCGAAGACATTTTTCTCCAATCTCTCTTCTGTCTCATTCTCTGCCTCACTTTGGCCCCCCTCTGTCGCCTCCCCCTAACCATTTTCTAATAACGGGGAACCTCAAGAGGATTCCGCCTGCAAAATACACCTAATTGTTCCTTGGGCAACAATAGCATGTGGTAATGCCTTTAAGTACTAGTTATGACAAATTGGTAAAACTTCGCTAGTGAACGTTATTGATGAGAGGTGCTGATAAAAGGTTTGATGAACCTAACCTGAGTTATCTCTTTCAAAGTACTGCTTAATTGGTTTCCACTTCATTAGTCCATGGCTCACCGACACCGAAACTTACTAAACAACATATGAAGCTCAAATGTATAAGCATTGCAAAATGAAACGTTTTGCTTGCCTAAAGCTAAAAAAGCAAGCCAAAATAATACAAACAAGGACGGACATTTTACAGAGGTCCGTTCATACAAGATGTACGCTCCAGCCAAGTGGGATGTCAACAAACCAAATGATTGAAACGCGTTTAGATGATTCATTTTTAAATGCCACATATAATTTCAAGCAATTAGCACAAAAGAAAAGAGGGGTCAGCAAAACTAGCAAGAACATATTACCATTTTCTCAACTTGCCTAGTTGATAAGACACAAAGAATTTAATTCTGTAAAAGTTAATATTATGTGTTTACCTTTTCACGCCAATATTGCCTTTTTTATTCAAAATGTTCTTTGCTTCTGTGTTTGTGCTTGTAAGGATTGAAATGCATATTGTGTTTATGTACTATACACCAAACCAAACCTTTAGAAGAGGCTCCAAATAGGGGCTTTGAACAGCGAATATCTAGAGGAAGGGGTACTCTACATTGAAGTAGTTAAAGAAAATGAAGAGAAACATGAATGTACTGCCTTAATACATAATTTTTAACACTTCTTAGCTTTGGCCTAGTGGCTTGAAATAAACAATTAGAACAATTTTGCTAGCAAGTTTATTTTACCACTGTTGGGCATTCGGCCCATCACAACACAAATCGATCCTAGGGTCAGCAAGCAGTGAAAATGAATGTGTCAAAAATGTCTTCTGCCCTGCATTTATTAAAAGTGCTGGGTGAAGTTTTTTAAAAATGACTCTTTGGAGCGATGTCACTGAAGAACTACTTTTGATTTCCGAAAGAGGCTACAGTTTTTGTGAAATTATATATTCGAATGTGAACTTTAATGTATTCGAATGTGAACTTTAACGTTCAAAAAGCCCCAAAGAGTTGTTTTCCTTGAATAAATAATGATTTTGGAACGTTTAGTTTTAAGTGTGTAAGCTTAAAGAAAAATTGTAAACAACCTTTCACCACAGGGTCAACGAATCAAACCATAAACTTAAACTTACCACGACGTAATTCTCGTCCTGTAAGGCGAAGCCAATCGCCTGGTTTCCAGTCCATTGCGAACTTGTTTGAGAAAGTCGGCGGTGACAACATTCACGGAACTCCTTTACCGTCTACAAAAAGAGCCAAAAGAAGCTCCGAGTCAGTGCGATTAGATGTTATATGCGATCATAAAACCACTTTAATGGCCACCACGTGACTGTTTTATGGGCAGCAAGCCTATCTGTCCGTGCGCCCTGGGTGATTTTTACGACCCAATTCATGGACAAAACAACCTTATTCATTCCTCAGGACAGCTGAATGAATACAAAAATAGTTCAATGGGTAACAAGGTTTGTAGCTAAAAATTCTGAGCAAATTCACCAGGAAATGATAAAAAAGAATGTTCGTACGTTGAAACAAGGCTGAGTAAATGTCAAAGTGAACGCAGAGAGAAAACATGCGAGTGCTCCTACTTGTTGAGCTTCGCATCTTTGGAATGCTCATTAAAAGTATATATTTCAGTACAGCAATTCATACTACCTTAACTAAAAGATGACTTGTAATGACGAAAATAACAAACGAAAAAGTAGTTCATGTAATACACAAATATCAATATTTGCTTGCAATCCAAATAATTGTTTAACACTGCATTGCATTTAGAGAAAATTTATTAAGTCGTGAAAACATTAAGCGCTCCAGACAGAATGGAACCTGGCACAGAAATGAAATGTGTTAGAGTAAAAAAATTTTATTGAAGTAGCCATGAATCATAATAATTACCAGCGACAAATTTATATCAGTTTACTTTCCAGTTATCCTTCCAATATTTACAGAAAATGTATTTAACGAGGTGGCAAAAGGGCAAAATGTATCTTGATATTTTTAATGTTTAACTTCAAGTTGCATTTTAAGCCCAAGTAGTTGTTGACACAATAACGTGCAAAATATGAATGCAATGCACATACATTGGAACAAATCTGGATCACAACACACAGTGGTGAAAATACATCACGGCCACAAATAGGTAGCCTACTAGCTCAGCAGAACTACAAAAAATGTCTCACCTGAATTTAGAGATGAATAAAATAAATACATTCATCAGAACATGTGCACAATCAGACAATTCAAATCAGTTCTTTCATTCATTTATAAGAGTTTTAGACGTACAATATAAGCCAACGTTTACTATTGACGAAAAGCATTTGGCAGATATTCCAAGCACTAAACTTTTCGTCAGAACTGGAGATACGTTAGAAATATATTTACATTTTCACGTGGATGCTCTAATTCTACTTACGAGTTTACAACGCGGCGATCTATTCACACAAGCATATTACTTTACAGTTCAAAGAAAATGGGTTTCAGGCAAAGAACAAAACGTAGTGGTGCTCACTGTGCAAATGACTGGTTGAAAGTCTCTGAAAAAGAGGAAAACGGTCTTATCATTTATTGACCTTACATACTGAGTACACACTTGTGGGATAACACACACATACACACAACATGTACATTCTCATGGCCTGTATACACCCCCTGCAGCCGCCATGCTCATGCTCTTCAGCTTGTTGTCCTTTTTCCATTTCATTCTCCGGTTTTGAAACCAGATCTTGATCTGCCGTTCTGAGAGGCAGAGAGCGTGTGCGATTTCTATTCGCCTTCGCCTGGTCAGGTACCGGTTGAAGTGAAACTCCTTCTCCAGCTCAAGTGTTTGGTAGCGCGTGTAGGCTGTCCTCGCCCTCTTTCCCTCTGGACCAGCCAAATCTGCAAAAATTCACAAATTCGAAGTCACATACAACAAAGCTAGCAACATTTAAAAAACTTTCATTTGTTGTAAAATGACACATTTACAATTAGACATTTGATTTCAAAATGCGACCTAAAGTTCACTATACAAACCTTTTTGCACTTAAAGATCATGCGTTCAGTCTGACCTGTGTAAACTAAATGACCAAAAAATGGGTAGAAACTTTTACAGCTCGCGGAAATATATATATTAATTCGTTCTTTTTACCGTGACTTAGATGAAGTTTTCGCATCCAAGGATAGATCTGTGGCTGGGTCGTCTCGGACACACTCTGTGAAGTCGTCTGTGCACTTCCCGTCGGCTTCTCTTCTTCCATGCTGTTGCACGTTTTGGAGTCGTCTTCGCACCCTAGCACCGGACCAGCACCATTTGACGTTGGGCCAATAGAATTTGGTATGGAGTTTTTCAGTGCACGATGAGCGGGCTCGCTAATAGGAGAACTGTTGACGGAAGAGCACGCAAGCTGCTCGGGCGGAGGTGACTGTGGAGCAGCGTTACTCGCAGTGATCGGCTGACTGTACCGGGCATCTACAGGCGTCGCCGTTGGGCTCTGAGTGTAGCTCTGAACCCGCTCACCGGAGGAGACGAAGTGGCGAGGCGTAGAACGTCCGGTGCTGAGGTCCATTCCACTGTATCCGTAGCCATACCTGCTGGAGTGCATGGCCGTGGAGTTTCGGTATTGGTCGCCTGTGTCGTGATCTCCATAGTTATGTAACGGATAGTCCGCGCTATTTGGATAGCGACTGCAGAATGAGTTCACAAAATAAGAGCTCATTGGTTGACAATGATTCCCTAATGATTGTTTAGCCGTTATTATAATTACGGCGGAGAGAACAATACCGTGTGTGCTTTGATTTGTGTCTGTTGATGATTTTTGCGCGTCTATTGCGCCCTTGCACAATTTATGATGAATTATGGAAATGACTGAGACACAGACTTCATGCTCTCTTACGTAGGCGCCCAAATATGGGGTACGGATTGAAGTCACGTGTTTTTGTTAACCAGTCGTAAATCCTATGCAATGACCTCCAGCTGTAAACTCACGCGCAAGCAGGAAATCTGGGTGGAATTGTTGAACCGCAGGAGCACGCGCAAGCGTTTCAGAGCAGTGGCCGTTGCCAGTTCAGAACTGTAGTTGTGCGCCACCTTTTGGTCAAAGCGGGCATTTTTTTCACACCGCCGGTAAGGTAGCGACAGGGTCACGCAGAGGTTAACGACATTGCAGAGGAAATATATTGCTGCTACAACAAGACTTTTTTGTAAAACCAGGAAACCGAAATATTCTTTGGACGTTTGGATGTTCTTTAATTCATACGGATTGAAACAATCAAGGTATTCCAAGTTGGAAAAATACAAAATACTGTGTTGGAGTATAAATAAGTTATAAAACGATGTGAGTATAAATAAGTTATAAAACGATGTAACTCGCCTCAACGTGAAAGTGACCATTTGTCATACGTGAACAGCACGAAATTCAACTTCTGCATTTAACCCGTTCACCAAGTGAAGCAGGGGGTAGCTACTGACACAGCGCCCGGGGAGCAGTGCGTGGGGACTGTACCTTGCTCAGGGTACATCAGCAGTGCCTAGTGGTGTTGGGAATCGAACCCGGACTTTCTGGTCGTAGGGCGAATGCTTTACGTATGAGTAACGTGTAATGAGGTCTTTACAAATGTTACAGCAGTTTATGTGTATGAAAACAGTAAAACAACATATGTCTCTAGACACAGTGGACTCAAAGGGACTCAAAAGCATGCAAATGACACTTGTTCTTAACAAATAGGCCATTCTAAATAGCACCAGTTGGCATTTGCAAAGCATCTCAAAATAATACAGTACCTACACGAACAGATTTGTTACAGTCCTGACACATTGACATACACACTTGTTCTTAAACAGCACTCCTGAACTCTCCCACTCTCCCAGATATGCAAAGGCTTACTTATTGTCTGGACCGAATTTAGCACTTTGAGGTCCATTATAATATTAATTTTGGCATGAAAGCTGAAAACTATGTTACTCTCAACTGTGGATTATGACACAGCGCCACCAGAGGGCGGTTATAAGATTTACCACTGCGACAGTTCAAGACAGTATTTCTGTTGGAATTTGAACAGTGAATACCAAATGGAAAAAGTGAATTTGCTCCTCTAGAAATCAGCAACAATCACGGAGAACAATAGTAACATCGACAACAACATGCAATAATAATAATAATAATAATAATAATAATAATAATAATAATAATAATAATAATGTGTTTTATGAAATGAAATGACTTTTAGCAAAATATTACAGCTGCTGAGGTGCTATAACATGATTCCGGACTCCTACCCGTCACGATGTTCGTTGCTCCTTGGAAGTAGCAGAAGTAAGTATAAACAGCAGGACGTGGAAAACATCTGACTGCTGTTCAAAGCTTAGTTCGTACAACGTCTGAGAAAGCATTTCAGTGGTGCCCAAACATCCTTCAACTCAGAACTCCTGGCCGACAAAAGGTCTAAAGAACGCTGTGAGTACAAAACTGCAAAACAAGTAGAACAACAATGAATGCTGCTGGCTTAACAAGAGCGAGACCAAGCGAGCAACGAACGTTAATGCGACCCTATTCTGGGGAAAGGAAGCATGTACATATAAAAAGTTCACGTTCGTGGGCCCTCAAGTTCATGTGACCACCGCCAGCCAATGGTAGCCCGTGTAGCCTCGTAAAGTTGTACAGCAAAGTAGTAAATTTTCATAAACAACAACAGATTTATAGTCACGTCCTGGCTTAGGAGAAGGAGGGGCTGTGAAGTAGGGACTTTTGCAAGGCGCCATTTTACATAGAGGCGGAGCTCGCACTCAAGCACATCCTACGCAATAAAATTATGCAATCATGTCAATGGTTATATTGTGCCGCCGAATCAGTGCGCCGCCACGTGGGATTCTTTAATTAATAACATACATACACCTAAAAGTGCATTGAAAATCGTTTGCGCAACCATATCTGCTAGTTTAAAAGAAAGATATTCTATTATCAATAGACGAATATACATGTGTTAAAAGACAGGACTGTCATTGTTTGCTCTGCACGACAGATTGAGATGGTACCACTTGGAGATGATAATTCGTCATCATTGCTGCGGATTTATACAATAAAATGGGTGCCATAAAAACTTCTTTCAAAAATGTACAGACGCAAATTGTTAAACTGATTATATTATTCCGACGTTTGATTCGTTGGTTATTATTGTCTGACTGTTTAGCATCAAATAGTTAATATAGCAACAATATACATGCAACGAGAAGACAGATTCATTCATCTTTGAACCAGATGCCAATTAAAACAGTCACAAACGTTACCCGAACGGCCACACTGTTGTCATCGTGGCGTTGTTCTACAATACAGAACTCTCCGTCAGACCCGCCAGTAGAGCAATAAGTTGGATTCATACCTGTTACTGTTATCAAATAGTTGGCTCCATAGGCTCCTTTGGCTCAGTTGTGTGCAGAAGGTCAGGAATGCTGCTCCACACTGGTTTTCGAAAACAAAAAAAAAAAGATGGAAGACAATTCGAGCAAGTCCCAGTGAATGACATGTAGCAATGAACACAAACAATATGTAATTGTACTAAGCTCTACGCACAGTTCGTCTACTTGTAACTGGCCAAAAAGGCTGCACATAACAGAGGAAACATCTATAAGAGGAATACATTTTCCTACCCCAACTGATTTGTTTGGCTGGAATCCTCAGTGTCGTTTTTACGAGGCAGAATGATATACGATGCTATTATAGCCCAGAGTTCACGCTAACGCTGCATATACAGGCATTGGGCTTTTGAGATCACGTGGTCACACAGTTCGCTCTTATTACCCAATCAGTGACGCGATGCTTTATTTTTTTATCCATTTTCTTCTGCCAATACCATCTAGCAACCTGAATCCAAACCCACATATAACCAAACAACATTTCTAAAATAGTATATCTACCTAAATATATTCATTTCATTATGGACAAAGCCTTGGTATTTCTTTAATTTGAATATTGTAGAGGCAAGATATTTCGGTTATTAGTGTTAACAACATAAGCATCAACCTCATTGACAAGGAAGAAAGCTATGAAACGGTAAAAGAATAATTAAGCTTCATGTAATAGGGTTGTTGCAAAACCCGGTGATACCGTAATTAGACTGTAATTTTTAAACATGACTAAAAACAAGTATTGCAATAGCTATATGTGTGTGTGTGTGTGTGTGTGTGTGTGTGTGTGTGTGTGTGTGTGTGTGTGTGTGTGTGTGTGTGTGTGTGTACAATATACATTGTATTTCAAATAACCAATTCCATGTTCTTCCGTTTTTAGGATATTCATAAGTTTTAAAATTTTTTCATAAAATGTTGCCTAAGGCCCATAAACAGATTTCATAAACTAATAGCATTTTGTGGTCAACAAAACAACTGTAAAGCAATAACAAAGATTACATGTATTATTTGAAGCCACATAGCCACACTCTTATAGAATAACAAAATTTTATGGGGTTAACCTCAAAGCATATAAGCCATGGAAGTAACATCTCATTTTTTTTGTAATGGGCTATGCGATACAGCTTGGGAATATTTTTTCACATGCCTACTAAACAACGTCATCTTAAACCATAACTGAGACATGGTTCAAACGATGGAATCCTAATCTATGTGAAAAACTGTTAACGGCAAGGTTGTTTACTTGTGTTGTTTAATCCCCATATTAAATATAAACGAAATCAGTCTTTCGCCGTACATATAGTTGTAAATGAGGCCATTAAGGAGGACGGCGAAAAATCATAAAGCAGGGTAACCGCATGTTTACTAATATTAAATTGTAGTTAATCTTCCTCGAATACGTTTTTAAAAAGTCTTAAAGTAAATCCTAAAAGTCGCTTTCATACGGTCTACCGCGGACGTTAAGGAAGGAAAAGTTTATTAAAACAGTAAGTGCAAACCGAAAATATAGAACTGATTTTTATATGTTACATCTGCTGGGTAATATATTATTTTAGGAATCTGATTTATAAATCCGTAATTTAATACATGTAAAGACTTATGCTTTCCAGTGCTGAAAACTGAAAACTGTGATAGAACTTTGCTGACATCAAGTGGTCAGATAGTGAACAACAATGTGAAAAAAAAGACTTCGTCGCCCTCAGGTCCAATGAGGCTGAAGCAGATATATTGTTGGAAAGTTGCAAATACAATGCTTTTACACAGGGAATACCTAAACTACTCAGAATTTTTGGTCATGGTTTATCCTACGATGACGCAGTACATTTGTTGGCTGGAAAAGTCTCGACAACAGCCCACTGCTCACCCTCCTTACCACCACGTTGGTCAGCAACATTCAGACAAAAGGTGCTTGAGAGCGTCGTGGGGCCAGCCTCCGCCAGGGACCCAATAAAACTAGATTATTTCCGTTAGCTTATTGTGCATGCAGTGCAGTTTCACAGGGAACTGAAAAGGGGGAGAGTGGAAAGCACTATTCCAAATGGATGCTAGGGCTAAAAAAAAAGCCTAATTGTGCCTGGACAGCCATAAAGCCATTAAACGCGGAATGCCAGACAGCATTGCATGTCCTGAACTTAATGGCTGCGTCTCCGCAGTGAGGCCTTTGAAGTCTCCTTCCATCTGCGACTCATGCAGGTCGCAACAACCTCATGTCCAGTCTGGTATGTGGTGGAAATTCTACTCGTTTGCGTTTCTATATGACAGTTAACACCGCATTCCATTGCGCAGGTCTTCACGTGCGTTATTGGAGACTAAAGGACGCGTCGCCATTTTGCTCAAAGCTATCCCACTAGATCATGGCTGCTAAAGTCTGCTTCCCCGACGCCACGGACTGTGTTAAAGCAACATTCAAAAGCGCACATGGATTGATGTTCCCTAGCTTTCAGCTGTTGGGTCTCATAACATCTCTCTTGTGTCGCGTTCTCTCGCCTCGCAGCGCTTTGCACCCCATAAACGGTTATAGCGGTAATTGTCTTTTATGGCAGTATACAGCTAGCAATATCTTCTGCCAGAATGGCTGGACTGCAGGATGGGCCTGCTGATCAGTCCGAGTCTGAACACGCATAAAATGGGCTCGAAAGTCCATACACTATATAAGAGTTTGATATGCCTGAAAACATGTGCGTGTGTGTAAGAGAGCGGATGATTTAATTAACAGTTGATACGTTGTTGAAATCAAACAAAAAAGGAAAGATGAAAAAACGGAGTAAAAATAGAGCACATAGCCTCCAAAATGTTTGTTCTTGTATTTCCCCGCAAACTATAAAATAATATTGCCACAATCTTGACATTCGCAAAAAAGTATTAATAAAAATAAATAATAATACGAATACTTCTAATAATAATAATAAAAATAATAACAATTATTATAATTATAATAATAACGTGTCTACATGTTGTGTTTAGAGAAAATGTTTTATTTTTCAATAAATAAAGAAAAATAACACTTGAAATATTTAAAGTAAACAAAAGCACAAGATCAAGCGGTCCACAGCCCATGAGGTATTTATTTTGCAGTGTCTTTGTAATATCGATTTTGTTAAGGTATCTTTAATATTCTTCTTGTTCACTTCCTAAAAACCATAGAACACAATAATTTTATGATTTTTAAAACTCAAATATAGGTAGTCATAAAAAATTATTTACGAACAAAGAACTGTAGCATTTCTGGATCACATATTATCTTATTATCCTCCTTCAGTGTAAAAACTACATAGCATTAAAAAGAATGGTGTAAATGGCCGGCTCCAAATGTCTGAAGATGCAGAAATAACAGGGAATAAATTTAATTGATATTTTTCACAACTATGCTTTAAATGCACATTAAAATACTAAGAGACAATCAAAAAGGAATTAACACATACATTGAATTAACATCTACTGAACAAAAATAACCATAAAAAGAAGGAGGCATCAAGGCAAGTATTTTTTCTTTCCAACAAAAAATTGGATTTGTGCGACATTCATTGAGATCGAAACACATAAGATACACTAACAATCCAATATGCAAGACTATTCGATCTTAGCATGCTTTAAAACAAACAAACAAACAAACAAACAAACAAACAAACAAACAAATAAAGAAAATGCAACGTGGAATGAGAGAGGAAGG